>JAEAOA010001214.1:455000-997500 GCA_016746295.1 Potamilus streckersoni
CTGTCCCTTATCATTTTAGTTTTCCGGTGCATACGTCTCTAACCGTTTAATATATGTCAACCGGATATGGTAATTGTATCAAGAAAGTTTCATTCAGATGCCTATTTGCACGCATAATTCTGAGCATTCACTATTTTATGTGTGTTATCATGGAAACAATGTATTGCCTAAGTAGTATCAAATGAGAACACATCGCACACAAATTGAAAATTATTCACCATAGGTTACTTTCAGTACCAGTATGTGTACATATACATAGTACAAATGACTATATTGTTTCTAGATGACTAGTGAGAAATGAATCCTAAGCGAATGTATATATGGCCCGCAAAAATAAGGTTGGATCAGGGGAACTCACCAGGTAATTTCCTCGTTATGTTCCAGGTAATGTCTCTGAAAATCTTGGTCCTTGTCATAAAGTACCACCACGGATGCCACATAATATATCAATTCACCAGTCTTTGGTAGAACTGTCAGATTAAACTTTCTGTCTTTGCCCCGATAGCCATAACTTCATAAGTTAAGGAATTATATCTGTCCGTGATCACAAGGCAACAGTATGTTAAATGCCATTAATAATTCAGGCAATAATGATTTTGGAATTGAAGGTATGTATTTTAAATTGTGACTGACCTATATCGATTTTTTCTACCCTTCCTATTTTTCTTTTAAAATCAAAATCCTAAAAGATCACATTTAAATGATTTAATTCTTAAAAGGATGTAAACCTGCTATCATGAACTGTAACACAAATTTAAAGTTGGAACAAATGAAATATTTCCATATATTTATTGCGTTGCATTTTCGATAGAAATACATTGTAAAACATTTATTATATTAGATCATCGTGGAAATTTGTATATTTATAGTATAAATAGAGCAAGAATAAAAATTATGATTTTATTTCACAGTATCTAATTTCTACTTGATAAATGTATGTCACGGTTTTTAATAAGACTAATAGATAAATGTATAAGTCACTGTGTCTGATAAGACTGCTAGATAAATTTATAAGTCATGGTGTCTAATAAAACTTAAGATTAATGTATAAGTCACTGTGTCTAATAAGACTGCTAGATAAATTTATAAGTCATGGTGTCTAATAAAACTGTAAGATTAATGTATAAGTCACTGTGTCTAATAAGACTGCTAGATAAATCTGTCACGGTGTCTTACAAAACTGTAAGAATAATGTATAAGTCACGATGTCTAATAAGACTGCTAGATAAATCTATGTCACGGTGTCTAATAAAACTCTAAGAATAATGTATAAGTCACTGTGTCTAATAAGACTGCTAGATAAATCTATGTCACGGTGTCTAATAAAACTGCATGATAAATGTATAAGTCACGATGTCTAATGAGACTGATAGATAAATGTATAAGTCACTCTGTGTAATAAGACTACTAGATAAATCTATGTCACGGTGTCTAATAAAACTGCATGATAAATGTATAAGTCACGGTATCTAATAAGACTACTAGATAAGAATAAGGAAACCATTTCAACTGAAAAGTTTATTTTAAAAGATATTTCATCATTGACTAAAGAAAGTCATCGAGGTACATTTCTCACGAACTCTGTGAAGGATACACCCATTCCATTCTAAGTATTTTTTCTGGCCGATGGCCATCGTCATCTGGGTCAATTTCTGTTGGAGGGTAAAACTCTGAAAGAATGCAAATATTTAACATCTAAAATAATTTAGTTATTCCAAATTGCAACTACTATGACTGGACATCATACTTATGTCAATTGCATAGCAAACTATTACCAGTGCTAATGGACAACAGATCCATGCAAAATGCATTACAAACTATAGCCAAAATTAATGGACGACAGACCAATGCAAATTACATAACAAGCTAAGACCAATATAAAACAGACCTATGCAAAATTTATAGCAAGCTATGGCCAATGTGAATGGACAATAGACATATGTCAAGTAAATAGTAATCCATTGTCAATATGAATGGAAAATAGACTTATGTAAAATATATATCAAGCCATGGCCAATATGAATGGACAATAGACTTTGTGTAAAGTATATATCAAGCCATGGCCAATATGAATGGACAATAGACTTATGTAAAGTATATATCAAGCCATGGAAAATATGAATGGACAATAG
Source organism: Potamilus streckersoni (assembly GCA_016746295.1). Taxonomy (NCBI): domain Eukaryota; kingdom Metazoa; phylum Mollusca; class Bivalvia; order Unionida; family Unionidae; genus Potamilus; species Potamilus streckersoni. The sequence goes on from JAEAOA010001214.1 coordinate 457,133, forward strand.
ACTTATGTAAAGTATATATCAAGCCATGGCCAATATGAATGGATAATAGACTTATGTAAAGTATATATCAAGCCATGGAAAATATGAATGGACAATATACTTATGTAAAGTATGTATCAAGCCATGGAAAATATTAATGGACAATATACTTACGTCAAGTATATAGCAAGTTATGGCCAATGTGAATTAACAATAAACTTTTGTGAAGTATATAGCAAGCCATAGCCAATATGAATGGACAATAGACTTCTGTAAAGAATATAACAAGCCATGGCCAATATGAATGGACAATAAAATTATGTAAAATATATAGCAAGCCATGGACAATATGAATGAAAAATAGACATGTAAAGTATATAGCAAGGCATGGTAAATATGAATGGACAATAGACTTATGTAAAGTAGCAAGCAATGTATAATGTGAATGGACAACATACTTCTGCAAAGTATAAATTAAGCCATGGACATATGAATGGATAATAGACTTATGTAAAGTATATAGCAAGCCTTGGTCAATATGAATGGACAATATACTTACGTGACGTATATAGAAAGCCATAGCCAATATGAATGGACAATAGACTTATGCAAAGTATATAGCAAGCCATGGTCAATTTGGATGGGCAAAGAACTATCCAAAATGCATAGCAAATTGTTACTAATCTGAATGGAAACCAAATCTATGCAAAATGAATAGCAAACGATTTCCATTGTGAATGGATGACAAAATTATGCAACATGAATAGCAAACGGTGACTAATGTGAATGGATAACAAAAAAAAATGCAAAATGAATAGCAAATGATGACCATTGTAAATGGATAACAGATCTATGCAAAATGAATAGCTAACGATGACCAACTTGAATAGGTAACAGATCTATGCAAAAAAAAACAGCAAACGATGACCAGTGTGAATGGATAACAGATCTATGCAAAATGAATAGCGAACGATGACCAGTGTAAACGGATAACAGATGTATGCAAAATGAATCTCAAACCCTGACCAATGTGAATTGATAGCTACTAAAAACTACTTTGAAACTTTGAACAAAATAAATGTACACGACATTTTCAAGCCTTGCTTGAAGCTATATATGTGAACCATTTATGATAATGGTAAAAACTGCTTTAATAAGAACTCTTTATAGTGATTACCTCTCACCCTTCCCGCCACCTCTACTTGGGCAGTCTCATTGGGTGCAGAATAGAATTTGCCATAGGGCACTTTGTATTGAAAGGTCGGTACTGATCCGTAACTAGACAATCCACTTGGTCCAGTATCATACCTACTGGCTCCCTCATATCGGTACGCATACGGAACTGACATGGGAGTCTCGAAACCATTGCGTGACTCATTAATTTGACTGAGCTCTGAAAAAGAATTATAGTTGACTTTTACTCATTGATACTTTGAGCATATTTTTATATCTTTATAACTATCATTGTGTAATTGATTGCAGAGGAAGTGAATGGATTACACAAACATTGTCGTAAAGCTAGAAACCTGTTTGTCAAATAGTTATAAAGTAATAAGAATTGGTGTAAGATTTTTTTTATCTAATCCAATGACATTCAGAAAAGAAAGGTAATGGTGATGTATGTCATATTTGTACCAGATCACCATTAACTTCATTACGGTCAGAATTTAATTAGTAATATACTGCTGTAAGTACAAAAATGAACAAGAAAAGACATTAGTACACAATTTTGCACTCTGGAAAGAATGTTTGAACATTACAGAGAGGTCTCGAGAGTTAGATTTTAAAGCCACGTGTCTCTGGTTCAAATTCGCACTGTAGCAATATTTTATTGTCTTTTGTAATCACGCCTTATTGAAATATCAAGTTAGAAGACCAACAACAGCAAACCTAATACGTGTGTGTAGGGATTTTCCATTTGAAAAATCAAAGTTTTGTACTTCATCATGCCTTTAGCATGATATTCTCGTATATAAGAAACATACCTGAACCCATTCATTAAATAAATGATGATGCGGACATGAATATTTATCTTTTTACCAAGGTCAAGTGGTTTCTGCGGTCTCTTCTTCATCCCTCTATCAGCAATTGAGTCATTACTGGACATTCTAGGAATCTCCCTTTTGTTCTTGTTGAGAAAATTCAACGATAAATTATCGTTGGGCGCAGCGTAGAATGTTGCCTTGTTTACGTCCAATTCGTGGAACAACTGGGAATAACTTTCCACCTAAAACAAAAATCAATATACTTATCAAGACTTTTTGTTGGCTCCCTTAACATAGAACCAATAGAAAACGGCTTTCTTCCTGGAAAAAGAAATAAAAAAATGAATTTCGTCTTGAAAACAAATAGGAAATATCTTCCAAAGTGAATTCATCCATTGGTTATGAAGGTTTTTCAAGATGGACAGATGTGTTTGTGAGCGTTTACTTTGTGCCATGAAAATGCTTTCTATCTTGATTAGATATGGTATTGTTTGTTTGGTAAATTCTCGCGCACAAGATTATTTGTTTGGGGAGTCGGTGCATGTTGTCTAAGGTTTATCATCTAAGTTAAATCAAAATTGTATCGACTGCTAATTATTATTGCTTCATATCAGTTTCAGAACTGTGGGTATTGTATCGTTTCAAACGAAGTTCAATATTCACTTAATTAAGGATAAGTTGATAGAAATATAGTTGTCTTTGTATTGCCAGTTTCTAAACATTTTCTTTTTTTCATCAATATCTATTATTTAATAAACATATTACAAAAGAAATAATACGAATCTACAAGTGACACTGGCCAAATCAAGTGATATAGTTTATACATTTTAGTGAATGTTTCAATATTCAATTATATACATCTACTTTCTATTTGATCACATCTTTAAAATTTATACAAAACCTTACCTTTGTATGTGGAGGTTTTTGAGTGAATAGACATGTGATTTCTGGACTGTCACTACTTAAGTCTTTAAGCCATTCTTCAAACGGTTTAGTTGTCTGCGGATTCAGAATAATTCTCATAACTCTCTCAGAGTCCTTGGCTAAATTAATTATTGGGACTATTTTCGGGGTATTGTTGCTTTCCCGTAAACGTTTGAGCTGTGACTTTGTTGTTCCTCCAAAAAGGTTGAGCTCACTTTTCCTGACTTTTCCAGCTGAAAGTCGTCTGTTGGACCACGTGCTTCTTACATTCCCATAGTCCATTCGCTTTAACTGTTTCACACCGGAAGCTACATATTCATGTCCTGCTTGAAACTGCTCAAGTTTTGTAATCCTCTTTCCGTCATCAAGGCCAAAAACAAATCGCACTCCAGATGGCATCTCCATTTTGCTAGTCAATATATTTAAGAGAGCGTTAAAATCTTTAATCTGTTTATTTATCACCTGCTCGATTCCTCTGAAATGAACATCTCCATTTCGATAAAATCGAATCATAATTCCTTGTTTTTTAGCTTTGTTTCCTCCTAGGTTCTGACGATAATTTTTGGTTTGCTCATCCGAACGAACATTGAGCTTGGCATCCCGTTTTCGAATTTGCACAGGTGGAATATTTGGGCCACGTGCAATGCTACTTCGAGTAGGAGAGTCTCTATCTATTTCTTCGTCACTGTACCGTTCGGTCTAAATAAAGAAAAGAAAATAAATTTAGCATGAAGAATATAATAGCAAATAATAAGTTCAGTCTTGAATAATTCAAACTGAAATATTGCAATGTGTTGTGTTTTGTTTCCTTCAAATTAAAGATGGAATTATATCGCCGCACAGAAAATATAAAATACAATACTTTTCGAAGCACTTGTGACCACGTTCAAATACCAGCTATGTGTCTACACTCTTTAGAGTAAGCGCTTTCAACAAAGAGATATAAATTATTAACCTTTAAAATCATAGGCAGTGGGTACTAATCCACAGCGGGATAGTGTTTGTGTGTGTGTGTGTGTGTGTTAAGGTTTTTTCCAAGCTGTGTGGTCAAAATTAGTCACAAAAGCAAACAGAACAGCAATTCATGTCAATAGGACATGATTGGGCCTTTTATAGTGTTCAGTACAGCGACTGGATTGAGCTGATATCTCCTTAGCCGAAACATTCCAATTTATTTTTCAGGCATGAAATTACTTGAAAACTTTCATTTAATGAGCTTTTAAAAATAATTCCATAAATTTATCATGTAGGAGTTTTGTTTTTATCTAATAAAATTATTCAGTTTTGACGTTACACTCCATAGAAGTATCTCAAAACTGCTATCCAGATAGCAGGAATAAAAAAAAACAGCCATTCCAGTCCAGTATAAACATTGGCTCTATTTTGGCGCCAATGGAATTACTTTTGTTCGCATAAAGTAATATAGAACCGGAAGGAAGCAAATAGTCGGCATATCTATTGCAACAGAATTGGCGGTCAAAAATCAGCAAATTTATATGAATTCCTACAGTTACAATGATATTATTTTTCAACTTAACGGAAAAGGCTGGGCGATATTTTCCAATTACAAGTACAGTTGGGTTTCGGATACTTTCTTTCATAAATATTTGTTTTTATTACATTCAGCAACGAATTGCAAAACCGAAACGGAAAAATATAGAAATTATAAGCACGTGGCTAGCAAACACGTAACGGTTTTTTTTACTTTCATCTTATATCGCCCTCTTTTCTAAAACAAAATTGACAGGAACAACAATTTAAAAGGATCTGACCCTTGGTCACAAGGTTTATGCAAACAATGGCATGGTTTACTATCGTAACTGGAAACGGTTTTAGTGTTTCTGAGATATAATTTTGTGAGAGTACCATGAGGTGTTCTGACTGCAACCCAGTGCTCTCATACTTGCATGAGCGTAGGTTAAAACAAAGAAAAATGGTTGTCTTCATCATTTGACGTTAGATACGTTGCTGGTTTCTGTCATCATTCAAGACCTTGCTTACATGTGGAGTATTTACTTATCTGATTTCGGTTAAATTCTGCCGACGAAAAAACTGTTCAGGACATATACTAACAATACATTACGAAAGAGAAAAATATGAATTAATGACTTTAAAGGATGTGAACTTTCCTTTCTCTACATCGGTACCTACCAGAGAGTATAGACGTACGAATGGGTCCAGACGGTAGATCGTAAACGTATTTAAACTGCTCTTTCCGACATTTGTGGTCAATATGTGTTTGTACAGACAGAGCTGTAAGACAGATAGCATATATTGGACGGATTTCCGGTTAAGATCGCTGAATTACTGTAACGGAAAGTTGTGTATTTTGGGATAGCAATGTGAAGGATGGGTAGTGGGTGAGAGGAATCATTATAAAGGAAGGGTTGGTGGGTGAGAGGCAGCACTTTAAAGGAAAAATAGGTGGGTGGGAGACAGCACTGTAACGGAAGTGTGGGTAATAGGGAGCTCTGTAAAGGAAGGAACGGGTTGTGGAAGTAAAGACTGTAAAGGAATGGTTGTTGAGTGGGAGGAATCAAAGTAAATTAAGGGTAGTTCGTTGTGAGGTAGCACTGTAAAGGAATTGTCTATGTGTTTTAGGGGTACCTTAATAGAAGAGTCAGCCAACAGTCTTTTGTTGAATCACATAAATATAATTCCAGGTTTGAGTACGCTTTAATTCCAATAAATGTTTTTATTCAAGAATTTTATCATGGCACTTTTTAGTTTCCTGAGAAAATAATCGATCAAAGTTAATAATTTGAAACAAAAAGATTCCAGCCCGAAATGAAAACAAAAAAATATATAGTTGTCTGCTTGACTTCAGGTAACAATTAGCATTTTCGATATATAAAAAAATACGTAATGAAAAAAAAACACAGAATGATCCTTATGTTTTCGAAACAATAACAAAAAAATAAATCACGTAGGAAATTCTAAAGCCGTGACTGAAATAAACAAAATTTTCTTCTTCTGTTAATATTAATACTGATTTTAAACCCTTACATATAGAGAATAATTTAGCTATGTATACGTTACTTACAATGAATAAAATAAAAAGTTAATCAGGCCAAGCAGACATGAACTCAGTTTTGGACAAGGACAAGGACAAGGACAACAAAAATGTTACATTACGAGAGCATGTATTGAAATAAAAAGATAATTTACAAAAAAAAAACTAACAATGTAAATTAAATATACATACCATTGGCAACATAATTTTGGAATGAAAATGGAACCTCTATAATCTTTTTTAAAAATTGAACCACCTAATAGTCATCGATAGATGTGAAATTTTGGACGCTTCAAGTTCCATTAAAACGATTGCTGTATTCCTCTCAATCACTGGCAGTAACAGACTTTGAAATATATAGTTCATGGTTATATGAATATATTTCGCGACCAAAACTTACAGCAGCTAAGCATCATTTATCTCATTCTATAAATATTTAATTAGTTTGTCATCATAAAAATTGAGATACCCAAATAAACTCATTTAGGAATGTTAACATTCTTAAATCAACAATCATAGCAAATTTCATATTTGTATGCATGAAAGAGTTGATGCAGGGTTTGAAATAGTATCAAGAATTGATTTAATTAGGCCTATATGCTGGATTGAGACAAAAATTTAATCAGTGTTCTACGTTAGCAATTTCTAAGTTTTAGGGATTTGTCACTTCTACATTCAAATCAGGGGTAGGTAACATCTGAGTGAAGCATCAGTTTGATACGTTTATGTTTCTCTTTTATTTACATAAACTACTTACATATTCCTGCAGTTCATACCCTCAGTGATTTTATCTCTTTATTACAGTTGTATAAAATAGAGTTTTTCCTATGGTATCGAATGCAGAGTAATTTATAACTGCATTTCGTATTTACCGAACAAAGTCTCGTGTAATGCCCAGCGACATAACCAAGTCGAATCGAAAAATAAAAATATGATTGATACAAATTCAAATCCGCACGAATTTCATTTACTCGACTTACCATCTCTTTCTGTTTTGTTTACTTTCTTTCTACAGTTATAACATATAGTTGGGACACATGTACCATTATAGGTAATTAAATTTTATCACTTAAATATTTCCACTGGGTTATAAATATTGGTATTTTGGAAATTGGGCCGAGAAAACATTTATGTGATTCTCTTTTTACCCATCAATCAAACAACTCCTTAAAACACCCATCCAAGCCAATCATGATTAACAATGTATTTAATTAAACCATGAGCATTGATCGGGAGATGTATCGGATTATGGCTGCGTGTTATCATGCAGGGGCTACCGATTCACAAGCAGCTGGATGATTAGATACAATTAGTCACTTTTTGTCCTAATAACTCACTTCAAGCATCGATTATTTGAACTATAGATATACATTGCAGTATGAAACAATGTGTTCTTATTTGAATTTGTATCCTCAACAGAGCGTGAACATATATGTAAAAAAAGAAATATTAAAGAAATTGTCTTTTTTTCTTTGCTTGCTGCTCTTTCTTACTAAAAGCATGAACAGATGTCTCTCAAGTAGTATCAGTATGGAGATTTTAGACAGTGATACTGGTAAAGAAACAACAAAGACCCTGATATGCCGCGTGTTACGTAATGTTGTACTATGCCTATAAATGTACCTTAAATAAAACCATTACATGGTTTAAGTAAATGTACATGAATCTCTGGTGAGCTTTCCATTATGAGCGTACCACAAGTTAACCTTTTCCGCAGTCAGTCAAATGCAACGATAAAGACTCAACAAGACGCTACAAGTGCAGAATTATCACATTTTTAAAATGTGCTGTGGCATAACTGTGGGATCCGTGAGGGCCTTGGTATGACTGTAGGATACGTGAGGGCCATGGCATAACTAGAATACGTGAGAGTCTTGTCATAACTGTAGGATACATAAGGGCCTTGGCATAACTGTAGGAAGGCCTTAGCTTGCACAACAATGCTGAAAGTAATTCATATCTTCATTAAAGACCTAACTTCTACACGTCTTTGCCATGACAACTGTTGCTGTTGAGAAAAAGATTTCAGCTTCTCACTTCGGAAATAGGGAACAACCTTCATTACACTATTTTAGATCACCTTCAAATTAGAATCTAGAAAATGCAGCAATCTATTTTATAACTAGGTGCAAGTTTATCATGTGTGCACATTTATAGGCCTAGTACAACACTACGTAACACAGAGCCTAATCTGCCGTCACAAAATACACCAGCAGATCTGATCTCTACATTTTTGGAGTAGTCATTGAAAGAAACAACAAAGACCCTGAAAAGCCGCGTATTGTGTGACGGAAAACTCGGATATGTATTGTTTGCAGTTGGACTCAATTTTTACATTGGCAAACGATAACAAAACATATATGCAGAGGACCTCTGCTAAGTCGTAGCTCATTAAATTATGATCATTACAGTTAATATTAGTTGTTCAAGTGGTAACTGTAGACTGTAAAAAAATTTCTTTGAATGTATTGTCTAGGTATTAGACCCAAACAAGATGAATTTTGTTCTATAATATAACATAAGATTCCTAATGATACATATGAAATTACTGTATTTTACAAACTCAGTCACAAGTCATTGAACTTCATGAGCTGAAGTTAGAAGCCCTTAATATGCCTGACAACCTCATGAGCTGAAGTAAAAATCCCTTTATCTGTCTGACAACCTCATGAGCTGAAGTTAAAAGCCCTTTATCTGCCTGACAACCCCATGAGCTGAAGTTAAAAGCCCTTTATCTGCCTGACAACCTCATGAGCTGAAGTCAAAATCCCTTTATCTGCCTGACAACCTCATGAGCTGAAGTTAAAAGCCCTTTATCTGTCTGACAACCTCATGAGCTGAAGTTAAAATCCCTTTATATGCATGACAACCTCATGAACTGAAGTTAAAAGCTTTTTATCTGCAAGACAACCTTAACCTCAACATTTTCATATTTCAACTTTAATCACGCAGCAACGTCTTTGTGTTATAAATGATTATAATTATTTCAATATTTTATTACGATATTACATACACTATTTTCTTCAATAATATAATTGGTTGCATCAATGTTTTTTAATCCCATATCTTAATTGCTCACGACAACATCATCATCTAAGCAAAGAAAAGTGACAATAACGATACCGCTCAAAGTAAACTAAAGAACTTATATCTCTTTTTCTGATTTTTATCTACTTTCGATTTCAATTTTGATTTCTGCCAATAAATGCTCTTTAACCTAATATATGCACCAACTTTGTGGGTTTGTATCGTAAGCACAATTATTCGTAAACGCTGCTAAGGATTAATAACGAATAGTAAGAGAGTTTTAAGTATACAAGATTTTAAACAATACGCTTAAACAAGACGCCAATATTCTATCAACAGACATGTCTTTCGCCATTTTAATTTCAAGCAGAGGAATGCCAATCGTACACCATTAGTGATGCTAATTAGTGGTCGAAGAATTCTCCAATTAATCGAGGTATCAATTTAAAACTTCAATTCAATTTCCTATCTGGTGATGATCCAATTACGAGCATGATGGGAGAGCGGAAATTAAAATAAAATATACTCCGTGATTTACCAAAATCCATCTTTCGTCATGTCAAAGGAATGATGTGTTTATTTATGTTTGATTGCCAACCTACCACTGGAATTATAGATCTCTTACATTCATAGAATATTTACAGGATTACCATCGTCCTAGAGTAAAAAAAAAATAAGTATATTTGTCTGCATACAATGTAGTCATGCATTTTTGATTCAACTATCCCTAATAAAAATCAATAAATGACTACTAGGATCCCGGTCAATTATTTATTGGCTGGTTGTTTGGAACCAAACACTTTCCAAGTAAATTATTTAATAGTTGAATTTCAATTGGTAAATCTGATAATTTAAAAAGAAAACAAATCAGTAAATGCGTTTGATATGCATCGTACATTTGATTACATGTAAAAACTAAACCTTTTGAAAGACAATAGCATACAAACATTACAGACCTATACGTGACATTGTGTTATGTAAAATATAGACAAAACTACATATGTGTTTTGCTCCGATTGGTTGGAAAGAACGAGTTTTATATGTCGAGGCCGTCAGACTAAATTTCTTAAAATACAAACTTTCTGACATTTTGAATTAATTAAAACTGTACAGCAATAAATCATTATCGATATTTTATAACTGGACTATTATTAGCTATCTTAAGTTGCAAAGTAGCTCCAGAATTGATGTGTGATGCAATAATTTTAAGTATGTATCACAGACTAGGTATGCATATCGAACGCCAGATCAGCCATGTAAGATCAAATGGGTATGTATTAAAATATCATCTACCTCTCTGTTTGTTCATCCGTCTTTCTGTATACTATTATTGGTGAAGTCGAAAGTAAGTTACCGAACAAGAACTTATTATTTCATTGGATAAAAAAATCGATCTGCATTTACGATGGACGAAAATAGAAAGATGGACAATGAAGTAATATCAGTATATTTGAATTCGATCACTCATCACATCATTAAGTTTATAATTTCGGATGCTATCATTTGGAATGAAAACCTGGAACAAATCCTGCACCTACTAATGTAGAACATGCATCAAAAGTTCAAGAAGTCATTATGACCATTCTGTTTAAATTTTAGAATTTAAAAAAAAAAATCAATATTTGTAATGTAGAAAAACTCTGTAATCCTTCTCGCACCATTTTCTCATATTGATGCAGTTTTGATCCTGATTTGATGTAAGCATCATTATCAATTATCATTTGTGAAATACCTTTTCCTGTTGTCTTTTTTTGGTAATAATTTTCATTGAACATTCTAATGGTATAAGTAACTGCAACAATGTCATAGTATCTGGTTCAAATTTTGTATAAAAGAACCAAACAATTAAAGGACATTTATATCAAGTAGAACATAAAAGAGGAAATAGTGACCACCAACAGTGTTTAAAATATGAATTTATCAATTAAAGAAACTTATAAATAAGCATTGAGCTGAAACATTTAGATATATCTGACACTATCTAAATGGTGAATCAAAATGTTCTCTTTAATAGAGCTAATGTTGACTTATGCACCTTTGTACACATATTCAACAAAAGATTTAGGATGGTACATTTTTATAATATTAAACTTTAAAGTAAAATATGATTTTAACTATTTCAATTAGTTGTGTAACAAGTAGTTCAAAAAATAAACAGCATAGAAAAAGATGTGTATTATTACGTTGCACAATAGGGTTGTAATGAAATCAGTGTCAATTTTATGCAAATAAAAAAGTTAGTTTCCAATTTTGAGCTTGGCAACTATCTCATATACAATGTAGTAGAGAAACTGAAATGATGTATTAATTAAAAAAGCCCATGATTCTTTTTTTTAACAGAAGTTTCATATCCGAAGTACCAATATAAATAGGCTACATGAACAATCCTGAAATTTCAGGACGTTGTCATCAGAGTAAATGGATACATGAGATGAAAACGAAAGATCAAGAAAGTTTTCTATCTCAATCCTGCGTTTGGATACTTCCTGATAGGTTTGTCTAGCATACTGTATGCCAATTTTACAACTTATTAACAAAATAGCATCTGAATTCTCAATAATAAAATAAAAGTGAGAACATCTACTGCTTTTAAATTTAGTTGATGAAGCATTTTAAATGGTACCTTTACGAACGAAATATTCTAAATTGTTAACAAAGAATTTATATTTAGACAAAGACATCCTCAGACGTAATCTTGTAAGATCTCTTCGCCTGACTATATTATATTGCGTTTTTGCGTGACTTTGGATAGCATAACAAACTTTTGACCTAGTGATGAATATTTGTGCTTTAGACGTCTACTCTAGTAGTTAGATCTACATCCAACGTACTGTATTTTGACACTTTGAACGTAAATTTAATTACAAGTTAAATTTATTTAAAACTGACCATGACATAGCAAAAGTATTATAATAAATGACTCCAGATCATTAAAATGCCATTTAAGTCGTACGTTTTGTTGCTAAAGGCATTTACTCAAGAAGTAATTATATAATTTTACCATGAATAACAATGCATAAAGAAGCCATATATACCTTTTCTTGCACCTGACTTTTAAATACGGTTCGTATTAACTAATTCTAAAGGCTATTTGTAAGCAAACATTCTATTAAATCACAAATGTTTTCTCTGAATACTATACTTATATTTTTATCCTTATCGAGGTAGTATTTTCAGGCTTCTGTGCAGAGAGAAGAATTATATGTCTAACCAGGCAAAATCTGTCCGATAATTTTGGAGAAGATTTAAATTTTCTAATGAAACCGTATGTGTTTTGTAATTATGAAGAAAATGATTGTTAGCAACGTGTTTGAGAACCTGCTTAAACTTTCTTGAGTAGTAGCTTCATTGTAAAAATTCAAGGTATATATCTCGTCCCCTAAAATGGATATATTTGTTTTTTAAATATTGACAAGGCGTTTGTTGTGAAGTGACTGAAAACGTTTTTAGTCCTTGGATAATATGAAAGACATTTGCCTTGTTTAATACAGCCACTGTCGGTAATAATCCATTCTGATAACTTTAGTAATCTATCTTTCTATCTTTGAATTTTTTTTATTTTTTATTGCTCTTTCTATTTATACCAACTGTTTTTTATTTGTCTTGTATCCGAATTAATCACATGTGCGAATTCTGGAGAAGTTTTTCTACGCTTTTGATAAAGTTCACCAGCGCTGCCTGTAGATTATTGCTGAATTGTTATTTCTTTTGCCACGCTCATGCTAGATTCGAAGTCAATTTGGTTAATGGTGCCTGCTGGTTTAAGAGTTTATTTTGGAGGATAATGCGGTAGATTTATTGGCTGGAATGTGATCTTAATGGGGTTTTAATCTTTTCACAGCGTTCTCTTATTTTGTATGTCCTTGGTGAGAAATAAAATGTGCATAACATAATTCTAGATGTTTTAAAACTTGATTTGTTCAATACAAACTACAAAGTAATTATGAACTATATGTATTCGGATCAAGCATACAGTAATATATATATATATATATATATATATATATATATATATATATATATATATATATATATATATATATATATATAACTCTATGTGACATCTGTATCGAAGAACAATGTTACAAATTATCAATAACACATCAATATGGCTTTCACAAAATTATATTCAAAATAAATGAAGCAGTTTCTTCAGCTTCATTACCAATGTACATAGTCATGATTCAGAGATTTTCACTGCACAACAATCTTGTATTAGTATAAAATATTCTGTGGAGCATGCTTATTGAAAACTCTTTAAGTCCTGATTCGCCATCGGTAGAGAAGGTGTGAGTAATTCTGATATAAATTAGTGTAATTTAGTTTCTGCTTGCAGTAGTTTTTCTCCCCTAGTACATAACATATAAAACGATTTTACAAATTAGATCTGCTTCATGAGAAGATTTATATCTTCGTTTATATTTTAATAATATATCTAATTCTCGTATTCAATTCACATGCCATCTTCCTATAGTGTAAAATTAATCAAAAGTAAAAACCTTTCACAAAATTTGTACAGAACGATTGTGTTTTCATTTATCTTGATGTGTTCGCTATACCAAAATGTCATAATTATTCAATTTGTTCCAATTTCCACCATGCAAATATCACATTTTCCAAAATAAAAATTAAACCAATGATACTTTGTTGATTAATTCTTTTTTTACTACCATACCGTCACCTACAAATACGTCAAACATGTCAATAGAGGAAGTGTCCATGTTATATGTTTGATTGTATCAATTAATTTTGTTTGCATCCAAATGATCTTGCGTGCGAGCCAGTAAGATTCTATGCGTGGCACCTTCAGCCCGACATACTGATTGTTACTGACTAGATAATTACTTTTAATTTGATCACCTTTACCAGTCCAGAGAAGGTTTAAAAGACTGTTGGATCATTTTCTTTAGAGGGTCAAGAATTAATGTATAAAACAGTGAATAACAATAAACAAAGCTACAGCTAAAAATTTTACAATGATTTGTCCTTCAATAAATAGGATCCTAATTGAACAATTATCCAGTATTGTTTTAATTGATTCAATTTTTTCTGCATAATTTACTAACGTAGTATTGCTTTGCTCAATCATATTTAAATCCCAGAAATGTTAAATAACTAGAGTAGTCCCAAGTAATATATTTTGCTCTTAATTCTTTACCACAAGGCCTTTTCGGATTAAGCTGTATGACCTGGGCTTTGTTAGCATTCACCCACACACCCACCCAGTCCAGAACGGCAGCAGAAACTGTCTAGAATATTTAAAGCAGTGTTGAGTGAAGCATTGTCGTCAGCTAAGAGAGAATTGAATCATCTTTGATATTCAGAGTTGTTTATATATCTGTGTTTTCCATACTCTTTCTGATTTTGAAGCAAACTGCGTCTTCAGCTTCTGTATAAGAGATGATGTACTGAAAAGTAGGATTTCTGTCATTATCATTGGTTTTAAAGGAGAAATTTAGTTGTGACCATTTTAGAAACTTTATCTGCTTCAATTACTCATTGGAATTACAATGGACATAGACTTTCAGTATTAGTAGCTGTTTGGAATTATTGAGAATTCATTTAAAGACATTTTCTATTATATCACTGTAAGACATCAAGACTATTCAAACAGCACATAAGATTGAACCTCATTTGGAATACCACTGGAGATTTTTATTTTTTTTAGGTAAATTAATTATATTTTGAATTAAACAAAACTAGTCAGTTTCGTTCTTAACTATTACTTTGCTTAAATCCATATCTTCGAAACAGACCATTTTGTACACAACCTGTCCATTTTAGAAATATATTTGATAATATATTCCATACATACCATTGTGTATATGTATAGAACTCAGCACAAATATCACCTAAGCCATGTGACTTGTGATTCTTCAGGGGGGGGGTCAGTAAAGGTTTTTGTAAAAAGGTTTTTTGTTAAATTGTAACGCTATTCAGATATATTAATTCAATACAATCATTAACTAGGCATCCACTTTTTACTTTAATGCATTTTCCCAATGTTACACAATAATTTAGATTTTAGCTCACTCTTTGCTCTCCATTTTAAATTTGGTTTTAAGACCAAGCCTAACTTTATCATCCTGGAGACTTTTCAGATATGATTCCAATATGCTGATATGTAC
The DNA here is from genome assembly GCA_016746295.1 of Potamilus streckersoni. NCBI lineage: Eukaryota > Metazoa > Mollusca > Bivalvia > Unionida > Unionidae > Potamilus > Potamilus streckersoni. The sequence goes on from JAEAOA010001214.1 coordinate 472,189, forward strand.
CATTTCTTCATGATCGTCATTATCATATAAACATTTTAATTAATACTCAAGCTCTATTTATCCGCGCATCATTGGTTCCAAGGTTTCCATTAGCAAATGATCATTTACTTGCACCATCGATATGACTGCCAATGTTCGTTTCATATCAATCAATAGTGGCATATACATCGTACTTAGGCTATTTGAAAATTCAGTTTTTAAGGCTAATTTTAAATTTCCATGTATCTCGCCCTCGTATCTGGTCATTAAATTTCAAGTTGATGAAAAGAAGAGAATTGTTAGATTTGTGACAGATGTCAGTATGAGAGCTTGTCACATACTTCAGAATGTTTATTGAAATCAGAAGGTAATCTAGCGTAGTCTGTTTTTTCATGGGTCCTCTGCATTCATACCTTTTAAGGGTGGAGTTCTTCCCTCTATGTAGATTTATAGGATCACGATCTTTTATTATTGACTTATCGGCTACGTCCATTCTAATTACCATTATTTTTTACGATGTTAACTATATATATATATATATATATATATATATATATATATATATATATATATATATATATATATATATATATATATATATATATATATATATATATATATATTAGTATAGTGCAAATGGAACATTTCAATTTTCTAAACTTTTTACTGATTTATAATCCAATTTCTTTAAATGTGCAAACAATTGTTTAAAGAAGATCCAGATTGTCTTCGTTTGATTCAAAATTGATACTAATAACAGCATTGATTATTTATATCAACATGTAAAATATTTTTATCATGATTTCATATTCGAATGTATTAATAAAGAGTATGGTCACCCTGCTGTTGACTAAATGAGAGGAAAACTTTGCCCTAAAAAACTCTTTCACTTCTCCAGTAACTTTCTATATATTTGTAGAATGAGCATGTATTACTAGGGTTACCATACTTGTCCATACACATGAACAAAATATTTTTTCTTTTAATCTTGTCGGTAAACAATTCTCGATAATCAAAGCTTCCAATAACGAAACTATTCATAGATAATATGGCGGAATCCAATCATAGCGGAGCCGTTTTCAGAACACCGGAATCTTTATAATCGTGTTGATGGCTGATGATTATGTTGCCAAAATAGTGTTCCACTTCAAATCCATTAGACAAAAACCAAACCCTTATAGAAAAAAACACACCCAACACAATATTTAAAGTATTGAAAAGTATGCTTCATTAGAGTGTTACCAAACATATTGAAAATGTCAAAAACATTATCTTATCATCAAGCTCAAACTTAAAACAAACCCTGCCAAGACCAATATTTCATATCAATTGTCATCTTATATCAATGACACACAATTGAGTTTTTTATGCAATATTTTATTATTTCAATTGGATTAGCAGAAATGCAAAGATCTGATTCTAGCTACGAATTTGAGTCCTTAATTTACCTTGTCCTATGCAATCCTTAATTGCAGCAAAAATATAAGTATGCAATTACTTTATTCATCTGAAAGCTGTCAAAAGGATTACTTGGCTCTCAGAGCGATAAATGATTGGGAAGCAGCTTCTATTGATACAGTTTGGTGTGATGCCTTTTTAGCTGTGAAGTCGATAATTAGAAACCTTGTGTCTCCCCTGTGGATGGATGTCACTTAAAAGTGTATGTTTATCGATTATTTGTGACAGTAAAAGTATCAAACAAGTCTGTCCATTTTTCGTGCGCTACAGGAGTATTCCACACCCGTATCCGCATAAATATAATCATAATAACAATTCATGTTTAGACCTGTCAAGATTCGTGTGACTTCCTTTTGAACTATTTCCAATCCTTCCAAAGTTTTGGTTGATTATTTATTACCGTCACCACACGAATTCTATATAACTGAACCCATGAATGCTGTTTAAGGTTTATCAAGAGTTATTCTATTGCAAAATAGTAACCGTTTTTATGGATGACACAGATGTTTCAGGAAACATTTCCAAGTATTTGTTTTGTCTGGAAACAATTTTCCTCAAATATTTAAACTGATTAATTATTCTCTCATTCCTTGTCTAACTATCTGTTCAATAGATTACCCCATGTTAATCAAGTTCTATGCATTCCAAACTGTTTTTGTGTTTTTTCCAATTATATTAAATGACAAATAATACATATACATGTGCTGCATTTATACATATATATATATATATATATATATATATATATATATATATATATATATATATATATATATATATATATATATATATATATATATATACTGTTTTGCATACATAATTATTAAGTTCACAATATTATCAGCCTGAGTGTTGTCTCCAACTCCAAAGATAATATCTAATATCTATTTTTTAAATTCCAATTACTTATTTTTGTAGGGTGTCATTTAAAAAAGTCTTTGTTACCTGACAATCCGAAAATATGAGATATGGTCTTCATGCAATATACAAAAGAACAAAGCTCTTTTGGAATAATGTCGATTCTTTTGAGAAATACATTCGAAACCAAAATTATATGCAATACTGTAAACTACAATCACATAGTTTGGATATTTTAGATGTTTTATATGGTACCAAAATATGACAGCTATTGTTTTAAATACACTAAATTCAGAATCCCGCTTCCTTCTAAGTTTATATATCATTCTTTCCAATAAATGTTTACATATACACTTCTACATCAGTGTTTATTTTTAATAATTGTATCCATAATGGTATATATGGAAGGTAGTTAGAATTAGAGTCATAATGGATTCTGAATTTAATTTTGTGTGACTCTAAAGCTTTGAATGTGGTTTGAAAAATCTATGAATTTGATATGAATAGAAAATTATTTTAAAAATTATCAAACTTTGTCAAGGAACCAAACGCATTAACAATCTCAGTTAAAAATTAAATGCCTTTTGTAAACATTGCTCAATAGTAAGCACTTTTCCATCTGTTGTAATATTTGGATTAAACCATACCTGTGTTTCTAGAACTGTTCGACTGTAACCATTTTGTATGGCCTAGTTCTTAAATATTTCAACCTCTATTCAGAAAAGACTGAAATTATTTTTTTTATCAAATTAAGAAAATCTATCACAATTAAAAAGAAATTATCAATAATTTATACTGAAAATTGTAACAGATGTTTCCATTGACACTAATCAGACAACTTTCTTCTAATCCATGTAATTTAAAAGCAGCCGTCATTTTCCCTTATGAATTAATTAAATATAAAATACTTGCTGACTTAAATGTATTGTCGTCGTTGCTTAATATAAGTTTATTTTTAATCTTTTATGAGTTACTATAATTAGTGGTATTATCAGTTTCAAAACGGGACAAGTTAAATCATGAGTTCACGCACTTTGTTTGCATTTCACGCCGTGAGAATATCACATCTATACCAAATGATATTGAACTATATCGGAGCTCAAACAAATAAAGAATCAACAAAGCATTTAGCTAAATATTATTTGTCAAATGGATTATTTTTATCAGAAGTGGAATTCTATGAAGTCTGGGTTGTTCAAGGTGTTGATGAACTTATTTCCACACAGTTTAAAATTAAGGCTATCGGAAATTTATCCAAACTTACACTGTCAGAAGCCGAACATTAGAGATATGGAAACAAAATTTTATTTTCATGGCATCTATTCTTAGAAATATTTAAATGCAATGTCTAAATTTAAAATATTCTCCCACAGGCTAGAAGCTGAAGTAGGCAGATGAGTGAAACCGTACACATAAATTCATGCTAGACTTTGTTCTATTTTGTCACCGCCTCAAAGTTGAATATCATTTTATACTTGAATTGTTATTATATAATCTAAGAACCAAATACAAAGATAAATATCTCCGATAAAGACCAAATATGTTTAAATTTTATAATTTATGAACAGAACACTATAATTGTGAATAACTTGGCCACTAACACTATGACGAAGTGCAAGCATAGAAACTATCCTATATCCAGCTAAATTGTAAATATTTTGACCGACTATTCTAAGAATTCGAACTATTTAGCTTCTGATTTTTTAAATTCACATTTTTACCATTAATACGGTGAAATCTTGTGAATTATCCTTCTTATTTGATTTTCATTAATATGCATCTGCATGCATATCTAATTTGTCATTTTTGCATATATTCTTTGCTTTTGCAATTGTGCTATCCGTCATTCAAAAATATATCCACACAGTCCTTTTGGGTTATTAAGATGAATACAAATTCTCTTTCTTCAGCTACACTTTCAAAATAGTACCACAGTAATACATAACGTCTAGTTTAATACCAGCATGATCTTTCGCTAGTGGGAAGTGACAAATATTGGCCCGATCTGATTTAAATGATAACTCTGGTCTTTTATCGTTTGATTGGCTTTTTCCAGGAAACAAATTGAATGTTTTTCATGAAATTGAAACTCTTATTTGTTGGTTGTTGTTGTTGTTGGGTTTAACGCCATTTTCAGCACAAGATAGGCTATACATGGCGGCCAGTATTAACGGTGGAGGAAGAACCCTGGAAAACCCCGGGAAGAACCGCCGACCCACGAGAAGCTACTGGCAGGCTTTCGCACTTACTCGTTAGCCGAGTCTGGACTCGAACTCACACCGACAGAGGTGAGATGGCAGTGATCCGTAACGAACATCACTTTAGACTACCAGGCCATTTGAGGCCCCAAGATTTGTTTTTCACTTTTGTTAGCTCATTATTTATTGTTAAAGGTAGTATTGTGTTTTTTTATTTCCAGTCGCTAACAACTCTAGAGACCAAACATACTGAAACGATTCCATTCATCATTAATGAACTTCCTATTGATTTGGTGTTTACAATATGCACGCCTAGTCACATATAAACTGTACTTACCAACATATACACCATCTCTAACAGCATGATAGTCTTTCATACGGTAGCGTACTAACAGGGAGGGGAGACGGAAGGGACAGTTACCCCAGTCAGCTGAGGTCTTTGGGAGCCAAAACCTATTGGCTTTCAACGTCACTCTGAAAGTCATTTTCCGTTAGTACGCAACTGATTTCATAACAGGTACTAAGTAATACTAATATCTTCACACAGGCAGATTGTAAATGATAGTTAGGTATTGATAGGGTGGGTGATGTATGCATGAGTTCAATAAACAGTGCTACAAGATTAATAAGGGTCTTTGAGACTAAATTAATGACTGTATATCTTAATCTACCCACCTTCTTGTATCATGTATACCCACCTGTATTCCGATCAATTACTCTCGGTCTTTAATTGACTTTGGAACGATGATTAATACACGCCTAATACAGCATGCTGAAATCAAATTTAATTGTAAGCACACGACACTGTATCAAAGTAACAGACGTTTGCAACTTCCAGTAAATATTTTGAGGGGAAATGTCGTCTTTTAAATCAATACAATACAAAAGAAATTTATCTTGCCAATAATAGTATTTCTACAACAAAATATGTACTTGACTCAATGAGTAAATGTTTCCATCCCCCTATTTAACACTCATTGGAAAATAAATGGATATAAGTGTTCATGCTGAATATATTTTTTCCTTTCTATTATATCACATTATAATATGTATTTGAACACATTAAAATTGTTCATTTATATTTTAAATTTGTTTGAGGTAGATAGTTTTGGGTACTGTAGTTCAAGCAAACATATCATTTTGATAATGATAAAGTTTATTTTATTGGTAAGAGCCCTATTGCCACGGATATCTGAAACTTGAACTTCCTGTTTCTTAGAAATCAAAATGAAAAATATTATCAAGGTATTGCCGGTTGATATAAATTTCCTCGAGTCGAACCAAAATATATAGAGCCTAATATAAACAAACTTACTCAGTTCGTGCATTTAAAAGTACCCGATCATATTGGTTTCAACATTCCCTTAATATTAATAATTGACACTTTTGATATTCTCAATAAAATCGACACGAACAAATCAGCTGGGCTAGATGGAATTCACATAAAAACTCTGAAAATGTCGGCTGTATCAATCACAGAATCGTTGATGGAAATAATTGAAAATAGCATAACTTTTTGTAAATTCCAAGTCTTTGAAATTAGCAAAATTATTTGCAATCTATAAATTAAATAAAAAGAATTACCCAACCAACTATCGGTATTTTCAAAAAATATTGAATCTCTTCTTAGTAAGCATATTTACCGATTTCTTAAAAAGTACCAACTACTCCATAAATTACAATCTGATTTTCGACAGAATCGTTTATGTCAAACTGCATTGACAAAACATATAGAAAAGTGGCTATAAGCAATTGAATCAGACAAACTTACTGGCGTAATCTAGCAGTGTAGAGTAGTCAGATAAACGATCTGTGTTAGAATGTGCTGGATACAAGCCTAAGTCATTGATAAACAGTAGAAAGAGAACACCACGTAGGATATGCCTTGGTTAGGAAGTATATTTACCCGTGCAATCAACCTAGTGATTATTAGTGAGATACGATGTGAACCAGGCAACTGAACTTGAAGAAAACTTTTATGCTGAAAGTTTTTAATGAGTCAACCAAATCGAATGCTTTTTAAAAACAAGCCATAAAATTACAATAGCAAATTCAATATCCACAGCACCATGGAAGGAGATTTTTATTAATTCTGCAACGGAAAATTATTATTTTTTCAATGGATCAGATTATTATAATGTTCTTGACATAAAAACCCCTTCTTAGAATCTTTTACGTCTTTAGAAGCGCACGGAAAATTGAAAAAAGAGTTGTGTATTATGCAATGATTCGTAAACGGATGATACCAAAGTCACATGACGTCGAGAAAATAGAACCGGTAAGAACTAATTCCTATTCCGACTTCAGATTCAGAGACGATCTAAAAACAATCATATTAGAAAATCGCATGTCATTTGTTATTCAATAATGTTTGTTTTATAGGTTAAATATTCGTTATTATTGTGAACACCAATTTTCTTTCCAATATATTTTCCCTCAATATATATGTTCGATACGAGATAAAGGGTCATTCAACTATTGGAAGGATGAGTTGAAGAGGTCATAGTTTCATGTCTTCATTTCGGCATGATGCTCACGCAAATAAAGATGTCAATGCTAAATCACGAAAGACTAAAGAAAAGACTAATTTCTAATATAAATTAAATTATATGATCTTAGAGTAAAGGATAAGGTTGAGTGCTTTATCACTCGGTCCTAGACATAATGAAGTGTAAAACTACATTTTGTCCAAAACAATTGAGCATAAATATGCATTGCGAACGAAGCTCATGTCTGAGGCGATATGGATTGATTGGGTTTGTAGAACCCTGTCGATTGTATTCTTAATACAAATAATCCAGCATTATCCTCATTTTGTTTCTCATATCGAATGTTCACTCGCCTCATTTCATGTGTTGTTTGTGTTTCTCTGACGATCTTTATGTATAATGTCTGTTTGAATTGTCATATTGGTAATTGTATACAAGATTTGTTATTTTAATTATCTCTTAGCTGCGGATTCTAAATAAGTATTCCTCCCAGTTCTAACTATTATGTCATTTGCGTTGTGGATCAAACGTCATTTTCATTCCTAGCAATATATTGGCCATTACTGCTCCAAATGAGATATAAAAAGAGAAAGAAATATTAAGGCAAAGAAAAATGAATTACATTTGCATGACTTACCTCGTTCTCACGTTCATCTTCATCGCGCTCGCTGACCACCTTTGTGCCGTTCACATCATTGGATGACTCTTTGGCCTCTTGATGATTATTTTCCTGTTCCTCAAAATTCTGACCAAACGGCTCGCCATCTGTCTGTTCAAATGACTGATAGTTATCTATCTCTCCTTTCTCTTTTTCTCGTTTTTCCATGTCGTCTTCTTCTGCAGGATCCATTTCTTCTTTGGTGTCTTCTTGGTCTTTAGAAAACGTTATCGTTTCGTCACTAACTTCTCTTTCTTCTTCACTAAGTTCTTTTAATTCTCTTTTCTCAATAGATTTGCTTCCTGTATTTGCACTCATTTTCAATAAAAAATTTGTATCATTTTTGTTTTCTTTTCAATAAAAAATGCTTCCTACAAAGCTCGACATATGCGCATTCCAACATACCAATCTCACCATTAAATATTAGTTCATCTCCTTAGCTTTTCAAAGAAAGTATCTTGTGTCAACCAGAGGTTTAGTTTTAAACGGCTTAGTTTCTGTGTCCCAAATCTGCTTGACTGTGATGTCTATGAAACGCTGCCACATAGGTTTGTAAAACATGATTACAGCTAATATATCATTCTGCTGTGCGCTTGTTTGCCTATGAACGAAACCATGACAGCGAAATAATGCTCCGTTCTGCGCAGAGAATATGCATCCACACATAAACAATATTGACAGAGCTTTTGAATAACCAGACTCACATTCCTTGTAGAGATATCGTCATGGACAAAAACAATAAGATATTTGTGAGTCAGAGCGTGTATATACCATATAGATTGGCACTTCTCTTGATTCTGAAGGGGATGATACAGCAATAGGAGCGTGATTTGTGACAAATGTTATGAGCTATTATCAAACCCTATGACCAGATGTTGCCAGTTTGTATGCCCCTTTCATCCTTTACTTGGAATCAAGTGATATAGATCGCCATGAAATCGCTTGTAGCATATATCAATCCACTACTGTTTATATCCGAGCAAGGCGAATGGTGATCATAACAACGATTAATAATATATGTCAGAGGCTTTCAAGGAAGCGTTTTGTATGATTTAAAGCTGATTTTACGACTAATCAAATGAGAATTGCATATGATATTATTGTTTTGGTTTCAATGTAGTAGATTTAATGATCCAAATATACTATTTTACAATTCATGAATCTAATAAGGAACTCATTCGCCTGTCCATCGTTTAAATTTCTATCAATCAAAAAAGTTTGATTCTGGAAGTGGGGTGAGGTCGCGTCACTATTTTGCATATTAGATCATAGTGCGGTGACGCATTTACTATTTAGAAATATATGTCTTCGTCTGGTAATAATATTATCACTTTCTTCCTGAAATATGAATGCTGCTGTTGTTTTTTTTTTTGTTTTGTTTTTTTTATGTGTCAATGATAATGAAATAATGCAACATTCAAGTTGGGCTTGATACGACATGCAAGCATGTCCATCGATAACTTGCATCACAGCCCCGTACTTACAGTATAGAGACATTAAAATTCATACGCATTCTTTCGATACAGATTACATCAACATATTTGGCTTTTTTGTTCTTGATGGCATGTTTAAATGATGAATTATCAAAATGTACATAACTACTACCTTTGCTTGCAGTCAGATATATTTTCTTTCGATAATCCTTTTATCTGTATTGTATCACCAAGCGCTTAGGGGTCAAAAGGGTGAATAGATCGATACTGCAAAATTTGGGGGTGGGGGATATAAATAGCATGTTGTACGAAAATATTAATATAAATGATGTATAAATAAATGATCTCCATTGAGGATGGAGACTTTCTTAGAGATTACTCAATATATGAGTGCAACCATGAAATTAGTTAAAGGCTTGGCAACTTTGTCTTGTTGAAGATAAAGTATTTTTAGAATGTGATAAATAGATTTCTAGAATGTGATAAATGTCTCAAGACCTGTGTTTTAGAGAATAAAAGAGATAAAGTACATACGTATTGAAAAATTATATTGACAATAAAACCAGACGTAAAAGGTAAGAAGAACCACGAATCGTCATTAGTATATACCAAATGATACACCATATTTATAATTTAACTTGTGCAGGGTCCAATCAGAGTAATATACGAAATCTTTGAAGAAATGAAAAAAGATATTCAAAAATACGAAGTTTATTCTACCTACATCTCAGATATGTTGACGGAATCATTATAAATGTGGATTACCACAAGCTTTTATATGCTACGTTTAAAACTAATGAAATAAAATCAAAATTGTTTAAATGTTGATTCCGGAAAATGAAAAAAAAAATAAATGCAAAATAGTAGAAATGATGAAGAATGACCTATTTATACCAAAAGTCGTATTCTTATACGCCTTGTTGAACTTGGACAGAATCTCGAATTAACGGATGACAGGTTTTAAATCATGATATTCAACACTTTCTGTCCTTGTCCAGCAGCACAGTTTGACCATCTCTGCCCAGAATTACCATACATGCTAAAAGTTGTATTTGAATCGATATAATAAGTACCGCAATGAAACCTGTGATGGGGAAGGGACTTAGAACATTAAAACCCTCCTCTCTTTTCTTCGGCGAAGTTAACTAGGGATTGATCTCCCCCAATGTAATTAACAAGTGTGGACGGATAGGTGGAACATTTCAAATAGCTGCGCAAAGTATTGAAAGAAAAAAAACGACGAGTCCCCTTTCAATGAATAAAAATATAAAATTTTAATCAAGTAACATGTAATCAAAGCAAATCAATTCCCATGCAACCGATTTACTAAATTACATATATTCAAGTAAAGCATAGCCAAAATTCTCTTTCTAGTTCGAATGATGGCCAGTAACAGAATTTAATTATAGTGTACGACTTTCATCATGTATTCGAGTGTTGACTTCGAGTCCAATTCTAATGATTTGATAGCATCACCTGACACTTGTCTTCGCAAGACTTGTTTCCCACGTCTACCCACGTGTTTGGTCCTCTTCCGACCCTCTCTATTCTGACATCCCGTAGATGTAGATTTCCTCTTTAACTCATTGGTTCCTTATGTATTCTTCCTTCTCCCTTCTCTCGTTCGGAGTAAGAAATACGACGTACGAAGCTGTCCTTTTAAATATGGATTATGTCTCACGCTAGACAAATACCACTACACATCTACATTTAAATACAAACTATATTCCTCGTGCTCAGATTTACGTTGTTTACACTGCACAATGTTGACCTCACGTGACCTTAATCAATACTCCTCACAGATTCTATCTTGCAGTATGTTTACCGTTAAGTTGATAACCTGACCCTAACTCAAGTTCATTCGTATTCACGGGCAAGTCCTAAATTCCCACGTGCCTTCTACAGCAAAATGTGGCCGTATACGCCAGCACACATTACAACACAATTCATTTACATTTGGCTATTCAATGCATTTTAATGCTCAAACATGTATGCATAATATCCACTAAATTTAGCCATCCTAAAGTAACTTACGCGAGCAATTAAATATACACTAGTCATTATTCACAAGAGTAAATATCATCCTACACAGAGATTTAATTCATATATCTAAGACATATGACATATTTGTATATTAGGGTAAATTCATGAAATCCCTACTAAATTCTACATATCGAATATTTAATTAAATGCGATCCGTCAATTCTCTCAATGAATTGATAATTAAAAAAATCAAAGAATTAACTGGTAGAAACTAACATATCACTAGAGTTCTACGAAATGAATACACAAATAAATGCGTGAATCATACAATATCATATCTGCAAACAATCAAACAAACGAAATAGCATAATAAAAATTGGAAACTAAAATTGCGTATATTACTGCTGTTTTCTCTTTCCAAACAAACATTCATAGCCTTTAGTCTGTCTCCTGTTCTAAGACAACTATCTAGCCTTTTTGTTTTTAGTAATTTCTCGAAAACACTATTTCATTAACTAGCGCCTACGGAGTCGACTTAGTCTTCTCTCAAGAAAATTTGGACTAAAGGCTTTTTCAAGAGATTGTTTCCTAAACTGTTTCTCAAAGTATACGCCCTTAAGTTTCCCTGACCAATCAGAAATAACTGTTCATAGAATTTTCCTTCCAGATACCGTGTTTGTCATCGGGTTCACCAGCCTAAAACATGCCGCAATTAGCTTCCTTTGAAAATCGATTATTTGACGCCACCTCCTTTTGAACTGCTACGGTTCAGAATATTATTTTGCATATGCCATGTTCCATAAGAAATGACCGGGTCAGATTCAACTGAAGCTTAACTTAGTTTCTCTTATGTTTAGAAATAAAAAAATAATAACTTAACTTTCTACAGACTTTTCTGCGTCGATTACGTTAACTTGAAAGCAGAATTTATTAAACCTTAGGTTTCAAATTCGACACATCACAAAACCGTTTTATTTTTTCGCTTTTGAACCATTAAACGTTAATTATAACTACATTTCACTTTGACTGTGGCCATTCTTAGAATGATATAGAGTACAGTATTAAATGACGTTTTGGCAAATTGAACTAAATTCGACGTAGAGGATGGCTACATCATACTGTCATGTAATCAAAGAGTTTTAGCATTAATACAATTGGTTTTAAGATCTTGCTTTTATTGCATTGTTAGGAAAGTTCCTAGTGCGTGTGCAGTACCTTGCCTAATTACGTATTGAAGCCGCTAACAGCATAGATATGAAATATTTTAACTTAAATTGAAGCAATTATAAAATTCTACCACGGCAAGAGTTAGATACATCAAGGTAAAGACCATAATTAGTGGTTAATAATGTACGAGTGAAACCTCGATTTTTCTGGCTAAAATATACAAAGATATCGAATGAAACGAAGACCAAGATATTTCAAATACCATAATTACACTGTGTTCTTTATGCTATTTACAGCGTGCTTTTGAAAAAGCTTTTGAGGCTTGTGAGAAGTACAATGAATCCAGCATTATCCATGAATCACTTTTAAAGCTAATCTTTCTATTTTCTGAGTCAGTTTACAACTGATTAAGACTTTTACCTGATAAAGAACATTTGCCTGTCAAGATTGGTACACAGTAATAAGCAAAGTTTCACCACCAGGTAAGTGGCATACCATCTGCAAAGCAGAATGTTTGCATCATCTGTGCAAATTTTATTGTGCCTTGTCACGAACAGTAAATGAAGATGAATGGGTCAAAACACAATAATAGTTATGATTTAAAAAGAAAACCAGAAGCAAATATGGTAAAAACTTACAGTCTACGATTTACTTTTTAAGACAGAAATAAACAATCCACTAGATCAAAAGAACGGTAAAATATCCCTTTCATTATAAGGAATCTATTTTGCTAGTAACCGCAATATTTCTGATTAACTAAAGAATACATTTTATTAATTAAATGACACAAGAAAAAAAAATGTGTTCAAAAACTTCTCATGATTTTTACAACAGTGAAACGCAAGTGAATGAAGTTAAATAGAGAATAACTGTAAAAGGGCGATAATTAAGGAAGCTATATTGCTAGCACTCAATAACCAGAAAAATTAAGTCGAAGAAAATGTTTTTAGTGAAAATGGTGCCTATTAAATGAGCTAACTTACCAGCATTCAGTAGCCAGATAATAAAGTCAACGAGTGAATCAGTGCAAAAGATGAAGAAAGCTAAATTGCCAGTAGTCAGTATCATCAGAATAAAGCAGTCATCTAATTATTTCATATTGTTCGTTGTTTTTCAAAGCAAAACATGTATTCAATTGTTTCAACCAAATCAGTAACACAACATAATGTTTCATTGCTAAATATTCTACTGTTAGAGCAATTGCCCAGTGAAATATTTTCAGTGATTTTGTTTCATACATAATTAATAGCCATGACGTGCACTTACAAAGAGATTCTATAAAAAAAAACTGAAACTGAATTGAAGCATTTTATATTAACATGGATTGTTGTTGTTGTGGGGTTTAACGCCATTTTTCAGCACAGGAAAGGCTATACATGGCGGCCAGTATTAATGGTGGAGGAAGAAACCGGGAAATCACCGGAAAGAACCACCGACCCACGAGAAGCTACTGGCAAGCTCTCTCACATATCCACATTCGCCGAATCTTAGACTCGAACCCACGCAGATAGAGGTGAGATGGCAGTGATCCGTAACGGACAGCGCTATAGACCACTCGGCCACTCGGGGCCCCCTTATATTAACATGGAAAAGTAACAGATCATCAGGGCTGGCCTGTAGCATTCTCTGATACAAACTATAGAGAGAGATATTCTGGAAGCAACATGCTTCACCGATGCTGCATGTGTTTAAAGCTGTTTGCATACAAAAGAGATGTGATACCTAGCAACTTAAAGTATTTTCAAGAAACAGATCAGAGTATAAACGGTGACATAAATCTGAAAGTAATCGATATGGAGAAAATAATTTTAACTATTTGGAAAACTATGGCAGTTTTTCAATCTCAGTTGCAACTAAAGATGATGTAATTTCTTTTTAAATAAAGTTTATTCTATAGATTCAAACTGTACTGCAAAATCGTTGACCTGAAAAACCATATACAAGAAATATAAACATACCGTCCGTAAGAGGTCAATATTTTAATAATTGGAATAACACTCGAAATTGAAGCTAGTCAATCAGCGTATACAATAAATGACGTTAGTATAACAAAGTATTATTCTTCAATAAGACGTTTTGTGTAAAAAAAAAAAAGCCCTTATTGTGTTGTCCCTAGCAGCACATTGCCAAATGCGATGCTGTTTCAAGCACAATAAATAACCACATAAGCAGTTCTGATTAAAGGACTACTAACTACATGTCTATAATTTGCAGGAAGCAGCAGTCTTTTCGGTGGTCCAAATGAGACTGAACAATGAAGGATAGGGCATATTATAATAAAAGACGATCTACAGAGTTCAGTGAAAGGTGAGATAAGACGCTTGTCGACTTGTGTGAAAGAGTAAGACTAACTTAGATTAATATGATATGTGAACCTGTTTTCAAGATGTTTATGGTGTACAGCAGTTTCATATAACATACAATTTAAGTTACGTCAGTTCAAATCCATTGACACCAATTATTGACTCCGCCTGACTGAGAAACAATGAATCTATTTGAACTACCCATACATGAACAAATAATTGAGGCAATTATTTCTAATTTTTTAAAATATTGTTATGGTTTATTTCAATGGCAAGGGCTACCTTAAATTCTAATTCTATGTCGAATTTCTTTAAAAGCATGAAAGCATTTAATTAGATTAATTTAAACATTAGTAAGTCTAATTACAATCATTCATTCTTTGCATCTAGGTGATTATGCGGGGCGGGAGACATTTGATGAGATTATGCTATATATTAAAACTTTGATTTTTTCATTTTGAAAATTTTACCCCTTTCTATATGTATTAATATTTTTTATGTACTTTTGGGGGGTACAACTAAACTTACTAGTCAATGCATAGCAAGTATTATACTGATGTGCCGTTGACCTATATACATACAAACAAACTAGGGGCGTAGTAGGAAAGAACGTTTGGTTCTTGATATCTTGATGACATTTGCATCCGTGTCTGAAAATGAATCTTTCACAAGTAGAGACACTGTTTTGCCCAAATTCATAAATGAATTATATATTTTTTGCGATGAAAAACAATTATATTGTAGCTGTTAAATTCATTAGATTTCATATTGGATGAAAGTCTCTTGCTTTCCGTTATAATATTGTTGTACCAATGTACGGGTATATGCATTATTTAGTGATAGATACAAATCAATCATCTCAATTCAAGTCTCTGGTGGCTGTTGTCATGGAATACCTGGATGACAGCGCAAAATATATTAACTCTTGCCAATGTTTCTAATTGGAATTTGCGTGTGTAATAGCCAAAGGTAGATTCATGTCTGATAGTTTATGGTAGACAGTACGATGATGTTTCTGTCATGCCATTTGTCAGAAGCTAATCTCACTATATTTTACCACATTTTACAGCTATTGGCAAAACCTTGAAATGAATCACCTGCTAGCTAATTGATTAACTATAATACTGTCTAATAATAACCTCGTTATGCTTTGTTGCTCGTAATCTGTAATTAACAGTGAAGCTTGCCAGGATTTGCACCATGGGAAGCAAATTGTACGGTAGTGTACTTCTGCTGAGTAGAGGGATCAGCTTGCCACGATTGATGGATGACCTTGAGAGGAAGTTGGGTGAATTAGCTTTTACATGGGTTTTTTTTTTCCAGTTAATAAATATAATCATAAATGATTAAGTCACGCAAAGAGTATTGCTTTGGACTTGTTACATGGAGCGTTTACAGATGGATAACGCAGTTCTCAAACTGGAAACTAGTCCGAAACTTGGAATTTCCGTTAACCTAAGCATCGAATATCTTTTTTTAAAAAATGTCCAGAAGGATATGGCTACATGTAATCATTGTCCAAAACAAAAGCTGAATTCTTTAATTACAATCTAAGCTCTTCGTTCATTCAAGTGACTATGCTACTATAAGTACAGCATAGTTTATTTAACACAAATCTTTTAATAAGCCGAAAGTTAGTATAGGAATATATATTCATGTGTTGGAATGACGGGTCTATCAGTGTTCATATTCTCTTTTCTTTATGGCCTTAACATAAATGCGTTTTCTTGAGGTATTACAAAGGTGTATATATTTTACATTTATCGATAATATGTTGGCTTCCAAAGATTCTTGTTGGTCAAATTAAGGTAACTAAACGAGCTTAAAGGTTCAAAGTGGACAGTGTACTGATGAGTACGCATAATTTGTCACCGAGCTAACAGAAGAAACTACGATCACATACAGAGCTTCCTGACAACGTTAGCTTATCCCTGTATACAGCCAAAGGTATACACTAATTAACACATGTAACTTCATTGTTAAAAATGAACCCAGACGATCCTAATCAAGTTACAATACTGAATCGTCCATGCGACATTTACACATGCATTCTTCTTGATGATTAATAGATTCACCGGTTGTTGATCATTTGGTCATCTAGCATAAGGAACCTATCATAGAGCTCTTTCACATTGGGTCATCTAGCATATGAACGAGCTTATACATTTGTTGATCATTTGGTCATCTAGTATAATGAACATATCATACAGCTTTTTCTCATCTGGTCAGCATAATGAACATATCATTGAGCTCTTTCACATTGGGTCATCTAGTATATAAACGAGCTTATACATTTGTTGGTCATCTAGTATAATGAACATATCATACAGCTTTATCTCTACTCGTCACCTAGCATAAGAACGCGCTCATACATTTGTAGATCGTTTGGTCATCCAACATAAGGACGAGCCCATTCAGTTGTTCGTCATTTGGTCGTCTAGCGTAAATATGAGCTTATCATTTAGTCACACATGTGTCAATTATACAGATGTGATAGCGGATACAAAGGTAATAATTTTTTTGACGGGATCATAAATAATGGTACATATCTACTTTCTATTTGATTAAATAAATTTCAGAGATGAAGAAACATTTTGTGAATTACCATGAAACTAAGAATGGCAGCAAAATGAATTAATGACATTTTGTTTACAAGTTTACACGAAATAAAGGTGTGGTTCAAGCTAGTTCTGTAGAACAAGGGCATTCAAGAAAATAAAAAAGCAAAAGTTTACTACTTCAAAGATCAAATGAACAAAACTTAGTTTTGCAACGTAAAGATTTTAACAAGACCTTATTACTTTAATCCTGAAATGTGTCACCTACCAAAAATAACAAAATTGGTTTCTAATGACTTAAAATAATTGAATGATACAATATCACTCATCAAGGATCAATAAATAATAAAGCATAGAAAACAGATCAAAAAATGGATATGTGTGGCTATCTGACGTCTAAATTCAAAACTTTCAAACAGTTGTTTGAAATGGAACTCAATCTTTGTAAAGTGCAACTTTAATAACATTACCTAGGAAGTATTTAAACTCAGGATAGTAATTCTAAGCGATGAAATAGTATGTCATCACTTAAAGGATAAATTCTCAATAGAAATCAATGGTTAAAAGTTCATTGATATAACATTATAGATCACAAAATATTGGAACGGAATGTCTATTTTTATAAAGCAATGCATCAGAGTATGGATGAGTTATAAAATGGAAGGCATGCCAATGTGAAAACGAAAGCACACATAAAAGTATCATTAGTAAATAATAAAATGGTGCACATGGAAAGTCTGATAGGATAAATGTAGATGAGATAATGTAGATAAATGTAGATAATGTCCTAGCAGGATGATATATCAAATTATGAAAGAAATGAGAATAATAACATTTAAAACATGAAGTTACTCAAATAATTTCCAACAAAGCTGAAAATAAATGCAATGTAAATGTCGGCCTGTTTGTCTAGTAGATTGTTTAAACAAAATGAAACGTAATGAAAATCATATAACTATTGGATGAGCTTTGAGGATCTTCAAACAGAATGTATATGAATAATGTCAGCTATACTACCAACGATACATATTTTTAGAAACATTTTATCATGTCCAATTTCAACATATATGTATAAACTTTTTTGCCACAGATCTAGTTGCTTCCGTGCTTGTTTAATTCGTTGATAGCTCTCATAGTTTCTTCCATTTGCTATTATTAGTCCTGCTGTCTCATCTGCTGATGAGATTTGGACGTTCAGATGACGCTTAGAAATTTAGCAACAATGACAAGCAACATTGACAGTGAACAAAACAAATAATAATGCATATTGCTTTTGCAGAAGATTAGTATCAAAAACAAAATACATACAAACATACATACATGCATGCACGCACACACACATACACACATACATACATACATACATACATACATACATACATACATACATACATACATACATACATACATACATACATACATACATACATACATACATACATACATACATACATACACACACACACACACACATACATACATACATACATACATACATACATACATACATACATACATACATACATACATACATACATACATACATACATACATACATACATACATACATACATACATACATACATACATACATACATACATACATACATACATACATAAACTGCCAAAATACCAGGTAAGGCTGATACTACCTGCGTTGACTCAAGCAATTCTAAGCCCTTTTAAATTTTGCACAATAAATGAATAGTCTTTGTATCCTAACTGCCCTTTCTCAACATTTCATTTGTTATATACCGAAAGCACTTGCAATAGTCATTGTATTGCAGTAATTATTGAGCTCTTGCTTCAGCTTTTCATCAAAAATTACATTTATTTATCTTTGGAATCTTTTGATGTTTGTATGTAAACCCAACTCCAACTACACAGATGCTCTACTGTGCTAAATGTTCAACTGTGTTAGATGCCCATCTTTCCTGGATTTCAAACAATATTAGAAGCCCTACTGTGCTGGATGTCCGTGTTAGATGGCCAACTTTGATAGATGTTCAACTGTGCTAGATATTCAACTACGTTAATTGTCTATCTTATCATGTTTATCTTATTTCAGCGCTTTCCATCTGCTCTTCCATAGAGCTTTGTGCTAATGTTTGTATTTTTACTGATGCTTTTTTAACTCTTCAATTTGTTTCTTGTTTCCATTTTTTTTTTGTTCTTTTTTTAAATTTGTGATAGATTTCTTAGGTTGAGTACCATAACTTCTATATCATTTACATAAGACATTTGTACTCTTTCCTCTTTTGTGAGGAACAAAGTTAGTCTAAGCTTCTCTTATGTGTTGACCAAACTACAGACTTGCGTCTTATTTGATGACTATTATTTGCTGGTATTATTATTCGATGCCTTTGTACAGCAATAAATTCTTGAATGTATTGAGCTTGCGTTTCTACCGCTTCTCCAATACTTATTCAACATGTCTTATAACTCTTCTTTGCCAAAATATTTTATTATGTTAGAATAAGGAGCAGTATATACATATCTTTGGCATTCTAAGTACCTAATTATCGGCAACAATTGGATGCTCATGGCTATTTTCATTGAATGATGTGATAAAAGGTTTGTACCACCATTTTGGGTTATCTTCAATGCAAGTGCAGCCCCTGATATTTAAATATATATATATATATATATATATATATATATATATATATATATATATATATATATATATATATATATATATATATAAAGTAAAATGTTGATGTGTCTTTGATGGCTAGTAAAATGTGGATGTCCTTTGATAGCAAGTAAAATGATGTGCCAACAGTCGTTTATTGGAACACAATCATACAATCCGAGAAGAAATCCTTGTTTGAAATTTCAGTATAATTTAAAGTTTATATTTCCAAGAATGTTATCAAAGCACTTTCTTACTTCCCATAGAAGAAATAATTTGAATAATTCCAACCAAAATACTGTACAGAACAACAGCTTAATTTTTCCCAGATGTTAAAGCACACATGATTAATTATTTTCAGTGAGTAGATTTATATATTCCTTTCCTTGACCTCAGGTCACAATTAACATTTCTAAACAAAAACAAATATTACCTAATGTAAACTAACATTATTTAAACTTTTTAATGTTTACAGAATAAAATATTAGTTATTATTAGAAAATATGCTACTAAAATTAAAATATAAAAATTCTGTAATATGTCAGGGACGCCAGCTAAATTGTAAGGGAATTCCAATAGCCAAGACTCAGACCCAAATAAACAGGTTTATTTATGTAATAATAACCGTAAAAGCAAACTTATATACATAGATAATATTTTATATATGTAATAATTGTTTTATAGAATGATTAAAAATCAATAATTCACGTCAAGTAGTTAATACACTTGATTTTGGACAAGGTTAAAGTCCAACATATAATCTTGCGTTACAAAAATAGATGATGAAAGAAAAAAATAAATTTAAAAAAAAAACTAACAAGCAATGCATATTAAATATACATAACACCACACAATGAAGATTCACTTGGATAATAGATTAGACAATATTTGTAAAACATTTCATCAATTACAAAGTTTGCCATCATCGTTTTCAACATTTTTCAGTTCTCTTTTGTTGATTACATCTTAGCGCTTTTCAATAGTGCTGATGACTGTCGTACATGCATTGTTTTGATAAGTGGAAACAAATTTTGCATTGTTTATAATAACATATCACGTGCTTTACTTGGAAAAACGTTAACTGTATGAATACCATCTTCATTAACACTTACTGAAGAAATTACCCATTCACTAAAGTAACCAATAAACAATAGATGTGTTATGAGGGAAAATTTAAGTATAAATAAGATGCTATTGCTCGGTATGGAGGTGATTTCTCCTCCGGTACATGACAAGTTGATAATAGAAATAGAAACATGTTAACGGCTATTGGTCCAAACTTAAAATCGTTTATACTGTTAGAGCAAGCGATGCTTGCCATTGTCGAAAATATGCGTGAAGAATATTAGGAAATAGAAGAAATTATTGCGGTCCAAACCGTTGAGACTCAGCAAATTAGTCATACAAAGAGTTCACCTGCTATACTGATTTCACAGCATGTTTTGATGGAATTTATCAAATTGAACAATCGTATCTATCGATTACATATGTTATTCCAGAACGCCAAGGAATCCGCATTGCTGTTTATGTTATTTATAGCAACACGTAAAGATCGTAACCTACATATTGCGCTACATATCTCAGTTTGGTGACATTAAAGATGTATCAATCAATTCCAGTTTTATTGAAAGAATCACGAACACACATTATACAGTTACTTGGTTTACCAGAGATAATACCGCATTATGCCGCACATTCTAGATATCTTCTCAAATTAAAATATTTGTTGTCTCATGTAAGAAACAATATATTGGAAAGTCATAATTCACATCATATTAATAAGTAGTATCATTTTAATATTATGATCACGCCGTTCTATTGCGCTCATGATCCTATGTCTATGACATATAACGGACATATAAATTAACATAACTTACTGAACTTCACGATTAACCTATCACTTACACAGCAATTTTAAGTATGTTCAGCTGACGTTATTTAAAATGAAAAAGAAATAATAATAAAGTAATAACAAAAAAGTACACTAACATATAAAAAGAAGAAAAAACAGCGATAATTGCATGCTGAAAGTAACTTCCTATAATAGTCTAACGGGAAAAGTAGTAGAATAGGTTACATAGAATTTAAATTTAAAAATATTAAAAAATTTGACTATTGCAGATTTTCACAACATTTTTTTCTTTTTTCTGATGTCATGCCAGACTATTTTCATTGTATTTTTGAATTTTATTGTGCAGTGTACTTTTGCATTGATTTTTTTTTAAATTTTACTGAATATTGTAAAATGTATTTTTCAGTGTGTTCTTTTTTAATATAAATAAAAGGTTGCAGCATTCTTTTATTGTACATGCATTTCACTGCATATTATACAGTGTCTTTTAATGTATTCTTAGGAATACAACTATGTATCACGATAATTTTTCATTGTGCTTTTTTACATTTATTAATTACCAATGACTGTTCATTGTGTTTTTGTATTAACAATGAATTGTAGTTTTGATTTTTAATATTTTATAAATGTTATTTTTTTTTCTTAATCGAGTCTCAAGGATGCGGCTCAAATAACCCAGAAGGTATTGTTATTAGGGAAATTTAAGTATAAATAAGAACATGAAAAATCTCTCTAAATTGCATTAAAACTAACTCTTCTTTGGACTCATTTTCATTAAACTATATTGTGAATAATTTCAATTAAAATATGTGTAGATTAGTTTTATTTAATAGAGCTACATTCTATCTTGATAAAGATTATTTTCTTACAATGCAATTCTCATTCTTGTATGTGTAAATTTACTTAACAAATAATCTTTACAACAGGTAAGAAAGTCTGCCTCTATTATACATACATACATATATCTATATATATATATATATATATATATATATATACATATATATATATATATATATATATATATATATATATATATATAACCCACCAAGCAAAGCACAGAAGCCTCTCCATATTATATATGTATATTCTAAACTTGGTTAATGATAACACACACTCACTGACAAAGAATTTCCTGGCCTACTATCTGACCTCTAACTTGATCATAACACGAAGTCAGAAGTAATACAAAAAGAATATGCAGTTCTATGAGGACAAGACTGGAACTTT
The DNA here is from genome assembly GCA_016746295.1 of Potamilus streckersoni. NCBI lineage: Eukaryota > Metazoa > Mollusca > Bivalvia > Unionida > Unionidae > Potamilus > Potamilus streckersoni. The sequence goes on from JAEAOA010001214.1 coordinate 494,990, forward strand.
CTAGTATGAAGCACGCCGTTTACATGTGATGCCAGTATAGCACCCTCAAGGCATTACTCTCAATGCATTACCAAGAAAGATTAGAGGTGCCTTGAACTAACTATAAATAACAGCCCCAAACCTCTGGCGCTCACTTCCCGTTGCATCAACACTAGAAAGGATTCATCTTGTGTTTTACATGTAAGACTTAGTTATGTTCTAAAATTTCTTATAGAAAAAGTACCTTTGAAAGTTAAAGATTTATGATTGTAACCTTCCTAGTTGCAATGCTCTTGTGAGTTCTCTTTAATTATAATAGTATAATAGTATAATATAATGAATGTTTAATTGTTTTAAGAATTGATATTTATTGTATGGTTAAAAGATTAAATTGGTTACCGACTTTTTGTTTAGATTGAATCTGGAAATTTAAATATCCCTTAAGGAATAAAGAATAATGTTTTGTAATCTATTCTAAACTAGTATTTTATCCCAAATTGAGTAATATATATTTCTTCAAAATGATTGTTGCATTAATCGCAACTATTTTATAATCTTTAAATAAGTTAAGACTTATTATCTGTATCATATTCTAAAATGCGAAAGGCTACGAATACACGAAGTTGGTAAACTTGAAAGGAAAAGTATTCGATGCATTTTGTGTATTGTTCAATGTAAGGCTTTTGTGCCTTTGGAATGTAGTACCGTATATCACCTATATGAATTATATGAATAAACTCACTTCCCGTTGCTTCAACACTAGAAAGGATTCATCTTGTGTTTTACAGATCCTTGGTATCCTTGCTAGCCAAGCTTGCTTCCAAAAAAAGAATGTAGCCGTGTCTACATCGTTATGCGTACACCTTATCTTTGATAGAGTCCGAACTCTCCCTTTTTTTCTATCTTTCCGTCCGACCATGGAATAGAACATTGCTAAGTGTTTACGAGAAGGACTCATAAAAGCATAATAAAAACCCTTTTCGTTAAAGATGTAACAATATTTGTACTGTTGACTCTAATTTGATATTTGTATTGTTGCCTATAAAATTCTAAAATATATTTCTTTGAATTAATCCCTGACCTAAATTATTATTGTAAACGTGTCTACTGTATTTATTTGCCAGCTCCCAGTCTTCCTTTCTTCGTCTCTACTTTTGTGTATGCCTTTTGAGAAAGTTTGCAGTAGCCATCGTCTATGTAAAGTATTGTTTTTTTAAATCTTTTGAAACATATGCCTTGCCCTGAAATCCATATATTTTATTTAGCAAATTAAATTCAAAATTTATTTCACTATTGACATAAGACTTGAACTTAATATGTGTTCCAATTTAAATTTATATTGATCTAACATACAAAATTCCCTTGAAAATTAAATCAAAGATAACGAACACAAATAGGAAGATAAAACAATGCTAGCTTAGAATCTTAGAAGAGTTACGTTATAAAAACCAAATATATTTCTCAACAAAGAATATAGCAGAAAACTTGGAATACTTTCGAAAGAATCTGAAAAAGCTAGAGCTCAAAGTATAAAAAGCAGCAAAAAATGTAAAAGCCAGTGATTAAGAAAATGTATAGCATTAAAAGATTCTAAAATCACATTAGGTAAATTGGAAACAAACATAAACATATACTGTAGCTGTTTAAGTATCTTATTCGTTTAGTGAAAAGTTCAGTTGTTTTTATGTTTATTTTTAAAACTGATGACATATGAAAACCCGTGAAACAAGAATAATGTTTGAAACCATAAAAGCAATACCAATAAAAACCATAAAAGCAATGCCATTAAAAACCAAACAATAATATCATTAGAAACCATACAGAATGCCATTAGAAACCATAAAATAATAACAATAAAAACCAAAAGCATGGCCTGTAAGACTGTCTTCACTATCTGACATTCAACACGAATAAACCTCACATGAATAAAGCCAATTACCAGAAATGCCTGAACCTTCTCTAGCTAATGAACAAACAAGGTTTTACATAAAAACGTAAGTAAAACGAATAAAAATTATTTATTCATTCTTCAATGCAACCATTAAAGTTGTTATAACAATTAAACATTATGCTTTTCTAAACGTTATTTAAGATCCAATAGTCCCGTCCTCGAAAAACGAATAGAGAAATTATAAAAGTAATTATTGCTCAGTTAACTAATACCTCTCGGGCAAGCGAAATGTACATCATTAAAATACAATTGTCATCACCTCTGAAGAAATATATCAAAAATACAACCAGGAGTATATCAAGTAAATAAATCGGGTCATATAAACCCCCAACATACATGCATGCATGCATACATACATACATACATACATACATACATACATACATACATACATACATACATACATACATACATACATACATACATACATACATACATACATACATACATGTGTGTGTGAATTTTTAACGAAGCTTTAACTATCCTTCAGTCATATCGCTACGATGTCTGCAGCGTGGCAATTTATAGTAATGTCTAGCACTTGGTATCATGCCGCAGACAAGTAGCATGATCTCCCACCCAGTCACATTATCATGACACCAGGCCCACCAGTCCTAACAATAGCCTCTTAATGCTGAGCGCATAACGCCTAGCGAGGCAGGTCTTAGTACCATTTTTAAAAGTCTTTTGTATGACTCCGCCGGGGTTCAAACCCACGTGGTGGATGCTCTAACCACTAGGCCACCGAATCGGTCACCCAAGAATGTATCATATATGGTTCATCAATAAATATGATATTTAGTTCGTGGCGTCCAGTCGATGATCATGAGATTTCCGATTTCACAGCTCTCGTCCATTGGGAAGAACAACCTCATTGGGTCTATTCCTTCCATTCTGCCAAAGGATTATTCGAAAGCATCATTATCCCGTCGACCCTCTGGCATAGAACCTGTGGTCCTAAGCACTGAGAACACCAGATTCATTTTACAAATAAACGTCACCTTCGACTTCAGCATCCTGGTTACACAAAAGCAGAGAATTAAACGATTCCCCTTGTAAATTTGCCCGTCGTTCCTACCGGGGTATAGGCCACCCGCAAAAGGTCGCCAGAGACATTTGTCCTGTGCCATCCTCTCGATCAGACTCCAGATGTGACGAAGCTTAGTGGTGTCCGCCTCAAGGTCACGTCGCCATAAGTTTCTTGGTCGACCCTTTTCCGCTTGCCTTGAGGGTTTCACTTTAATGCCTGTCTGGTATTGTCGGTTGGAGGCTTACGTAGAGTGTATTCTATCCAATCCCCACCTTCTCTTCATGTTCTTGTCCTCTAAAAGAAGCTGAGAGGTTCTCTGCCACAGGCTGGCGTTACTAATGGTGTCTGTCCAGCGAATCTGGAGAATTCATTTTAATTAGCTGTTGGTGAAGGTCGTTCATACGGTCTCTTTACAGTCGACTTGGTCGTTCTCCGTGTCTCTGCTCCATACAATAGGACTTCACGCTGGCGTTGAACAGTCTTGTTTTTGTAGTCAAGGCAATTTCTTTGGAGCTCCAGATGATCTTGAGCTGTATGAAAGCTGCTCTCGCCTTTCCAATTCTTGCCTTGACTTCTGCATCTGTGCCACCCTGCTGCTTTGTAATGCTGCCCAGGTACGTGAAGGACTGCACCTCTTCCATGGGAATTCCATGGAGTGTGATTGGTTTGTTACGGATATAATTAATGTTGAGGATATTGGCATTGTCTTTTTGAATGTTGAGGCCAACCTGTTTTGATAGGGCTGCCAATACGTCCGCAAAATACAGGTGTTAAGTTGACTCCATAATGTCAACTGGATCCCATTTCTCCGCCCATTGTCCTTTACGGGTCTCTGTTTTGTTGTACTTGCCGGACAGCTTCTTGGCGATGTCATACCGCTTTTTCATATTTCCACTTCCGGCCGCTTCTTCTGCCTCTACTGACAGTCTATCAAAGTAATTTCTCTTCTCTAACTTGATGCTTCCTTTCACTTCTCTGTGGGCATCAGTGTAACTTTTCTGTACATTTACTTTTGTAGCTCTTATCCTACTATTTACTGATATTTTCATCTGTTTTGGCTCCTAAATTTTGTGTAATGTTTCGGCTGAAATCCATTCTTTCTGCTAGTGCTTCATGGTGACTAGCACTTCCTAACATGATGATTTTACAGCCTTCTTGATTTTCTGTCATATGTTGTTCACATTGTCTTCCTCATCTTCAAAAATCTCTTGTAGCACTTGGTACTTGCTGATACGCGTCAGTCTGTATTCTTCTTTAGTTTTTGCATCTTTCAAAATGCTGATGTTATACTTTGTTTTCTTTTCTTTTGTGCCCATCCATTTCTGCTTCAGTTTAATTTTCAGCCTTGCAAGAATTAAGTGTTGCTCTAATGTCACATCTGCTCTCCTCTTCACCCTCACATCTTGCAGGGATCTTCTGAACTTATTGGCTATGCAAATGAAGTCAATCTGATTTTATGTCACATGGTCTGGTGATATCCAAGTGTTCTTGTGAATTCTCTCGTGGGGAAAGATGGTACCCCCAAAGACCAGGTTGTTCAGTGCACAAAGGTCTGAGAATCTCTCTCCATTCTCGTTCATTTCCCCCAGGCCGTTGATCCACATGGCTTGTTCGTACCCAGTGTTGTCTGACCCAGTTTTTGGCATTGAAATTATCCATGAGGATGTTGATGTTTTCGCCTGGGATTTTCTCTGCTATGTTCTATAGTCTATTGTAAAATTGGTTCCTCTTCTTTTCTTCGCTGTCATTTGTTGGAACGTAACAATGTATGACGTTCATCTTTATTTTTTTTCTTTTATATTTTTTTCTTTCTTGGTCCTAAACGTTGTCTTGAGGATACTGGGTCCTTTGTGGCCCCCATTCTATCAGTGCATTATATGCTTGCTGCGACATCATGATCCCCACCCCTGAGTATGATGCGAGTCATCGTCCTCGTGTCCTGAATACAGTAGCATCTCTACTGTCATCAGTCTTCTTTGTCCAGATTGAGTCCATCTTGTCTCGCTAATGTCCACTAGAGATATGTTGAAGTTCCTCACCTCTGCTGATGCATGTGCTATTTCTCCTGCCTCATACATTGTCCTCGAGTTCCATGTTGCGATGTTAATTATCCTGTTTGATAGAGGGATAGTCTGTTTTATGGCTTCCGCGGGCTTTCACCACACAACATCATAAGTCTTCCAGAAGATGACCCTTCCTCCCTCGGGCTTTCAGTTTCTGGTTTTTCTTTTATTGACATTTTTGTAGCAAGTTGAATTTTATAGGGTCGGGTTGTGTGGCGGTTGTTTGTTTTTACACTCCCCCCAGCTTTGTTTGGGGTGGGTGTTCGCAGTTTGGTTATCGTTGTCTAGAGGTGGTCGCCGACGGTGTAATTTGCACTGAACGGGTACATATCAATAGAAATTGAGAAATGTCGGGTGGAATAGATAAGGGACTGAGCAGGTATATAGAATAGAAAAGGCGAGCACACGTTACAAAAAAAGACAAAATTTTATCAAAATTATCTAGCAATACAGTTCAAAACAAAACTAATAATAATAGTTCAATACGATACAAACATACACTTCTTTCTTTTGACTTAGTTTCTTGCACGAATTTCCGAATACTAGAAACAATGAGATCAATTTACTATATGTTACGTGATAGAATTTAAATTATCATTTAGATCACATTGAATATATCGAAGTCATTGCCGTGTACAGTTTTCGTAGCCTGATAGTCTGGTTTAAGTCCGAATTCCACCGTGACTGTTCTCTTTGACTCCCCTGCGTTGGTAAGTCTAAGACTCCTTCACTTTGACTTTTCTTTCAAAATTGGCAGGTACCGTCTTTCAACTTTGCGTCCACTTTGGGTAGGATAGAGTTAATACGTTGAGCCTTAGTTAATACGTTGAGCCTTGAGCGTAGAGTCCAGAGCTATCCCGGCCCTTGTTATTCCAAGCTCTAACTTCCTGGACGTGTCTGTCAGTTTTCACCGATAATTATTTTCCCTGGATGATTTCCTACGAACGAATTTCTTATAAATTCACTCTGAGCCTCTCGCAGGACAAAGCGTAGACTAAATTTGTAAAACTGTAAAACTTCTGTTTGCACATTTAAACTGAAGGGAGTTTCTTGTCAAACCACGCCCCTTCACAACGTAACAAATCAGAATTACAAAAAAACTTCCGCTTCACAAGCATCAAAACACTTCATTATGTCTATCAACAACTGGCCACCAACTGGTTCCTGGACGATGTCTCATCTGTCAGTTTTCCATACAAAACCATAACTTGAACTCCACTCCGGTACGTTTAAACAAACAAATTCCTTAATTATAAATCAATAACTTTTGACTTTGGAGGAACCAATCCATACATTATGTCTCTCTAAATGCGGCCATTCCCTTACATATCTCGTTAATGGTACATGTATTTAACTAAATGTATTCTACCACAATCAACAATACAAAGATCGACCTAAACAACCCTGTCCTTTACAGGTTGCTAGCCCCAAGCCCAACCCTCCTTTTACATTCGGGTTTGGGACCGACAATGGCGGAGTTTTTCCCTTGTAAGCTAATATAATGACCGAGTTGTGTTATACACGAAACACGGTTAAACGCGAATACAACGATATATATTACGCATACTAGCACATGAATTAACTTTATCATGCATCAACTTATCTCAAAAGAAATACTGCACGAGATTATTTTTAAAATAACTGGGTTCGTATACGATTTTATCTCCGACAAGAATAACAACATTGGATTATAGGAACCTAAAAACTACTAATCGTCCTATGCACGAGGCATATACTTAATTTCATCTTGCGAGTTCAGGTGTATAAATGGCTAACTTTAAACATGCTAATCTATCTGATAGCATTTCGTTATAACGATATAAGTCTCACTCTACAGCACGGATAGCAAACAAGAAAAAGGTTTTAGTTTTACAACTGAAGATTGCTGCCATAAATGTTATTGGTATATGTATTTTTCACAATAGAATCAATAACTGATTTTACAAAGGAGATTACGCTGTAGGATAATTGGCCATTTTTTTTTTTTCTTCTGTTCAGGAAGACATCCGTAAAGTGGACATCATCCTAACAAAACTCACCTGTATTGTGATTATACAGAGAAAATTTCGGGCTTAAAGCGCCCTGTTTGTAGTCAAGTCCACGCGAGAGAACTCAGGTAATTGGGTTTCTCGCCGACAGAAATCTACGTGCAACAACACGTGAACCAAACTAGGTATTTTGTAAAATACTGAAGCTGAAACTAATCATACAGGGCAACGCCGTTTGCGGAAACAAAAGCTATGTACATTTTTGTTCATATATTATACAAAGGTATATTTATACTCGCAAGTTTGTGACATACAAACTAGTATATCCATATACCAAATGAAAATAACATTAATTTTAGAGTGCAAATATTTAATATTTAAATATATTAAAAAGGATTTAGTGAAATGGATTGAACACTATAGCGGATTTATAAACATATACGATGTATCGTATATAGAGTTAAATTTGAAGGCAGAATGTAATAAATGTCAGGGTTAACAGAGGCTCGAAAAGCTACAGTATTACCTATACTCATACCTTTTCCTTGGGATGTTTCATCGGTAATAGAATTTATTGCAACACAATCAAGGAAAAACGTGTTCTGAGTACATTTAGTAACATCTGAGAAAGGTAATAAGTGTTAATTTATAGCAAATAAAAAAAGATCCAGAGCAATACAAAATGATATAAGGAACAAAACAGGAATTCTGGAGAGCGCAACTCCGTAACATTAACGTTTAGCAAGAATGAAAAACTTATGGGAGAAAATGAAACTTGACACTTGCTAGCAGTATCATAATTTGTTACTCTTATAACAATCATTAATAAAACTGCTGTTGCATTAATAATAAATGGAGAAGAAACAGTAAACGGTGAAGCATTTGCATAAAGCAACCATCTGTGCTATCCATTTTCAGCCAAAAGGATCTCAACAAGGTAGAATTAGGCATGCATAATTTGGTAGAACAGAGAAAACATGCAGATTGAACGAAAACAGTAATACGAAACTCGACTACTTGAATGAAAGATAAACTAAACAAGCTTTTGTTACTCGAAATGTTAAACAAACTTAATATTTTGTTCTACGCACTTGATATCGTTGCATTATTCAACAACCACTTCCGAAAATAAACTAATTCTATTATCATTCCAAATAACAGTTAAAACACAAATACATATCGACTGCTTTTGTGACGGATATCAGCGTGTTTCGCGTTTGCTTTATTTTGTAACAAAGTCCCAGACTGACTGAAAACATGCTTTTTTAAACAAGAAAGAGGCTATACCTGTCGTAAACTTTCTAATATGCAAAAAACAATAATATCGATATACGGCAAATAAACAAAATAATTCAAAAAGGATACCGCCAATCCATTACATCAACGTATTGCGTACATCCAGAGTAACATTAAACAAGAATAAACTTGTGAAGTTTGTGTACGAACGCAGAGAACAAAATATGTTAACTGTACCAGTAAGTTTCTTTATCTCATTTCATGTAAAGATAAACGGAGATGCTAAACACGCTCTCGTAAACAATCTGGTCACAATACTTGTGAAAGTCGTCACCATATAATATGTCATCGATGATCTTTCCCAGCTGAATGACTACAATATCTTCATAGCAAATACAATTTTGTCGATACATGATTGTTTAGAACACATCAAATAGGGGAAGATATAATTAAAGAAACATTTTGATGGGTATGATCAGGGATATGTAATTCACGAAGCAAGACCAAAGAGCAAGTGTAAGCGTAAAAACGTTTGAATACTCTTCAGCTTTAACTTTTTATACTGCATCAATTTACTTTTCTCTGGATTGCAGATTTAACATCACGCTTACCAAAGCCTGTGAACTGATAGAAAGTGGAAACCAAACTATGATGTGGGAAATGTTTTCTCCAATCCAATATGATCACTCCAGAATGAACAGCAAAGTGATTTGGATGACAAGGACAGAACTGGAATTGATTTTTATGACCGTATCATTTTTTAGACAAGTATCGCTTTACAAGCCAGTATGGTTTTAACAAACCGCTCGAATATGAAGGTTTCATTAAACTTGGTAATGATAGTAGAGAAAAAAACCATAGAAAGACTTTCGTCTCAGCAATATAACAAATCTCAGCGACTACAAAAGGCCTGGAAAATATAATTTATTTCCAGGGTTTCCAAATGAATCAACAGTTAACTTAAGCTACAACATATTTCTTTGATGAACAACAAAAGTACACTATAATAAGTAACACAAGTGTTAACACATTCTTTATCCTTTGCATCTAGCTTGATTTTGATAAAGAACACATGATAACAAATGGCATGGTCATGCTCACAAATTAAAGTTCAACAAGGGATTTGCTTTTGAACCAACAGAAAAGGAACTGTAAATGCTTTTAAATACATCTGATGCGTATGCAAGCAGCTAATAATCAAGTAAAATAAATTTGATTTTAGGCAATAATAATTGTATTTGAAACAGCCGCATACTTTATAAACTTCTGGAGTGACAAATGCAAATAGCTATGTTTGCACCAAATCTATGACTAAATACAGATACTTTTTCAATTACATCATTATTATATGTCCATCATTATCGGTATCTCTGGGGAAGGGTAGTCACGGTAGCTCAGTAGTTTACGATTCAGACTCGTAATCCAAATGTCGAGCGTTTGATACCTGCCAGGTCAGGTGCCTAAGTATGTTCTTGGATAAAGACAGATCGAATGATATAGCCAATAATGTGATGAAAAAAGCACTTAAAACAAACAACTGTTTAGCAGGTCTAATGACAGAGAGCAAAGAAAAGTGACAGTAATTGGTTGATACATACTAAGTTATAAATAATTCATGACTTGTGACAAAAAAACAACATTGATGATGCAAAATATATTTCGTAAATTATTTTAATATATCTATGTTGGTAACAGTCAAAACAAAAATGTTAATTTTGACAAAAATCGTTATATATGATGAAAAGAACGAAGAAATTACAGAAGAAGAATTTAAACAGAACAAAAGGAACAAATATTAATTGCATTTCGCAGCCCCCCCTTTTTTTCACAGATCGTTTTCTATTTTTTAGGTCTCATGTCTATAAATATTTTCATAAATCTTAGATGCAAAAAATCAGGTCTATTATTTCTTTTTCCTCTTCTATGATGCTGTCTTATAATGAAACCTTGTTGAATGAAAATGTTTTGCTGCCATAACGTTAGGTATGACTTTTGCATCTGGATTACTTTTACGTGTCCTGATAAAACGATGCCCGCAATAATAATTAGGCCACTTATGAATGAACAATGGCATATCTCATGGATATTTAAATTTCAAATTTTAACTATGTCCTTGACCTCTATTTTAACATGTTAAATCTCTTTATTTTCAGTTATTTGTTTCTCTCAAAGGAAGCTTACGCCTTTCATCATAATACAACTCCGGTTTTACATTTTTAAATTTACTATCTTACTCAATGCATCTTTATAAATACTTGAATACAGTCTGCACTCATCTGAAGTACAAAGAAACACCAGATGGAATGGAGTGTGTTTGTTTAGATTGTTTACGATTTGGCATCACCATACATGTTGTGTCCTTATCATATTTGTGGGACGCTAAGTGTCACTGTATCTTCTTGAGTTTACCTTCAGTAACTAGGCTTTCAAAATAAACATCATACTGATGACTACAAATTTTCAAAGTCAGACTAAATAGCATAGAAAAATTGTATTTTGTTACAGATTTAGTTACAACGCAAGTTCATAGTTATCTACATAGTAACATTGGTAACATTATCCTCTTTGTTCTTATAATATTTTCTGAATTACAGAAAACGTAAAGCAATTTTTCTTCACATGATATTTATGTGATGTCAGTTATCTGTGATGGTACTAATTGAATGTATGTACATCATGAAATAATCATTTATAGTATCCAGTTAACCCCTAGGCAATATGTTTATTTCTATAACTTATACCTATGATTATTATAGCTCATTAAGCTTTCATTTTAAAAGTGTCTAATTTATAAAATGATGTTCTTCAAATACAGTTCAATGTACTGAAACATGTTAAAGGTGGTTGTAATTTGTTCTTTCTGCATTTAGGTAATTGCATATTAACAATTATTGAAGTGTTTATTTTCTTCAAGTCTAGATACTTCAATATATTTTACTGTCTTATTTGCCACCAAATATATCAACATATATTTCATTGTTTGCATGCTTTACCTATTTTATGTCTACAGTTACCGCACTATTTTATGTCATGCAATTACCGCACTATTTTATGTTTCAATTACCTCACTATTTTAGGTCAACAACCACCTATATTGTCTACAATTACCTCACTATTTTAGGTTAACAATTACCTCTCTATTTTACATCTAGAATTACCTATTTTGTCAACAATACTGCACTATTTTGTCTACAATTACCACAACTTTATGTCATCCAATTACTTCACTATATTGTCTACAATTACCTCACTATTTTATGCCAACAATTATCTATTATCTAATTATTATATCGAGATTTATGTGTGTTTTGATATTGCACACAAGTCAAAATCATCTCATCACTTTTACTTGTTCATTACAAGTCTGTTTCAGAATAATGTGACAAAGAATGCAAGCAGAAGTTTACTTTGGGTTCTTTACCTTGTGCATTGCATCACTGAAAACTCCTGCTCTACCATAAGACACAAGTTGAAATTGCTTAGGATTTTGACGTTTGTATGACAACAGTTTAAATTTCACCCTGACTGAGTGGTCTAAGGCATTCACCTTTACAGATCGCTAATGTCTCATCCATTTAAAAAATATGTAGGTTTGAGTCTCAGGCTTGGCCAAAATGGGTATCTGAGAAAGCTTGACAGTAGCTTCCCATGGTTCAGTGGTTCTTCGTCCACCAGGTATACTGGCTGCTATGTATAGTCTATCATGTGCTGAAAACCTAGTATTAAACCCAAACTAGCAACAGCATATACAAAGCATATCCTGTGCCATAGATTCTGTTCATGGTGTAGGTATATTTCCATATGCCATATTGAGGTCATGAATAAATTAAGACAAGAGAAATTAAATTGTGATCCATACATCACATAACAGATTTATCTCCCTTCCTAATTTCAACTTGTGTGCTGCTGTAACAATATTTATCATGTACAAAAATAATTAAAATTACTTTTTCTTTTTTGGAGTTGCTAAAACTATTTTAGTATTGTTACATTCCTACAAAAGTGGATTGGTATAAAAAAATTAATACTCACTAGAACTTTCAACATAATTTTGTATACTCTATGGAGTTTTTAATGTAAGACAAATCACTAAACTAAAATATGGCTGACTTGCTAGAAGAATCTAATTATAGCCATGCAGCAAAAAAATAGCAAAATTTCCAAGAGCAAAAGTCTTAGTATTCTTGTTGACAATAATTTACATTGGTCTGATCATACAAGTCTCATTACAAAAAAATATAAATAAACAAATAAAACCCAAATTCATATCTTTGGCTACTAAGAAAAAAAAAGTATTTGTTTTTAAAACAGTTCTGTCTCACTTTTTACAAGAAATGCATTCACCTCATTTTGACTATTGTAATAAAATTTGCTAGCCTGTAGGAAAGCCAGGAAACCTTTCAAAGATGATAGGTAAACATCCTTCTTTTTCAAGAACAATTTTACCTACAGAAAGCCAAATTGTTGTATAACGATTTTATTATGTCCACACAAGTTTACCTGAAAAAAAGTTAGATGCAAAAATAGCAACATCCAAACCTCAGATCAATGCAGAGAAGTACCAGCAACAACTCAAGAGACGTACCAAGACTCAAAACCTAAAATCAATGCAAAGAAGTACCAGATACACCTGAAACCTTAGATCAATGCAAAAGTGCCAGCAACACGAAAAAACTCACATCAATGCTGAGAAGTAACAGCAACAAGCCAAACCTTTACAAATCACAAAAAGGACCAGCATTAACCCCAAACCTCAAATCAATGTATGAAAGTATCAGCAACACCCCAAACCTCAGATCAATGCAAAGAAGTACCAGCAACATACCAAACCCAAGGTCAATGTTGAAAAGTACCAGCAATGCCCCAAACTTCAGATCAATGCAGAGAAGTACCAACAACACATGAAATCAAATATCAATGTAAAGTAATAGCAACACCCAATACCTCAAATCAATGCAATGAGGTACCAGGAACACTGCAAACCTTAAAAAAATGCAAGGAAGTACTAGCAACACCCCAAACCTAATATCAATGCAAAAAAGTACCAACAACACACCACAAAAATGTCAATGCAGAGAAACCAGAAACACCCTAAACCTCAGATCAATGCAGAGAAGTACCAGCTACACATCAAAACCTCAGATCAATGCAAAGAAGTGCCAGTAAAACCAAAAACTCAAACCAAAGCTGAGAAGTAACAGAAATAATCCCAAACCTCACATAAATCCAAAGTACCTGTAAGACCCCAAACCTCAAAATCAATGCAAAGAAATACCAGCAATATACCAAACCTAAGTTCAATGTAGAAAAGCACCAGCAAAGCCCCAAATCTCAGATCAATGTAGAGAAATATAAACAACACATGAAACCTTAGATCAATGTAAAGTACCAGCAACACCCAAAACCTCAAATCAATACAAAGATGTATATGCAACACTGCAAAACTTATATAAATGCAGAGAAGTACCAGCAACACCCCAAACCTCATATCAATGCAGAAAAGTATCAGCAACACACCAAACCTCATATAAATGCAGAGAAGTACCAGCAACACTCCAAACCTCAAATCAAGGTACAGTGAAGTACCAGCAACACCTGAAACCTCAGATCAATGCAGAGAAGTACCAGCATCACCCCAAACCTGAAATCAATGCAAAGAAATATCAGCAACACTTTAAACCTCAGGTCAATGTAGAAACATACGAGCAATGCCCCAAACCTTAGATTAATGCAAAGAAGTAGCAGCAACACCCCAAACTTCAGATCAACGAAAGCCAAAACTTTCCTAATTCCAAAACCAAAAAATTATTTAAAATTTCAATACTCTTGGGCATTATATGGAATAACATCACATGAGAAATCAATGAAGCATGTCAGCTTTTCGCCATGGTTGTATTAAATGGATGAAATCTAAATCTTAATTAATACCACATGGCCTGTCCACCTCCTCCAGCTACTTTTTCTGTACATGTTGGCATGTGGTACACAAGAATATCAATTTGACTAGTAAACACTGATAGTAACATTATCTGTTAGTGTTTATAATTTACATGTATAGTTAACTAGTCTATGACCATAATTCCTATGTACATGAAATATATTAGAACATGTATGTGCAGATGAGTAGTTATTGACTGCACCGTTATATAGTTGCACATACATCTTTGTAAGCCTCAAGGTATATTACTGCTTGTAACTAGCCGAGTAAAGTCTTTATTATTATTATTATTAGTAGTAGTAGTAGTAGTAGTAGTAGTAGTAGTAGTAGTAGTAGTAGTAGTAGTAGTAGTAGTAGTAGTATTGTTATTATTATTATTATTATTATTATTATTATTATTATTATTATTATTATTATTATTATTATTATTAGGGTTCCAAGGGTTGTTATCGCCGGGGGCGATTGTGGGAGATAAGCACCAACTTCCCCTAGAAATCCCCCAATGGCTTGCGTCTGTGATAGCCTCTGACAACTAAATCCAGCTCCAGGCCTTCACGGGTGGCTTAACTACTAACCTGTTTAAACTAATTGGAGAAGGGATGGCAGGCGAGTTTCTGGCGCCTCAAAACCAGATGCTTCGGGCAGATGGGGCCCGTCAACCTTGGGTGGTAGCCCGTCTAGGAGAAGGTAAACTCTGATTTCAAACCTTCGCTGCCTTGCGACTATACCCTTACATGGGAAAGGCTAAGGGAGTAAACCCCAACAGAAAATCCGGAGACAGAGTCCCTAAGGCGACTTGTCACTGCATTTAGTGACATTTTGGCAACTCCTGCGACGCCGCTGGTGCTATGACGTATCGGCTTGTCCTTTTCCTTGGATCCATCAATTGCGTGGAGAGGGGGGTTGTCAGTTGCATGGGCAACAGCTGATTCTCCATATAATCTTGCCCAGGCTTGCGCCCTGGAGAGGACACTCCAGCTTCGCTTCACAGCATTGACACAACACGGGAAGAAACAGTTACCGGATATAAGTCACCACTTGATTGGCGTAGAGTTAGACGCCAGGGGTTGCTTATGACGGTGGGAGAGACCAACAGATCTCATTGAAGAGCTATCGCCCACCTCAAGCTGGGCAGCCCCCAGCCAATAAGGTGCCATCTCGCCACAGCTCGCCTGCCTTGCTGGGTGCGCAGGGCTTAAGATACGTGAGTACCTGACAAGTGGGCTGCAACTACAGCACCAAGAAAAAACAAATGAAAAATAAGGAAATCAACAATCCTCAAGCTAGGTACCTGGAACGTCCGGACTATGCTGACAGGGCTTTCAGATGATCTCCAGGCAATCAGTGATGTTCGAAAGACTAAAGTCATCAACGACAAACTCGCAAGACTCCATGTCGATATCGCCTCACTTCAAGAGACATGGCTACCAGATTCTGGGTCCCTCAGAGAAAAGAACTACACGTTCTTCTGGCATGGAAAGAGCTCAGACGAAGTTAGGAAGTATGGTGTTGGTTTTGCTGTCAGAAACTCTCTCCTGGCTATGATAGAACCCTGCCAACAAGGAAACGAAAGACTGCTATCTCTTCGCCTCCACACCACAACCGGGCTAGTTAATCTCATCAGTGTTTATGCTCCCACACTCAGTGCCACCACAGATACCAAGGATGCGTTTTACAATGAGCTCGACTTGCTCATTGACAATATTCCGAAGGAAGAGAACTTGATATTACTGGGCGACT
This sequence comes from Potamilus streckersoni, assembly GCA_016746295.1. Taxonomy (NCBI): domain Eukaryota; kingdom Metazoa; phylum Mollusca; class Bivalvia; order Unionida; family Unionidae; genus Potamilus; species Potamilus streckersoni. Next base: position 510,915 of record JAEAOA010001214.1, read on the forward strand.
TCAACGCTAGGGTGGGTGCCGATCACGACTCCTGGCCTTTGTGTCTCAGCAAGTTTGGCATTGGGAAGATGAATGAAAACGGGCAATGTCTACTAGAAATGTGCTCATTCAACAACCTCAGCATCACCAATACATTTTTTCAGACAAAACCACAGCACAAAGTGTCTTGGAGGCATCCCCGATCCAAACAGTCATCAGCTGGACTTGATTATCACAAGACGTTCAGCCATGAAGGTTGTGCAGCTTACTCATACATTCCACAGCGCTGACTGTGACACCGATCACTCTCTACTCTGCTGTAAATTTAAGCTTCAATTAAAGAAGATCCACCCCCCTTGGCAAGTGGGTAAACCACACATCGATGTGAGCAAGACATCATATCCAGACAAGGCTAAAGAATTCACTTACGCCCTCTCCAAGGCATTCAGTTCAGAACCTCCCTACGGCAGTGCCAGAGAGAGATGGGACAACATCAGAGTTACTGTGTACAGTGCAGCCACAAGAATCTTTGGTAAGAAGCAGACAAAGAACAATGACTGGTTTGACGCCAATTCCGCCACACTCATGCCAGCAATAGAAGAGCATCGCAGTGCCCACCTGGAATTCAAGCGTTCTCCCTGCGTGAGGACACTACATGCATATAGGTCTACCAGAAGCAAAGTGCAGAAGTTAGCACGGCAATGTGCTAATGAATACTGGCTTCTACTCTGTCAGAGCATCCAGTCAGCAGTAGACAACAGAAACATCAGAGGCATGTATAATGGCATAAAGAAAGCAATGGGTCCAACGAAGAAAGTGATAGCTCCACTGAAGTCTTCTGCAGGAGATATCATTCATGACAAGAACAAACAGATGGAGCGCTGGTTGGAGTACTACTCCGAACTATATTCCAGAGAGAATGACGTGACCAACAATGCCCTCAACGCCATTGAAAACCTCCCTTGTTTGACCAAACTGGATGAGAAACCTACTAAGACAGAACTAAAGCTAGCATTAGAGAAACTGACCACAGGTAAAGCCCCAGGAAAGGATGGCATCTCAGCAGAAGTCATTAAATGTGGCGGCAGTGTGCAATTCACACACCTTTATGATCTTCTCTGCCAGTGCTGGGATGAAGGTGCAGTGCCTCAGGACATGAGAGATGCCAACATCATAACCCTGTAAAAGAACAAGGGCGACTGAAGTGACTGCAACAACTACAGGGGCATATCACTTCTCAGCATCGTGGGTAAAGTCTTCGCTAGAGTCATCCTGAACAGACTGCAGACGCTTGCTGACAGAGTGTATCCAGAGTCTCAGTGTGGGTTCCGCGCAGAGAGGTCCACAATCGAAATGATCTTCTCCATCAGGCAACTGCAGGAGAAATGCAGGGAACAATACAGACCCCTCTTCCAGGCTTTTATAGACCTCACCAAAGCATTCGATCTGGTCAGCAGAGATGGGCTCTTCAAAATCCTGACGAAGATTGGATGCCCTCCAAAGCTGTTAAGCATGGTCCAGTCCTTCCATGAAGACATGAAAGGCACAGTGCAGTATGATGGCTCATCGTCTGAACCATTCAATATCCACAGCGGAGTGAAACAAGGCTGTGTCCTTGCCCCCATGCTCTTTGGCATCTTCTTCGCTGTCCTGCTTAAGTATGCCTTTGGGACGTCCACAGAAGGGATCTACCTGCACATGCATTCAGACGGCAGACTGTTCAACCTGGCACGACTGAAGGCAATGAGCAAAGTAAGGAAAGCAACCATTAGGGACATGCTCTTTGCAGATGATGCTGCTATAGTCACTCACACAGAAGCTGTACTACAACGCCTGATGGACTGCTTTGCTAAAGCATGTGATGAATTCGGGCTGACCATCAGCCTAAAGAAAACCAATGTGATGGCTCAGGACGCAGACCCTCCCAGCATAACTATTAACAACTACAAACTAGAAGTAGTCAGTGAGTTCACTTACCTTGGCTCTACCATCACCAATAACCTCTCACTCGATGCTGAGCTCAACAAGCGGATTGGAAAGGCGTCAACAACTCTCTCTAGATTGTCGAAGAGAGTGTGGAACAACAACAAGCTGACATTAAATACTAAGATCACCGTGTAACGTGCCTGCGTGCTTAGCACTCTTCTGTATGCCAGCAAAACTTGGACCCTGTACGGCTCTCAGGAGAAACGACTAAGCGCCTTTCACATGCGTTGTCTCCATCGCATACTTGGGATCACCTGGAGCAATCATGTGACAAACGAAGTGCTTCAACAGGCCAAAATTCCCAGCATGGTCACACTCCTCCACCAATGTCGCATCAGATGGCTGGGCCATGTGCATCGAATGGATGATGGACGGATCCCCAAAGACCTTCTCTACTCTAAGCTTGCCTCAGGCAGAAGATCAATAGGACGGCCACATCTTCGCTTCAAGGATGTCTGCAAGCAGGATATGAAAGCTCTTGGAATAGAGGTCAACACCTGGGAAGAGCTTGCCCTCGACAAGTCCAGCTGGCGACATGCTCTGTACACAGGTCTGAAAGCCAGCGAGGAAAAGTTATGACAGCTCACTGATGAGAAAAGATCTCAGAGGAAGAGGATGCAGTTCCAACCAAGACCCGAGTCATACTTCAAGTATAGCAACTGCAGCAAGGATTGCCATTCCCGTGTGGGACTTTATAGTGACAGAAGACGCTGCACAGCTACAAACTAGGACACCTTTCATGGGCGCATTTCCATCATCTCTCGAGACTAATGGAAGCCAACCAACCATTATTATTATTATTATAATTAACTCATACCGATATTTAGGTATCAAATAGACAACATTCAACAATTAAATGCTTTTACATTGGGCACAAGCATTCCTAGCATGAAAACCTACACCATGCAAATTCACTTTCACATTGGGCACTAACAACAATCAAGTTGAAAAAAAATGGGTGCAGGAAAATTGAGGAGAGTAAGTTTGTCATGTGGAGTCCAAAGAAAACTTATGACATTTGAGGAGGAAACTACACTATAAGCAGAAACAAAACAAAATATTACAATACCAGCTTCAGTGAACTTGACTTTCACCTCAGATTCAGAATGAATAGGAAACTGACCCTGCCAAAGTATAGTCTACCTTTAAAATGTCATGAAAATTAGGCAGAGAAAAAATCACATATTCAGCTCCAGTGACCACTACCACTAACATAACTTGATATCTTTCACCCTCTTTACATGGCACATCAGGTTTGATATGTGATGTACCTGGGTAAGGCAACTTACTCTAATTGCATCTGTACTAAATAACACCAAACCAAAAAAAAATGATTAGCATTTTGGTTGCACTAAAAATGCACACTATTCCAGAAAATTTTTAATCTTTTTAAAAAAATTTTTATACTGTCTCAAACCTCAAGATAGTTTTTGCAGAAGCACTTAAAATCCTTCACAAAAAAATGAGTTCTTAATGAAAAGAAGTTTTAATCTAGTATTTATTTATACCATAAAACATTTGTATGCGCATATAGTTTGTTTTACCACATTACATTTGCTACATTTGACATTGCTGGATCTTTACTTTTCTCTATTTTCTTTATCTCCTCTATCTTTAATTTAAATCCCTCTTTGTAATTAAAAATTTTCCACACTAACTTCTTGTCTGTCTCACTTCCCCCACCAATTTCTTCTTTTCATGTAAGCAAGTTTGTCACTACAAGTTTTTGTCCATATCCCCCACCCCCAACAAATTTCTTCTTTTTATGTAAGCAAGTTTGTCACTAAAAGTTTTTGTCCACATCCCCCACTCCCAACGAATTCTTCTTTTCATGAAAGCAAGTTTGTCACTACAGGTTTTTGTCTCCATCACCCACCCCCAACAAATTTCTTCTTTTCATGAAAGCAAGTTTGTCACTACAGGTTTTTGTCCACCTCACCCACTCCACCCCCCAACAAATTTCTTTTCATGAAAGCAAGCTTGTTATTAAAATTGTCTCCTGATCAAGAGATTGTTTTAAAGCATTCAATGATATACAATACCTTTAGCATAGAAATTATAAACAGTACCTTTATCATATAATTTATAAACAGTACATATATCATAGAATTTATAAATAGTTCCTCTATCATAGAATTTATAAACAGTACCTTTATCAGAGAATTTATAAACAGTATCTTTATCACAGAATTTATATATAGTACCTTTAGCAGAGAATTTATAAACAGTACCTTTATTATGGAATTTATAAACAGTACCTTTATCATAGAATTTATAAACAGTACCTCTATCATAGAATTTATAAACAGTACCTTTATCCTAGAATTTATAAACAGTCCTTTTATTATAGAATTTGTAAACAGTACCTTTGTCATCAAATTTATAAACAGTACCTTTATCATTGAATTTACAAACAGTACCTTTATCATAGAATTTATAAACAGTACCTTTAGCATAGAATTTATAAACAGTACCTTTATCATAGTATTTATAAACAGTATCTTTATCACAGAATTTATAAATAGTACCTTTAGCAGAGAATTTATAAACAGTACCTTTATTATGGAATTTATAAACAGTACCTTTATCATAGAATTTATAAACAGTATCTTTAGCCTAGAATTTATAAACAGTACCTTTAGCCTAGAATTTATAAACAGTACCTTTATCATAGAATTTATAAACAGTACCTTTATCATAGAATTTACAAACAGTACCTTTATCATAGAATTTATAAACAGTACCTTTATCCTAAAATTTATAAACAGTACCTTTATCATAGAATTTATAAACAGTACCTTTATCATAAAATTTATAAACTGTACCTTTATCTTAAAATTTATATACAGTACTTTTATCACAGAATTTATAAACAGTACCTTTAGCCTAGAATTTATAAACAATACCTTTAGCATAGAATTTTCTTTATGTTCATGATCATTCATATTAAATCAACAGTGTTGAGAGACATTTCTAACATCTGATTTCAATTGCTGGAATGTTTTAAAATTAAAATGTATATATGAATAAAAATATAAAAAGAAAAGGAAAACAAACTATAAATGCTCATTCACAATACAGAAATGTTTGCAAGCTAAAGAAAAAATTTACAATACGATCATGTACCTTTTTACATTGTTTTTTCATAAAGAAGTGTTTGTGGTATAATAGTATGTTCTGCTTTTTATGTGAATTAAATGTTTAGTAAGAACTAAATGATTCTGGACATAGTGATTAAAGAAAAAAATCAACATGTAAGTGGTAGAATTTAATAGTTACAAAGATTACACAAATGGCAGTACATAGTTTATAATTATACAAATTATCTTAGAAACAAAGAATTACATTGAATTTATTTACAACTTGATTATGATAAATTGTTTATCATAACTGCTTTGCATTTTAAATATATTTTTAATAAAATAAGTAAGAAAAGTGGTCACATTCAACAGCTAAAAATTAACTATCTTCCAGCTGAATTTTCAAAACCAAATTCCCAAAGACATTAGGCTTCCTGCAAGTATTTGCTAAAAACAATAAATACAAAATAAAAAAATTAATTCAGTGGCATGAAGATAATGCAGACATTATCTTTCAATAAAAAACACTGGGCTGGCAGTCCATGCTTCAGCAACTAGTTAGTGTAAACTTTATGGGAAGAAACAATAATTGATAAAAATATGTGGTTGACAAATTTGCATTTTCTTTGCTGTTTAGTAAAGAATAAACAAGTTCAAGTCATAGACAACAAATGAAAATAGATTTTAACAAGCCAGTAAATGGTAATAAAAATGTAGTTTACATACCAGCAATATAACTCAGAAATCAATTGAATCCATAAACTATTATATAATTGAAATATAAAATAGTAATATTTGTACTGTGTTAAACACTAGAGTATCTGAAGAAATGTTATGCAATATCTTGCACATATAAAATAAGAATTAGATTTTAATTATTTTCAAACACTGAAAGAGAGATCCACTACTTTTATTTATTTACTCAGACTTTTCCTGGTATATGTATTGATGAATTGAATTGATATTTAGCTTACTGCAGATGCTTATTTTTAACTTATGTCATTATTCTGCATAACTGTAGATGTACAAACAATAAGTTGTTTTCATTCAAAAAGATAAGGCTCCAAACCCACCTGATTGATTTTAAAAACAATTAAAAAACATACATGCATTAAATTTCTTCACTCGCATAATAATTTCATTTTTCTGAAAATTCTGTGACACTAATGTTTTTCGCATATTCTTCCTTTCAGTGTGATTTTTCAATTGATTCCAAATAGTTACTAAGTCTTGTTGAGGGAAACAGGTAGGGTTTAATTAGACAGAAGTTTCTTTTAATCCAGTCTGAACTGGTCTATAAGTATACCATTAAACTTCCCTAAGCCTGGCATTACAAACAAATTTTGTCCACTTATCTAAGCCTGGCACTATGAACAACAAATTTTAGCCATTTTACAGAAGTGGTCAGTATCAGGAAATTTGCCTAATATCAGATGAAATTTAATGGTACCAAAATAGTTGCCCAGTCTGTCAGGTTGCTGAGGGGGCCAGTATACAGAAAATGCCAGGTTAGAGAGAGGACCAGTCTATAAAGAAAGTCCAGTTACAGAGGAAGCCATTCTATGTGGGAGGTTGAAGTACAGAGGAAGCAAGAGTACAGAAGAAGCCATTCTACAGCAGAGGTCAGGTTACTGATGAAACCAGTATACAGAGATGGCTATGATATAGGGGGCCTGTCTACAGGAAGTCAGGTTGCATTTTACATGTGTCAGACAAGTTGATTATATTGATTTATAATATATCCCGCAGACCCCATTTATGTTGTAAGATGCATGCTAATCGATTCACTGTAAAAAATATAGTAACTGGAAATTAAAATTTCTATTATCATAGAAAATCACAAGTTCAAGTAAGAGCCTTTTATTTCTTCTTTTCTAACTTTGCATAAAACATACTGATGTATTTTTTGCTTTAAATCCTAAACTAAATATCTGTGAATAATTTACACCCATCCAGTACAACTCTGCCAACATCTATTCCTGCCCAGGCAGCAACTTTCTGTTACAGGTTCATATGAATAGGGTTCAAAATTGTTGCAATGAATTTATTTGAACAAATTGTTGTTATGTCACATCCTAAAGAGAACTGTATCCATCATTCTTATATACATATCATAATCAAATTCATTTTTATTATAAATGCCATAATCAATTGAAAAACAATAAAGGGGAGACAACTGTAACATTATACTTAATATGATAATGCTTATTTTACAAAAGTATCAAATTCAAGTGACAATTCTTATATTTTTTTAAGTCAGTAAACTTCAGGTGTTAAAGCACAAAAAAATGACAATGGAAAGATTTTAAAAAAATAACATTATATATATATATATATATATATATATATATATATATATATATATATATATATATATATATATATATATATATATATATATAATACAAATAAGACTAGTCTGTGATCTTGTCATACCTATGACAAGTGACAGGATAGTTATCAAGGACATAACATATACCTACTCATTACACATGCAAAGAGATGTTCCCAGAATAACACTGTACATGTACACATCAACAATGCATCTTACTGAATTTATATATTTTGGAAATATAACATGGCAGAAAAGTGTACTACTTAATAATTATTAGTAATATGTCTAATGCTAAAATAAATAAATAAATAGATAAAGGAACTATTTGGATATTTTCTCCAGCTAAATGCATATGAGGATATTCTTGTTTGGCACAAACTGGAATATCAAGAGATTAAACTTTACACAAACAAGATTACTCAATAAGGAAACAACCATATGGATAATTATAAATATTCATGCTTGTGATATGTGCATGTTTTGTTTTGGGAGGGGGATTTGGGTGTTTTTAAGTAAAATTGCTTTCCAAACAGTTTTTAACAATGTTCTTCTCTAAAATATCTACCCTACCTTTTGTAATATTATTTCAATAACAATTTAATGAGTTTTCACTCTGTAAATTGTGCATCAACATGTCTTTTTTTTTTTTAAATTGTAACATGCCATATGCAAACTGATGCATTGGGAAGTACTAAGAAATGGGAACAAATAGTCTAAAACCTGATAATGTTACAATCCAAACTTTACTTACAATCTTTTACCATCACCCATCTCTTAAGTCTAGAAAGTCTCTTATTTTATCTCTATTATTTGATCATCACATACAAACAAAATTCTCCCATTCATTATGTGTCTGTTTAAAGGATATGTTCAGTATTATTTCAAAGAAATAGAACAATATTTAGCAGGCAAACTTTGCATTAGGCAGGAATTTTTATTTTCAAGCACTTTTACAAAATATTGCCCTTGTCAAGCAAAAAGGTCAGATCTAAAAGGACAAAAAGACATTGTAAGGTTAGTTTCCTTCAAATACCAAAAGACATAACACACACACATACACACACACACACACACACACACACACACACACACACACACACACATATATATATATATATATATATATATATTTCTGTATACCAAGAACAACACACAGACATCGTTTTAACTAACTTTCAGACCCTGCTACGTTAAGTGCAAAAAACCTCAAATATTATTAACTGATGCTACAAAAGAAATTGAATTTCTCTATGCAGGGGAAGAGCTTTAACTGTGTAGTTGTTCATTGTTAGTATGCATCTAAATTTGACCAGACCTGAATATTATTAAATTCTCAAAGTTTTAACTTTACAATACTGACATTTATCTAAGGATATTGGGGGATACCTTTACACTTCAAGATTACATAACTCTGCACAATACACTAGCTATGGCCTGCACACTCACCCCCATACAGATCTGTATCCCAAATCCTAACTTATTCTTGAGTATGGATGGATCTACAGATGGAAATAAGGGCCTTTTCGTAAACTCCAATGTAAATGTTACATTTGCCAAGATGGACTTGACAATAGGTCAAAGTAACACAGTTTTGACAGATGGCGTTCAACTCACCTAACTGCGTGTTTGCAAAATGTTGTATGAAGCTATGGCTAATGGTGGACTTGAGACTGACAAAGGCAAAAAGAAGCATGAAATATGTCATAGTGACCTAGAATTTGTGGAAAAGTGTTGCACCCACAAAAGCAAACAGATAACATCAATTTCCATGACTGTGGCAAATTGTTTTCAAGAAACTAACAAAAAATGCAAACAAGGTCAATAAGTATGAAATCTGTCATAGTGACCTACTTTGACAAATTTGGTATTTTACTCAACAAGATTTATCCATGAACTAAGACTCCTACAAAGTGTACCTAAGAAACTGAGGCAATGAAAGTATCAAATGTAAATTGGTGTTAAACACATCAAGCTGCTTTCACATGCCAAGTAGCATCACTCTGTGACCAACTGTACTTGACAGACTGACTACAATATTCAAGCAACTTAAAAAAAATTTCAAGATCAATGCTAATATCAAGTTTAATGTACCAACACTTAAAGAAAAGGAATATTACTCACCCCATGGGATGACCCAATCATGAAATATACTTCATAGTGACCTATTTTTTGTGGAATACTTTGATGAGTTGAAACATAAACCAGAATGATATAATGAAATTAGTTACCTCATGGAATTATACATAATCCAGAATGATACAAGTACATACATATTCCAAATCTGTTGAAAGCTGGATAAAAACATAATTCTATTAAATTGTAATAAAAACATCTCTGTTGCTTGCAGTTTAATTATAAGTGAGGAAATATGTTATTTGATATAGAACGTCTACTAGAGTGCTCATTACATACATAACTGATTATATGACGTTATTAATTTTTATGCTGTACTTAGTCTTGCTGAGCAAAACAATGAAATAGTTCAATGTTTTCTCAATTGCAGATCAAAGGACACAAGTATATATTACCATATGGCAAAATATGCTGAAATTATTTCTCAAAATTTAGTTGGATGAAAGGAACTTCCTCTGGTGTAATCTGTAATTCTGTGTGATACCATGTTGTGATAGTACACTTTTTATACAAGAACATAAAACAGGTTTTATGGAATGTGCTTCAGTGACATCATATGACATGTAAATAGTATTATTGTGATTAGAAGAATTAGATAAGTAAACAGATACACTAAATAGAATTAAATGCAACATTAAGTTATTTATATAAGTAATCCCAATTAAGTCCACGTACTTTACTCTAGCAAAAAGAAAACATGTATCAAATAATAATAATAATAATAATAATAATAATAATAATAATAATAATTATAATAATAATAATATTTATATTAACTTATATTAATATTTAAGGAGAGAATAATAATATGCATTAAATGAAAGATAGCCATAATTACTGCTTATTTTAATGTTTATTATTAAAATAATTATATCTACACAGAACTGCACAGATCAGCTGTCTGCAATCAGGAAACATATTTTCAAACTTGTTCCGCATGAAACTCAAGTTCAGTATAATAACCCTATACTAAAACTTAGGTCAGTAAAATTTTAGTCCAGTAGGAGATCCCTAGAAAATACTGCATTCTAATTTAAGTTACAAAGCTTCGCAGTTTTTGGACTTTGAACTTAGATTTTTTACTAAAAATTAATTAGCATGTTGGTTTAAGTTATAATGTACTATTGACTGTATCATGCCCAGGAAATGGAACTACTTTGCCTTTCACATCAATAAACCTAGGTGGCTGACTTCTGCTAAAGAATTATTCATTAACAAATATATTCCTGTACTATTTATAACATACAAAAATATGGTATCAGTCCAGCCTTAAATCAGCATTACCAAACGACCTATCCCCTGTAGTGTAAGTATCAATTTACATTATTAAGAAACTGTTTATCTATCCCCTGTAGTGTAAGTATCAATTTACATTATTAAGAAACTGTTTATGAATACAAAGTTGATTTGATGATATGAAGTGTGCATGTATGAAAAAAGCTACTGGAAACAAAGTTGATTTGATGATATGAAGTGTGCATGTATGAAAAAAGCTACTGGAGACACTCTCCTCATGAGATGCCATATTTGCTTGGTGATTAGTGTGTCAGACTCGTGACTAGAAACGTCAGGGTTTAAATCCTCCCACATAATTAACTGATGTCAGCTGCTATGGTGTTTCCCCTGGGTGACACATTTGACTTCAATCGCTGAGGCATGATAAAACTTTTTATGTGTTGATGTGCTAAAAACACAAACAAACAAATAAATCATCATTATTTGACTTATTTAAATTCCAATGAACCAGATCTTATACCAATAGAAAACATACAAATTCAAAATATCAAATGAAATGTTTTTAACTATGAAAATATAAACCATTTTTAACTTTTAATAGCATACTGTAGTAATTTGAAATAAGGATATTTGCAAACTGATAATTCAACTGCAATCTTTCACCTCAGCTTATTGTTTCCCAAACTGCTGCCCCAGTTATGTCTCTTGAAATGCAGCTGTTGCCAACAGCTAATACCAGCCAATTTCTTGCAGAAATGCCTGCTCTTGTGCTGACCTTTTTATAAGGATTCTCGAAATTAAATGGAAAATAGTGACCTGTGAAGACTTTATCAAGCAACTGACACTGATATTAACGTTTCATCTCTTTTCACCAAAGTTCAATGCAAAAATTACTGAAATGACAAATTAAAAGGTAGGCTGACCCCAGATGCAGGAAGTGGTATTGTTTATCTACATTGGTAGTAAGCAGTTAAAAAGTTTGATCTTGTCATAAACATAATGCATTAAATTTCCAGATCCTATTTCCAGATCCTCATTGGTTCTTGTATTTTCCCCCTTTTTACCTTAGCTTCATTTATTTTCTCATTTTCATTGTTGCTTAACTGAATAGAAGAGTGGTTCACTATCCGCTTGATGCGTCCATCACATTCCACTGGATGAGGGAAGTATCTATTCCACCACACGAGATCACTGTTGTATCATCAAATGAGAAAGTCAAGGCAACCATGTCCCCAGAGTAGGGTTTGACACTGACATGTTCAGCCTGAGAAAGAATAGAAGTAAAAAGAATTGAATGATATTTAAAGTTTTCATGAAAATACACTAAACGAGAGTTTAATTAATCTAAAAAAGTTAGTTTTACATATAACTTTCTGAGACTGAAAAAAATGTATAAAAAGAAGTCTGTAATTTATTTCTGGCTTACCTGCAGAATGTTCAATGATATACCTTTCTCCTGTAACTGACTTTCACAAACTTTACCTTAGAATCTTAACTTTAATAAATCTAATGCTATTGCCACTGCCATTGATAACATTGATGTCATTGCCACTAACAGAGATAACACTGATTCCATTGCCACTGCCAGTGATATGATTACATTGATGTCATTGCCAGTGATAACATTGATGTCATTGCCAGTGATAACATTGATGTCACTGCCACTGCCATTGATAACACTGATTCCATTGCCACTACCAGTGATAACATTGATTCCATTGCCACTGCCAGTGATAACATTGATGTTGCTGCCACTGCCAGTGATATGATTACATTGCCACTGCCTGTGATAACAACGATTCCATTGCCAAAACCAGTAGTAGTACTGATGCAATTGCCAATGCTAGTTTTTCTCATCTGCTAAACAAGATTTTCATGGAGTTTGATTTCTTGAATGCTCTGCTGTGTAATAATTTACAAATGTTAAAAAGTCTCTAGAACAAAATATTAAGTCACTGTGACCTATTTTTGCCTACAATGAAATGTATCTTTCAAGATAAATTAAGTTTCATGACTGTACTAGGCTAAATGCCTGAGTATCAGGGAAACTGAGCTAATTGTTATAAACAATCACTGGAGTACAAGTACTCCACTATGACATCCTTTAGTCTACATTGTAGTACAAGAAGTATTACACTATGACATCCTTTTGCCTACATTGGAATACAATAAGTATTACACTATGACCTCCTTTTGCCAACAATTTGGAGTACTAGAAGTATTACACTATGACCTCATTTTGCCTGCAAAAGAGTACAATAAGTATTACACTATGACCTCCTTTTGCCTACATTGGAATACAATAAGTATTACACTATGACCTCCTTTTGCCTACATTAAAGTACAAGTAGTTATTACACTATGATCTCCTTATGCCTGCATTAGAGTACAATAAGTATTACACTATGACCTCCTTTTGCCTATATTAAAGTACAATAAGTATTACACTATGACCTCCTTTTGCCTACATTAAAGTACAAGAAGTATTAGACTATGACCTCCCTTTGCCTATATTAAAGTACAATAAGTATTACACTATGACCTCCTTTTGCCTATATTAAACTACAAAAAGTATTACACTATGACCTCCTTTTGCCTACATTAAAGTACAAGAAGTATTTGACTATGAACTTCTTTTGTCTACATTAAAGTACAAGAATTATTAGACTATGACCTCCTTTTGTCTTCATTGAAGTACAAGAAGTATTACACTATGACCTCCTTTTGTCTACATTGAAGTACAAGAAGTATTAGACTATGACCTCCTTTTGTCTACATTGAAGTACAAGAAGTATTACACTGTGACCTCCTTTTGCCTGTGATGAGCAGTATCCTCTACAGTGATCTTTGTTGTTGTTGTTGTAGGGTTTAATGCCATTTTTCAATACAAGACAGGCTATACATGGCAGCCAGTATAAATGGGAGAGGAAGAACCCAGGTAAAATCCTAGAAGGAACCACCAACCCATGAGAAGCTACTGGCAAGCTTTCTGACATAAACCACACTGGTTCTCCACAATGAATGCATTCATTGAATTTTTAAGACTATGCATAGAAATGTTATAGAAACTGCACTAAATACTGATACCAATGACACATATTGAATGACACCATTGGCAAGGTAATACCTCCATCTAACCAGTGCTTTGCAGTTGAGACAAAATAATTCACCATGGAAGGAAATGAAAACGGAATAAAAGTTTACACACACAACTATTACTTGCTACACACTGTTTATCTAATTACATAGTTAAACTGGGGCAGAGGGAACATTAATATGTCCATTTTGTGTTGCATCTACTTGAATCTGAAATTATTATAATGATTATGTAGAAACAAACCTAAATCTAAAAAAAATATATTAATTCAAGATTTTTACAATGTACCAGTTAATAAACATGTGCAAAAATAATTTTTCAGAAGAACAAAGTATAGTACTGCTCACTTGTGTTTTCATTACCCAATGCATCATTGTGGGGACTTATTCCATCCACTTTCACTCTGTGACAGAGCAATAAAGTAAAGTACCTGCAAAAAAACACTGTGCCTTGACTGTCACACTGATGGCCTATTCACCATTGAGCTTCTGATCAACATTACTAATTAACATTTGAAGAGCCAATAACTGATGACCACCCATGGAAAAACAGACATCATGAGTGACTTAAAATCAAATACCATTTCACCAATTAGTAGTCTTAATTTCTATCATATATATGAACAATAGAAATTAATGTAAAACTAAAGTCTTGCATATTCCATACATTTAAAAATCATATGGGCTCATTTGACGAATAGACACATTTTTGAACAGTGGAAATTTATCCTAGATTTTGAACACAAAAAGTAATTCTTTAAGGTATGGACAATTAGGTTCAGATAACATCAGCTTCTGTTTAAAAGCACAAACAACAAGAAAGAAATCACCCAAGAGAAGACTGAGATGTTATGCATTATTTACAATCAGATACCTTTTCATGAAACAAGTGATCTTAATTCAAGAAAACATCTTCACTTGTATAAGTTATATTAATATAATAATTGTGTAATTTATAATAATTTATAATACACTGTAATGCAATATCTGGGGGATCACCTGAAAGCTACTTTATGAAAATTTTTATCATAACATCATAATAACAAAAAAACTGGTAATGCAGGAGGTCATGGGTTCGAACCCTGGCTGAGTCATACCCAAGACTTATAAAAATGGCAGTAGCAGGTGCCTCACTCAAACCTAGTCTTTGGCAGGGAGAGAGCATTTAAGTTTTTATTGGGTTATTTTATCAGAAACATCTTGTGATGAATTAAAAATAATATGAAAGAACAATATAGTCCAATAAATTAAATGACCAGTACAGTACCTTACAGTATAAGTACAGTCAGAATTGAACTAAAGATCATAGCCTAGTACATGTATATTCAGTCTCATTCAAACTGGGTCATTGCTGTTGCTACAAATGGTCTGACAGTTACAGGTCATCTCCAGGCTCCCACTCAGTGTAACCCTATATGCCTTATGATAACATTAGTGTGATAAACTAGTGTGCATGTGTTTTCACTGTTTAATTTAGTTGCAATCCTAAGCCATTAAAGTAGTTAAACCAAACCATCTTTTGTGTTATTTAGCAAAACATAACCTGTACTGTACTGTGTTCTCTGCAGGGTCACTCCACCCATATTATTGTTGTACTTTGGTACGACAGATGGTGCTCTGATTTCCTCGACTTTTCCACTTCTGGACTTTAGCTGTAGTCTTCTCCTATGTATGCTGGATCTTTAGCTGTTGATAGTGTGTAGATGTATTTCTTGTCCATCCAAACACAGGCTACTAATTCCCCTTGCTGTACTGTTTTGAATTCCCTTTGAATCTCTCTCTTATTAAGATGCTGTATAGGATAGCCTCTTCTGTTGGATCTTACAGTTCCATGCACATATTTACCTTTATGTAGAAACTTCTCAAATAAATCTGGACTGGTAAAATACTTTTACTATGTGGCTTCATTCCCAAATCTTTTGCGTTAGGTCCATCATGACACTGTGATGTTTTAATCCCACTTCTTAGTATCTGGGTTCTTGCTTGTATACACCTGAAATTTATTGGTGTAGTAACATTCACAGCATCAGCCCTCATTGAGACCTTGATTCCATACTTTGTCAGTTTGGCTGGTAGATACTGGTAAAAAGTAAACCTACCTCAAAATTGTATCAGGGCTTTATCTACACTTTGATGTTGTATCATAGTTTTCTAAGCAAATGTTTTAAATGGCATAATACACTGACCCTGCATGATGCAACTTATGACCAGTGGTTGACGTCTGGGAGGATTACAAAGACTATCATTTATATGAAAATATTGTCATATTTTCAAATCTATTTCTTCTCATGATCTTTCTCCTAACTTAGGTTTCCAAATGGGGCATCACTTGACCAGTACATGGATGGGTGTCTCATTGATCTGAAGAATATTTATAAAAACTCTCATTCCCAACCATGCTTTCATTTCTCTCTCCATAACATCTCTCCAGTTTTGGTCTTCTTTCTACTCCTGCTTTCGTCTTACATAGAAATTGGTCTCACCTACAATCAGCAGAATCAAAAATACTGGAAAAAAGGCTCAAAAAAATTAAATTCATTTGCATCTGGGTCTAAATCTGTTGTTGGTCCTGGGAATGGTCTTTTATTGATGTGTGTTCTATCATTTATGATCCAACAGTCACCTCTTCTTTCATTTTCTTCTTCTCCATTCTCTTCAGCATTTTCATCACTCCCACTATTATCATCAGTGGCTATTTCAATGTCAATGTCAATCTAGTCTGATGAAAATCCTGAAAATTCTGTCAGATTCTCTCAAGTTTGCTCCCATTGATTGAATTCAATTTGCATCATTTTCAGATCTAAATATTTCCACTATTTCTGCCACTATCAAAGTCAAATTTTTTCCTTTGTTCAGCAATGTTCACTCTATGTATGTAAGCTAAAATTTTATTGGTTAAACTGCCTGCAAAATAAGCACATGACTTGAAATCAACCAATGTCTTGTGCCTATTTAACTTGTTGTGTAGGATACAGGCATAAACTAATATTGCCACTCAAACTCAGCACTTGGGATATAAGCTAGGTTACAAAAACATTATCAAGGCAATCAGGAGATGATGGAGGTAAAGGACACAAGTTGTTATAGCAGCAGGATTTAATGAGTTAAGAATCAATGCTCATATTTAAAGCAAGACTGTCCTAACTTTGTGCCTGTCCATGGTTCATGTGCCATTATTCTCACAACTTAAATGTCCTTGTCAACAGTGACAGTAAGTACCGATTAAGAAATATTTGAGGAAATAAAAATTTATATACGCACTACAATTCAAACAAAAGAAAGCACAATATAAACATCTGGTTTAACTTATGGCATTTTTACCTCAAGTTGGTGGTCCTAGAGCAAGTATTTGCTGTTCAAGTCAGGGCCGCTGTTCATGTGTACATTTACTGGACCTGTTTTATTGGCATGAAACCCCAAAACAGTTATTTTTGTCATAGCTTAGGCAACACAAAAACTTGGTTACCATAACATGCACTTTTTATACCTTGTTAGGAAAATATGAACAGAATGGACAACTATACAGAATGAAAGTTTTTCTCTGAAATATTTAATATATAAGGGAAATCTTTGTTTTTTAATAACACTGAAATCTAATATGTGTAACTATGGTAATTTTTGCATTAATTTTACATGAAACAGCTCTAAGAAAACATAATGGCTTAATGACTTCTATGGATTCATTCTATTTTGATACTCCATACATAGTGGACCAATCTAAATTTAAAATAAATGGTGCATGATATGGAAAAAAAAATGGCTTGATCAGTGTGACTTTTGGATGTCATATGACTGTAAATTGTTAGAGGAAGGGGATTTTGTTAAACCTAAAAACATATTGAACCTGACCGTCATTAAGGGACAAACTTAAGGCAGGTCAAGAATACTACAACAGTCATCATTTATGCACTTCATAACAATCCACAAAAGTTACTGTAGACATGTAGACTAGTTAAAGTGAGTGTTTTGCATATATAATTTATCAATTTCTGTTGTTTCCAAACACATGTATTATCTACTATTCCACTCGGATTTAGCCAAGTTGTGACAAAAACTTTAAAGTGCTGATCCAAGTAAGTAGCAAAAATAAATGTATGTTCAATAAAATAAATATGTATGTTTCTTCATACAGTTTTCTGCAATTATGGCATGTAATATATAGATTGCTCTTTTTATGCTCAGACTAGGCATTTTATTAGTAATAATTATGTTTATAAGTCTTTTGGTGGTTGGCTTGTATGAACTACAAGAAAAAAATTCATGTTCACATTTAATATAATTTCCCTTTGATTGCGTACCCAGGTAACTGATCATTAGGATTGACGAGTACCCAGAAGAAATTTCCCAAAATGTTGACATTTCTATTATTAAACAGTAGGCTAACTTGACACTGTTGAAGAAAAGCTTAACAAGGTCTCATCAAGTCAGTACATAAGTTTCTTCAGATTTTTTTAAATCAAGTAAAAGCATAAACTTGTTGCAAAAGGTGTCAAGCAGCCATTTATAATTGAAAAAGTGCATTAGTATTAGTACAGTTTTTGAGGGAGCCCCATGTGGTCTAAAGCACTCACTGTTCTGGATCAATGCCATCTCACCTCTGTCTGTGTGGGTTGTGGGTTCAAGTCTCTGGCTCGGCTAACATGGATACGTGAGAAAACTTGCCATTAGCTTCTCATGGGTTGGTAGTTCTTCCCGGACTTTTCACAGGGTTCTTCCTCTACCAGTTTTACTGGCTGCCATGTGTAGGCTATCTTGTGCTGAAAAATGGCATTAAACCCAACAACAACAACAACAAAAATAGTTTTTGAGTCATTGCGTCCATGTTAATTATAACCAGGAAAAGTGAAAAATTATCTGATAACAATGCGGGTAGATTGGCACCTCTCTCTCCACATTCACCTCTAAAGAACATGCTTGCAGGGATCATACTTAATCACACCCAATCGACAGAGACCACATCCACTGCATGGCAGTCCTCCTCTGCAACTCTATAAAAAGTGTGGTGTGCAATTCTTCCTATTAGTTGCTGTGACAACTTGATCAGAATGCACAGAGAGATGATGGCTGAGTTTTTCCCTAATCCTCTCCACTCTCTCTCCATACCCACCATATTGTGTTGGTTTCCAAAAATACATTTGAGCTGTAAGTTCATTGCATTACAAAAATAATGAAGGTATTAAAGAAAATATTTTTTGACATCATTTTTGGGCTCTATGTAAGCATGTTTGTTAATGAAAATTTATAAGAGCATACCTTTAACCTTGAGGCAGGGTATTTGAACAGTCTAATTCTACCAAGATCATCACCAGTCAGGACAAGGTCTCGGAAATTTGAGCGACTGACTGTATTCACCTGCCCTCCATTCTCCAGAACTGTCCAGGTTCCTGCATTACCAATACATTGTTTCAATCAAACATCTATTTTAGTTTTGTCTTTTTTTCATTCTGCCTTCTTCTCTATCCACAACTTAAGTTGCTGTAATTTGCAAAATGAAATTTCTAATAACCTACTTATATCTTTTTGGAAATTGTTGGCATGAACTAAGAAATGCCCTTTGTCCTGTGAGAAAATATTTGCTAACAATGACATTTTCTGAGTCATAAATGCTAGTTACTGTATTTTCTAAGTCATAAATGTCAGTTATGGTATTTTCATAAATGCTGGATCACATGCAAGTATCATAAAAGACAAATTTCTTCAAGAAAAAAAAACACCAAACATTTTTTCTTGTAAAAGCAGGTTAACATTTCAAAAGACAAGAAATCTAAAAACACTGCTAATTAGTTTTAAAACATTTTCTGCTAAATCGGCTTGATCTCAAAGCCAATGTAGATACATATTTCAAAGACATAATATTTTGAAAGAAACATATACAATGTTAAAAGCTAAAATACTTTGATCAGTTACTCTGGCATTCTTGAACAGAAATACCTATTCATTTGACAACTTTATTACGAACAAACATCTAAATATTTTATGATAAAAATGGACTATCATAAGCTGTGATATGTAGTGAATTAGACACAGATTCTTGGATAACTATGCTAGCAGAAAACTGGATATATAGCTAAACATACCAAGAGATGGATCAATGTAGAAATATGCTCTGAATTTATTTATTATGGTTATGCAAAAAAAAAAAATGTGTCATTATTATATTTATGGAATGGAAATGGGGTAACCTTTATCTTTGCAGGTTGACCTTTGTTCATCTAGTTTTTTAAGTAATGCTTTGTTAACTACAAAATCCAGGACAAATGGTAACCTAATATAGTAATTTTACAGACAAACAGAGAGACAGACAGACAGACAATGAGACGATGTTTTTGAGCAACAGAGGCAAATTACAGACTGCCACATACAAAGACACACAGAAACAGACTTCAACTTAGCATGAAGACATGCCTAATGGTAACAAGAAAAAGAAATTATTTTAAACAATTCTAACAGAAGCTTCCATTAGATTCACAGTCTTTTATCTATACAAGGTTTACCTGACTGTTCACAGGTCATGGTTAAATTTTACAGCAAATCTTAGCAAAACAAATGGGAGAGAAAGATAGAAATAGAAATAAAACATGGTAAGAAAGGATGAATACATATAGGAGTTAGGAGACATTTAGTGTACCTAGTATATTGTATGCTATTGTGTTGTTATGTGTATGCCAGTCCATGTCTCGTAGAACATAGGCCTGTTTGATCTGCTGGGCATTTCCAACATCCCCTGAAATGATCAGAAAGCTAATTGAATCCTTGTAACATCCACTGAAATGATTAGATAACTATTTTAATCCTTGTAAGCAAAAAAATTCAAGCATCAAATGAAAGGAATTGAAAAACTGTTTTGGTCCTTGCAAACAATGAATATCCCGTTAAAGGATTATAATTTCCAACATCCCTGATAGGATTATAAAAGTAATTAAATTCTAGTAACATCCCCTGAAATGATTAAAAATCTTATTTAATCCTTGTAAACAAGGGCTTCATGGAATACCACAGCCTGAAAAACCTTGATATGTTGTTTTTAACATCACTTAGAAACAAGGAAAAACACAAACAGCTGAAAACAGTTTATACTATTGCCTTTACCTGAAATTGATAACTTGTGGTTAGATATATCTGCTGACATAGACATTACATGATATTAATTATATGTACATATTTTAACAATATAACAATATATAGGCATTGGACAATATAAATTATCTATATATATTATACCACTACATAATCATTGCTGTAGGTTCACACAATGCTGACTGCCAAGAGGTACCAGCAAATAGCAAAAAAGCCTAGTCTGAGTGAATAAAGAGCAATCTATACATTATATACATTACATGCCATAAATACAGAAAACTGTATGAAAAACATATTTATTTTATTTAATGTACATTTAATTTTGCTACTTACCTGGTTCTGCATTTAAAATTTTTGTCACAAATTGGTTAAATCTGCTAAATCCAAGTTGATTAGTAGTTAATACAAGAGTATGGAGACAGAAGAAATTGATAGATTATATATGCATAACATTATCTTCAACTAGTCTACATGTCTACAGTAACTTTTGTCATAGTCCTTAAAAGTGTTTGTAGATATTGTAATGATACATAGGTGTTAGATGATATAAATTATGTTATTATAATGATAGAGCATAGAAGTTCCAGACCTGTCTATTACACAGAATATATTACAAATTATACAATTCTTTGACACTAAATCTAGTGGAAGTGGCAATGACAAAAATTATAATACTTGCTATATTTGAAAACTGTAAAGACAGATAATTCCAGATAATTAAGATCTAATTATTGGAATATATTTCAATGGAATTTTTTAATTAAAAGAAAATCACATCTGACTGCTTGACACAATATCCCAAGTTCAAACTCAATCTTAAAAGTTTTATCATCTTCAAGTCTGGTAGTGACCAAAAAAAACCTTGTCTCTGTTTGGCAATATCAACATTTATTTTTTGAAATTTATTTTTATTTATTTTGTTTTTGTTTTTAATTCTGACTTGAATTTCTATGTAGTAACCATCAAAATCACAGAATAGTTGTCAGAACTTAAATTCAATAAGCCCACAATATCAGTGAAGATTTCGTTTGAACTGGTGTTTTACAGTACAACAACAAAAACTGGTTATTTGATGATGAGGCAATTGGAATAGAATGCCTTGCCCATGCAAATATCACAGCAGTGGACCCAGGCTAATTCAAAATTGTGAATCATACCTGCACCCATTTGGTCACAAGTGAATCATTTTAAAAAATTAAGCAGTGCTTCCCCTAGGGATGCAAGATTGAGAGTCAGAAATCTCTTTGGTTTCAGAACTGGGGAGTCAAACTGAGTAAAAAACAAACTGGGAGTTAAATTAAAAATATGGGGGTCTCTGAAGTGTAAATGAGGGAAAAGGGAAACAATGTAAATGAGCCACCAAAGCTCCTGCTTCCATCAGTTAACTCTTACCAAATGCTGGGATCCAAACAGTGAAGATGACATTCCAAAAGAAAGGGAACATGTCAAGAGTCTGCAGGTCCAGTCATAGATGAGGACACTCAAAAGAAAGGGAATATGTCAAGAGTCTGCAGGTCCAGGCAGAGAAGTGGACACTCAAAAGAAAGGGAATATGTCAAGAGTCTGCAGGTCCAGTCAAAGATGAGGACACTCAAAAGAAAGGGAATATGTCAAGAGTCTGCAGGTCCAGGCAGAGAATAGGACACTCAAAAGAAAGGGAATATGTCAAGAGTCTGCAGGTCCAGGCAGAGAAGTGGACACTCAAAAGAAAGGAAATATGTCAAGAGTCTGCAGGTCCAGGCAGAGAATAGGACACTCAAAAGAAAGGGAATATGTCAAGAGTCTGCAGGTCCAGGCAGAGAATAGGACACTCAAAAGAAAGGGAATATGTCAAGAGTCTGCAGGTCCAGGCAGAGAAGTGGACACTCAAAAGAAAGGGAATATGTCAAGAGTCTGCAGGTCCAGGCAGAGAAGTGGACACTCAAAAGAAAGGGAATATGTCAAGAGTCTGCAGGTCCAGGCAGAGATGAGGACACTCAAAAAAAGGGAATATGTCAAGAGTCTGCAGGTCCAGGCAGAGATGAGGACACTCAAAAGAAAGGGAATATGTCAAGAGTCTGCAGGTCCAGGCAGAGAAGTGGACACTCAAAAGAAAGGGAATATGTCAAGAGTCTGCAGGTCCAGGCAGAGATGAGGACACTCAAAAGAAAGGGAATATGTCAAGAGTCTGCAGGTCCAGGCAGAGAAGTGGACACTCAAAAGAAAGGGAATATGTCAAGAGTCTGCAGGTCCAGGCAGAGATGAGGACACTCAAAAGAAAGGGAATATGTCAAGAGTCTGCAGGTCCAGGCAGAGAAGTGGACACTCAAAAGAAAGGGAATATGTCAAGAGTCTGCAGGTCCAGGCAGAGAAGTGGACACTCAAAAGAAAGGGAATATGTCAAGAGTCTGCAGGTTCAGGCAGAGAAGTGGACACTCAAAAGAAAGGGAATATGTCAAGAGTCTGCAGGTCCAGGCAGAGAAGTGGACACTCAAAAGAAAGGGAATATGTCAAGAGTCTGCAGGTCCAGGCAGAGATGAGGACACTTAAAAGAAAGGGAATATGTCAAGAGTTTGCAGGTCCAGGCAGAGAAGTGGACACTCAAAAGAAAGGGAATATGTCAAGAGTCTGCAGGTGCAGGCAGAGAAGTGAACACTCAAAAGAAAGGGAATATGTCAAGAGTCTGCAGGTCCAGGCAGAGAAGAGGACACTCAAAAGAAAGGGAATATGTCAAGAGTCTGCAGGTCCAGGCAGAAAAGTGGACACTCAAAAGAAAGGGAATATGTCAAGAGTCTGCAGGTCCAGGCAAAGAAGTGGACACTCAAAAGAAAGGGAATATGTCAAGAGTCTGCAGGTCCTTGCAGAGAAGTGGACACTCAAAAGAAAGGGAATATGTCAAGAGTCTGCAGGTGCAGGCAGAGATGAGGACACTCAAAAGAAAGGGAATATGTCAAGAGTTTGCAGGTCCAGGCAGAGAAGAGGACACTCAAAAGGAAGGGAATATGTCAAGAGTCTGCAGGTCCAGGCAGAGATGAGGACACTCAAAAGAAAGGGAATATGTCAAGAGTCTGCAGGTCCAGGCAGAGATGAGGACACTCAAAAGAAAGGGAATATGTCAAGAGCCTGCAGGTCCAGGCAAAGATGTGGACACTCAAAAGAAAGGGAATATGTCAAGAGTCTGCAGGTCCAGGCAGAGATGAAGACACTCAAAAGAAAGGGACTATGTCAAGAGTCTGCAGGTCCAGGCAGAGAAGTGGACACTCAAAAGAAAGGGAATATGTCAAGAGTCTGCAGGTGCAGGCAGAGAAGTGGACACTCAAAAGAAAGGGAATATGTCAAGAGTCTGCAGGTCCAGGCAGAGATGAGGACACTCAAAAGAAAGGGAATATGTCAAGAGTCTGCAGGTCCAGGCAGAGATGAGGACACTCAAAAGAAAGGGAATATGTCAAGAGCCTGCAGGTCCAGGCAAAGATGTGGACACTCAAAAGAAAGGGAATATGTCAAGAGTCTGCAGGTCCAGGCAGAGATGAAGACACTCAAAAGAAAGGGACTATGTCAAGAGTCTGCAGGTCCAGGCAGAGAAGTGGACACTCAAAAGAAAGGGAATATGTCAAGAGTCTGCAGGTGCAGGCAGAGAAGTGGACACTCAAAAGAAAGGGAATATGTCAAGAGTCTGCAGGTGCAGGCAGAGAAGTGGACACTCAAAAGAAAGGGAATATGTCAAGAGTCTGCAGGTCCAGGCAGAGAAGTGGACACTCAAAAGAATGGGAATATGTCAAGAGTCTGCAGGTTCAGGCAGAGAAGTGGACATTCAAAAGAAAGGGAATATGTCAAGAGTCTGCAGGTTCAGGCAGATAAGAGGACACTCAAAAAAAGGGAATATGTCAAGAGTCTGCAGGTCCAGGCAGAGATGAGGACACTCAAAAGAAAGGGAATATGTCAAGATTCTGCAGGTCCAGGCAGAGATGAGGACACTCAAAAGAAAGGGAATATGTCAAGAGTCTGCAGGTCCAGGCAGAGAAGTGGACACTCAAAAGAAAGGGAATATGTCAAGAGTCTGCAGGTCCAGGCAGAGAAGTGGACACTCAAAAGAAAGGGAATATGTCAAGAGTCTGCAGGTCCAGGCAGAGAAGAGAACACTCAAAAGAATGGGAATATGTCAAGAGTCTGCAGGTTCAGGCAGAGAAGTGGACATTCAAAAGAAAGGGAATATGTCAAGAGTCTGCAGGTTCAGGCAGAGAAGAGGACACTCAAAAAAAGGGAATATGTCAAGAGTCTGCAGGTCCAGGCAGAGATGAGGACACTCAAAAGAAAGGGAATATGTCAAGAGTCTGCAGGTCCAGGCAGAGAAGAGGACACTCAAAAGAAAGGGAATATGTCAAGAGTCTGCAGGTCCAGGCAGAGAAGTGGACACTCAAAAGAAAGGGAATATGTCAAGAGTCTGCAGGTCCAGGCAGAGATGTGGACACTCAAAAGAAAGGGAATATGTCAAGAGTCTGCAGGTCCAGGCAGAGATGAAGACACTCAAAAGAAAGGGAATATGTCAAGAGTCTGCAGGTTCAGGCAGAGAAGAGGACACTCAAAAGAAAGGGAATATGTCAAGAGTCTGCAAGTCCAGGCAGAGAAGTGGACACTCAAAAGAAAGGGAATATGTCAAGAGAGTTCAAAGTGTAAATGTTAACAAAGCCTAGAATTTCAATTTTCCAGGTTACATTGTAACCTCCCTAAGACAGTTACAAAAAGGATGGATGAATTTTGCCTGGATAAGGAAGGTTAATAAAATTGTAAATAAAATTTTACAAATGGTTCATGCTGGTTGGTCTTTAATGGCACTTAAAATACATTATAAACAGAGTCATGCCAAAGAAATGAGAGCTAAATGCTTTTTACAATGACATATCATGGAAGTCAATGCAGGCTGGTCTTTGTTGGTATCAGACCTGTGATGTTTGGATTATAAATCCTACGCTCTACACAATGAGCTACTGGAAGTAAAGTGGCTTGGTATAGGTAGGTAAGTACATATTAGGGATAATAGTGCATCCCAATTATGCTGGTTATGTGGTGCCAAGTAAAAGAAAAATTATGGTAACTGTCATAAGATGTTGAATAGTACATTATAAAAGCATAACCTGTATCAAAATGTGACTCTATATCATGGATCATGATTACTAAAGTCGGAAAACTTGAACACATAACTTGTGCTCAATCAAAAGTTCTGAAAATTCAATTTGTAAATTTAATTAGGCTGAATTTCAAACTATTATCATAGTCTGCTAGAATGTGAAGATTTAATTGATTAGGCATACATAATCCAATTATCATATCTGATATAGATTTTTTTACCTGCTGAAAATGTTTTGAAAATATAAATCAGCTAACTTGGTGCTAGAATTTCCAATGCAGTTACAGCATTTTGCCTTGAAAAATACTGGTATATTTGATTATCATTATGAAATGTTACATTATGGAATGTTCTGTTCCGGATCTGACTTCACCAACTTTTGTCAGTATCTATTTGTGACAAGTATTTTCTTACTTGCCTCTTTCTTTTAAATGTTTTATTTCAAACTAATAGAACTTTGATTTATTTCTAAATTATAATTTTCTGCATGTACCTTTCTTAAGAAATTCAGCTCCTTACATTACTTATACAACCCTGAAAATACATTATACCAGCAGATGTGACTTCACTGCGAAAACCATCTGTAAAATGCACATGCCCCTAAATTTTCAATAAGTTATTTTTATTATAATGAACTGTCATCTAAAACTTTTGATTGCCATTGTCAATTTTGGAAATCACTAGCATCTCCAATGACACACATTGAATTTAGTAAACTCAATCTCCTGGAATTAGGAGATCTGAATGGGAAATTGGGGTCTAGGTGAGAAAAGTCCATCAGAGGATATAAGACAATGACATTTAAATAAAAGCAATAAAACTTTAATAGAGTAAACCTTCTTGTGTATAAAAATTTCCATCTTTATGATCTCATTTAAATTTAAACTAATCAATACTTTTGGAATATTCTTTATTTCTGTTCAGTTTATGTAATATCTTTCTTGCCAACTAATTTTTTTTTTCTAATAACCATCAAGGAAACAGGTAATTCAGTTTCTGAAACCTGAGGGTCCAGTTATTTAAATATTAAGGACCCAGATGATGTAGTCTTAGAACACTGGAATCAAAGAAAACATCTAAAGGTTTATCCTAAACCAAAATGCATGTTTACCACAAGTTTGCTGCAAGCTTACAAAAAGCTAGCTGAGGTCACCTAAGCTAGTAAGGGTGCTTGCACAAGCTTGCAATAATCAGTTGTGAAAGTTATTTGCTGAAATGCTGAAGAATATATGCTGTGACTAGATCATATACTCAGTATAAGAAACAACACCGTCAAAATAAAAGATGCTACCGGTAATCTAGTTTTTATTTATAGCATCTGATAATGCACTTGAGTTAAATAATATACATTTTCAGTGTTGGAAAATGCTAAAGAACTTGATTAACTTGTACTTAGCTGATACATAAATAGAATATATTATTCCAACATTACTCTGTTTAAATTAACTATAATGAACATTATTAACATATTTCAAAACAAACTGAATTATTTCTTGACCAAGGCGAAATATGAAATGTTACTTTTTCTACAAATGTTTTTCTTCTTCTAATTTTCAAATTTTACAAATATTATACATGCTAAAGAAACAACTGATTTTTTTGGCATAAAGATAATTCTTAAAGTAATTGTTTACTCAATGAGCTGTGCAGTCATTTTGTCAGTGAATGGAAGACTGGATAAAGAATTCCATTTAGTAAAATCCTGTAAAATATATAGTAATTGCTGATTATAAAGTTTTTTACAGACTACCTTAATACAGCAAGATATCTGATATTAAGTACTTGTAAATGCTATTTACAGACACTATCAAATATAGTCACATTATATCTTGTAATATTAACTTTTGGCATTAAGCTTTTGAAAGAATTGTCACACATTAACTTCAATGATAATCTGCTATTAGAAGGAAAAAAAAAACCTCAGTTATTTACATGGTAAATAAAAATTTTAAAATATATACAATTTTTGTTTCTCTTTGGGACAGAGAGATGGATCCCATTCTGACAATAATCTATAAAGAATGGATCTTTGTGAAATTTGCTTGTTTAAAAAGAAATAAAATAAAAACATGCAAGATGAAATGTGGATTTCTGCGACAGACTTAATTCAGTATTGCGGCGAGTTACTTCTGCCTTTTATACTGTTAGGAGACTGGGTTACAGACTTTAAATATATACACAACCTATTTGAATTGCAAAAACACAAAGCAGACCATTGAAGCCTCAAGTTTAAAATTAGGCCAATTTTCAAGGTTGAATAATTTAGCTCATTAATTCCGTAAATTTCACTGCCTACAGAGCCAATATATGCACACTAACCAATCCTATAACCCAAGAGATAATTTGAAATCATGGAGATATCATGTTATTATTTGGCCAGTTTTCAGGTCTGTAGATTGGCAGCAGTGTTCCGTTTCACTTTTAAATACATCAAAATATGACTGTAAAGTTGCTTTATACAATGATTGAGATGACATCTCTGCAGATTATTATTGATTGCTGCACTTGCCAAAATGCTGCAATTGATGCCAGTGGTATCACTAGGGGTTGTGTCAACCAGTGCTGTAACTCATGGTGTCACCCCCATGAACCTCCGTCCTGCACAAAAATTTTAAAGAGTTATTTTAGTGTCTCCCCCTTCTGATGGTGTCACCCAGTGTGGTCCACACACCCTGCACAGAACCTAGGTATGCCACTGATCGATGCAGTGCACG
Source organism: Potamilus streckersoni (assembly GCA_016746295.1). Taxonomy (NCBI): domain Eukaryota; kingdom Metazoa; phylum Mollusca; class Bivalvia; order Unionida; family Unionidae; genus Potamilus; species Potamilus streckersoni. The sequence continues at coordinate 539,655 of JAEAOA010001214.1, forward strand.
AACCCACCGCACACCACCTAGTAATGCCAATGATCAATGCAGTGCTGTCAGTTATTAACAATAGGGTTATAAAATTATGAAATTACATGCATGCTTGTGAATCTCATTTCCGGTTTTCTTAGGGTCTTGTTTTTCTTCATGCATATCAAAAATTTATTGCAGACTCTCTTAAGGCACCTAATCAGTTTCATCAGATTTGTTTTTGTTTAATGCTCTGAAGTGCCATCATTTGACACATGTCATAGCCCTTTCAAAATGGAAGGTAAAACTAAAATTTAGAAGCTCATTAAAGGATGATCTTGAATAACACTTATTGATTTTTTTGGGCTTGATAAGTGATTTTGGAATGTTGAACTAAAAATGAAATGCTTTTGCCTAAGAGGTAAATACTTGTTTTTTTTCCCTGGTTACATAATACATGTTGCTGTAATCCATTTCAGTGAATGATACCTGAATCAAACTAGAAGCAGAGGAGGATGCAGAATTTTATTCTGAGGATTTCATTTAGAAGAGGTGGTTCAGAGTAATCCAAATGGCAAACATTCTTGTTTTCACCAAATAGTTCATCATTTTGACAGATGAGAGAGGAAACTTAACCATTTGACACCATTCTCCATGTAAGTAAATCAGTAGAACATTTCATACAGAACAAAAGTAAAGTTTCCTCACAAAGATCCCATTCTTATTTTTTTCTGATTAAATATTATTAAATGATTTGATGACTTTTCTTTCATTGTGACACTAAGATCATATGATGACTAATGTTCACTGTATATTAACATTTTCATTTTAATATTTGATATTACTTACTTTTCACACATCAAGAGCTAGAAAAATGGAGGTATGTGACCATGTTTAGAATAATTTAACTGATGCCATATCAGTTCTTCTGGTGCATCTAGCTAGATCAGTATTGTTTGCAAACTTGCACAAGCTTGTAATTAGTAAGCTGGTATAAGCTCATTATTGGTAAGCTTGCATTGTTTCGAATCTAATCTAAGCTTGCACAATTATATAGTGCAAGCTTGCAGCAATCTTAAAAATAAGTTTGCAATTTTGGTTTGGGAAGATATGCAACTCCAGAGCATACTTTATCTTGTCAGGACACTGAGAATTTGGTCTCAAATCCTTGAGACATCACAAATATGCAATCTGTATGTGTGTTTACATTGGAGAATATTTTTGTATGTTATTAAAATGGAAACTTACAGAAGCAGACATTCAAATCCTCGTCTACACTCTGAAGGTAAAGACTATCACTGGACCAGTCCAGGTTTTGCACAGCACAGGAGTGACCCTAAATTCATGGAATAGCAAGATGTCAATAAGTATACAAACCAATCATATGGATTCTTTAGCTTTTACTTGGGCAAAATATGTTTTTGGCATGTGATATAATTTTTTAATTTATTCCTTATCTCTTATATTTTCTTATAACTTATAATCTATCTTATAGTTCTTAAACCTTAAGTTAAAACTTCCAACTTTCTGAATTGCTTCTAAATCAAACACATGAAGCTGTCAATGACATGTTTATCTAAAATAAACATGTCAAGGTGTTGATGACACTAGTCTATGCTAAATCAAACACTTATAACCAATGATCAATGGCTGTATAACTGAACTCAAAGAGTCTGTGTTTTAGAATAGAAAAATAGAGTTAGTTTTGGTAATAGCTTTTGGTAATGTGGAAGTATATAAAATGATTCCAAGTATCTCTGATATGCTGTGCAAGTATATAGCTTATTAATAACAACAGGTCAAATCACCAAATGCAAGAGCAGTTCACCAAAAAAACTGAGTTATATGGATGCTTTCTGTTTAAATTTTTTCATATGCTGTTGTATTGAAATGTGTAAAAAACACATACAGCTGATTTAGGGTTACTTTTATGTTTATTTCCTTGTTCATATTTGATGACAAATCAGTTTCATTAATCCAATACTCAAACACCTTAATGCTAGGATGCTTTCCATCAAGGTCAGTAAAATCTGTTAAGCTGTTTTTGAAAGGAATTTGTAAAAAAATTATTTTAATATATTTTTCATAACTGTAACTGAATGCCATTTTGTACCTAGGTGATTTCTGTGTAAATATTTAAAGGTAGATCAACATCATTTCTACTAAATTGAAAGCACTTTTTTCCTGGTTACATTCCCTTAAATTTAGCAAAATTTGGCTGAGCATTTTATGACAAATCATTGAAAGTTTGTTTTTACTTTATAATGATGTCTGAATTTCATGGTGAATTGATGAAAATTTATGTTGTCAATATGCTACTTTTACTGACACTTATATATTACGATTTTTAGTATACTTACCCTAAGTGATTTCACCTTCCTAAACTGAGTGTCTTCACTCACTGAGTACACACTAATTAATCCGTCATTACAACCCAAAGCAAGATGGATCCCATCTGAAAGAAAAATCATGATACAGCATTCCTTTATTTCAAAGCTGACCTTGATATCCAAACAGTTTACCAACTCTGTGAGTGTGTGTGTGTTTTAGATTTGTAACATAGCTTTAACAATTTTTCAGTCACATAATGCTACGATGTCTGCAGTGTGATAGTTTATAGTGATGTCTAGCAGTGAGACATCATGCCACAGACAAATATCATGATGTCCCACCCAGTCACAATATCTTGACACCAGGCCAACTAGTCCTAACACTAACCTCATAAGACTGAGTGTCAAGCGCGGTAGCTGTTAGTACAATTTTTTAAAAATTTTTGGAATAACTCAGCCGGAGTGTGAACCCGCAACCTCCCACATCCAAGGCGAACATTCTAACCACTAATTAGTAGTTAGCCCAAGATGTACATAAGTACATGATACATAAAATTTTACTACCATTTAATGAAATGGGATACCAGACAGAAGTAACATACAAGTACTGTACATCCTTGTTAGTGTATCCTGCCTTCAAGGGAGACCACTTACAATGAAAATCAAGATCGATATAATTTTGTTATGGCTTAATGAAACAAGATGCATGACTATACTTGCCTTATAATGGGACCCATGTTTAGTAAAGAGCCTTATAATGGGACCCATGTTATCCTAAAGGGCCTTATAATAGGACCCATGTTATCATAAAGGACCTCATAATGGGACCCATGTTATAGTAAAGGGCCTTATAATGGGACTCATGTTATAATAATGGGCCTTATGAAAGGAAACATGTTATAATGATGAGATTTATAACAGGAACAATGTTATAATAAAAGGCCTAATATAACAGGTACCTTGTTATAATGAGGGGTCTTATAACAGGAACCACATTAAAATGAAGGGCATTACAACAAGAACCATTTTAAAATGAAGGGCCTTACAACAAGAACCATGTTATAATGAAAGGCCTTATAACAGGACCAATTTTGTTATAGTCTTAGTGAGAGAAGTGTGTACGAGGTTGCTTCTTTATAACACATCCAGCTGTAAACATATACATTTAGAATGGCAATGGAATAATAAAAGCTCTAGAAAATCTGCATAATTCCACAATTTTATACATAAAACTGTATTAAAAACATGATTTAAGCATTTGAATCACACAAGATAATTTCATTTTAAGAATTTAGTCCGAAAGTTGTCAGCAAACTGATAGTGCCATATGCAGAAACCACATTTCTATGGTGGTGTGTTTGATTAATATAAACTGTGTTATCATTAGAAGCTTTATATATATGTTCTGCATATAAGAAATTACAGTAATTTGATGAATGTGAAATTAAACTGAGCCACATAATTGAATGCACCTTGAATCAATCTAGGTCATTAAGCTATATAATTCATTGAAAACGTCTTGATAATTAAGACTCAGTCTGGTTGCATAAGTTTCTGTCTTGAATTGTTCACAAAACACTGTAATACACTGCATCAAAGTAAAAGTCAAAAGGGGAAATAACTTGTACAAAACCACTGAAGGATAAACATTTGTCATGTGCATTTTACATAAGACTATAATATATACTGAGTTTCAAGGCAATCCATAAAAATCTGCAAGACACTTGTTCACAGAATTCTCTCTTGTAATGCATTGAACTGTAGGACAAAATGGCAATAATTCTAAAAAAAAATTGTAAGAACAGACTGATTTGTTGATATATGTCTTATAAAATGGCCATAACAGACACAAAGTTTTAAGGACATCCACTGTTAGATTAGTTGTGTTCAGATAATTCTCTCACACAACAACATCAAGTTCCAAGTCTCAAAACTTGTTGTTGTGGGCTAATGTCAATTTTAGTGTATCTAGTGAAGAAAAATGCAGGAAAGAACGACTGACCCAAGGAATTTAGCTACTGGCAAGCTTCCTCATATAACCACATTGGCTGAGCCCAAGACTTGAATCCATGAGGATTGAGTTGAGATGTCAATGATATGTAAAGGTGACTGCCTTAGAAAATTATGATCTGTTGATATGTGCATCTTCAGATATACCAAAATTTCATAGCAATCCATCAAAAACTGAGACCAACAAAATTTTCACAAGATTCTGTCAGACACTACCTATCAGATGCAAGATATACAGAATACTAAATTCAACAAAACTTGTGGAAGGAACGTACTTTTCTTGCTATATGCATCTTCAAATAACCATAAGATGTTCCAAGTTTCATAGCGATTCACCAAAGTTTGTGAGACTAGATGTTTAAGATTCTGATAGACTTTATACATAGCTTCATGGCTTCATTTAGATAAAGGGAAATAACTCTGATAAACATCACAGGAGCACTGATTTGTTGAAGCATGCCTCTTTAGATGATATTTGTAACATTTGCCAAGTTTCATGACTATCATCTAAAATCTGTGAAACTAGCTGCCAAGTTTCATGACTGAAATCTGGGAGACTAGTTGCCAAAGTTCCATAACTGGAATCTCTGAGAATAGTTTATAAGTTTTATGACTAACCTCTAAAACAATAAAATAAAATAGAGACAGTCATACATACAATTATATTGTTATAAAGGATATACAATTTAACAATTGAAAAAAAATTTATATAATTATATAGAATACATTGGTATTAAGGCCATTAGGATACAAAGTATCTAATTTATGAATCCAATAAGTTTCTCTTATGAGTCTATTCATGTTAAATGTAATATAAGTCTTATAATTAATAAATATTGGAGTCTCCTAAACTTATCAAACAAAAGCAGCGTAAAATCACTTTACAACAATAAACCTATTCTTGCTTACAGGAGACCCAACATTTTTTTATTAGAACTAAACATACAGAAAATAATATAAAAAGACAATTCTCATCATCTAAATGTAATAGACACTGGTGCACTCAATGTGCAAACATAAGAGAAAGTAGTTCTTTTAGTAGTGCTAATACAAAAGAGACATTTTCTCTATGTTATAACACTATCTGCGTACCAACTGACATGATTTATTTGATAACCTGTAAAAAATGTAATATGGAATATGTTGGACAAACATTTCGACAAGTTTCCAAAAGAATGAATAATCATCGCTTTCATATTAAAAATTATAAAGATCCTCAGTTTTCCTCTAATATTTCTACACATTTTAACACCAATAATCACTGTCTGCTTGATTTTTCTTTCATGCCAATAGATACTGTGCATGGAGACATGAATAGACTCATAAAAGAAACTTATTGGATTCAAAAATTAGATACTTTGTATCCTAATGGCCTTAATACCAATGTATTATATAAAATTGTATAATTTTCTTTTCAATTGTTAAATTGTATATTCTCTATAACAATAAAATTGTAGGCATGACTGTTTGTCTCTATTTTATTTTATTATTTTACTGATTCAGGTTTCATTAGAGACTTGTGTATCTTTTAGATCCTGTCATATATATATATATATATATATATATATATATATATATATATATATATATATAATTGTTGTGATTATGCGTTGTTTTTATGACGTTACATAATGATGTAATTGTTATTTTAGCCTATAAAGATGTCATCTGTTTATTTCAAAACAATTTGTGCCTGAAGAATTATATGTGAAACTAGTTGCTTGGAATTATCGGCGTTTGTGTTGTTTTTTTTATCCCAATTCCCAATGACTATCCTCTGGAATATGTGTGACTAGTTGCTATCTGTGTGACTAGTTGCTCTCTGTGAGACTAGTTTCATTCATAAGATATGGTCATTTACCATATACAGCTGCAAAAGTCACAAAGGACAATAACCCCTATAAACTGCAGAATCATACTGATTTATCAAACATTTGACAGCTAAAATAGTTATTAAGTTTCATGACAATCCATAAAAAAACTGCATGACTGGAAGTTATAATGAGATTGTGTCAAACAATGCATTGAGCTACAGTATGTAAATCACAATAACTCTTTAGAAAAACTGCAGAAGGATATTAATTTGTCAATACATGCAACTTTAGGTGATAACCATATTATTTATCATGTTCCATGAAAATTCATCTAAAATTGAACAACCAATTGCACTAAGAAGACAGTGTCATATACTGCATTATGCAAGATGATTTATCATAACTGTAATATTTATGAAGTTCATGGCAATCTCGAAAGCTACATGTGGGTCTAGTTACATAAACAAGATTGTGTGCTGTATATTAAGATGGATGGAAACAAGCAGAATCATATGCCCTACAGTTGCTGTACAAGTTGGAGTTGTACAAAATGCTACTCATCACTTATTTTCAATCTACTAATGCTGATTATTCAACAAACTTCACTTCATTTGCAATATTATATAGCTCATTTGTACAAAATATATCATCAGAATTCTAAGAAACATCTCATAAATTCTGAAAATACATGCACCTTTAATTTAATCCAGAATTTTCATGTCTCAAAATATTTGTATTGGATAATATGCTAAATGGTCAAGGTCCAAGCATTTAACATGTAAGTTTAAAACTCAAGTCTAAAAAAGAATCAAAATTCTGTTGATATTGTTTTACTAAAACATTTAGTACCATCACTATTTATTTTTTTATAATCCTTTAATAACACAATGTGCAAAAAGATCAACAATAAATGTACAAAATTCTTTGCTGTTTTACTCAATTACTTTGTTATAATGCTACATTGAACAATTTCATAAAGTACATGAATGCCACTGAAATTTTTCCAATTGATTTTGCAATAAATATTAATAAAAATTACATCTTCTTCATAAACAATGTAACATATTATATTCAACATGAGATTGCCTGCAAACTGTGATTAAGTTTGATGAAACAACACAATAATGTAGTGAAAAAAAACATTGAAATATATTCAGTTGCATCAGTTATTACACTGTTGCCTTACATGATATTATGACATCATTTTTTGATCTTATTAAATATTATTATATGTAGCACATGTAGAAAAATTACTTATAAACCTAAACAACACAATATTTATATAATAAAATAAAAATGCCTGCTTAGGTATATGATAACAGAATGTACCTGGGGAAAATTCTATGCACTCAATCTGTTGTGTGCCTGACTGCACTGAGGCCACATGCATTCCATTGTAAGAATTCAGAACAATGAACCGTCCTTCTGTTGTTCCCAACACTAACATCTGAGTCCTCTTCTCTATAGTAATACATGTACATGGTTTCTGAAAAAAAGGAATCAAATAAAATATAGTTTATTTCACACAGATATCATAAATATTAATAATCATACAAGAGTATGACTTTATTATACAATAAGTTTATTACATCAGAAATTCCTATGTATATTATATCAGAGAGGCACTTAACTCCCATTTCCTTGATATCATATAACCAATAATGACTTTAACAAAGTGCCATTAACTCCAACAAAAACAAAATAAAAACATACATCATTGGAATTTGACAGTCTGGTAGAGGGACTAAAGTTTAGAAAGGCTGAAATTTCTTCTATTCTATCCTTGTTCTAATTAAAGTTAAAAATTTTCAAAGCTTTTGGACTTTGAACTTAATCTGGAGTTTCTTCCTCAAAACGTTTAAAGAATATCAGACAAGGTCTTCTGTCATCTAATATGTTAGTAGATCAGTACCTAAATTTATTTGTATGAGCACTGATCTGTCTTGAACACATTTTAAATTAGCAATTTCCTTATGTATATTTTCTTTATTATTGCTGCTGCCCAAACATTAGACCTTCTTGACACTTATTTAGTAAAACACCAAACCAATGAGTTTGAGGGTTCTTTTGGTTGTTTCTGCTTCATCGTTGGTCCTTCTTAAATCTCTTGTTTTTGGGGACTTATTGCTTCCTCTTGGTGCTACCGCTTGTGGAATATGAAAATGATCACTTCTTGGTGCTACCTCTTGTGGATTTGGTATTTGTTTTAGATTTGTCTGTTGTTCATTCCTTATGTTTGGGAATATGCTTGTTGTTACAGAAATTGGTTGTTGTTCTTGTTGTTGTTCCATCATTGGCTGAATCTTGATTTTTCTGGCATTTGTGTGGTGTATGTCCTGTTTGACAACATCTGCTGCAAGTTCTGTAATTTATGCATCCTTTATACCATGTTTTTGTTAAAAACCCAAATAAGTAAAAGGCTTTTTTTTTGTTTCTATCAGCTTTTGTGGAACTAGATTTATAACAATTGAACTTCAAGTAACAGTCAAAAGCAAAAGCTTAACAGAACAAAAGTTAACTTTGTACAAAACTGCTCCTACTTTTTCAAGGAATTCTCAATATTAGTCTTGAAAGTTTTATTAATACATGGACAACACAAACTTTGACCTTCTGAGTAGATAACAAGTTACCAAATCAGAGATAACCATGTTCACAAATTAGCACAGCATTTTCTTTAAGAGAGATTTTCTTTTGACAATTTAACACTCAATTACAAAGTCATTTTATTTTTCTTCAGTGAAAATGTATAAATACTGGATGAAAGGAAAGAAATAAGAACTTTAATCTGTACATATTATATAGTAAAATTGGCCTTGGTGTCATACCATCAATTAGTCAGAAAAGCATAGTGCCCATATACTGTCATAAATTAAACAGCGAACACTGGTCAGAGGTACATCAGAATGCTGAATATACAACATTTAATTAAGTGATATCTGGATATAGGTGAGTGAGTGTGGGAATTTATTAATCAGCAGACTTGGCTAAAACACCAATACCATTCAGCCACTCCTTTGCCAAATTTGGGACCATCAATCAAAACCGAATGAATATTTTGTTTTGATGGAAATATACTACAAATAATCAAATACAGGTCATTTGCTGCACATACCTCCACTTGGACCTTCCAGATGACATCATGCTTGGACTGTGACCATTTGATAACCAGCTGGTCAAGCCCACATGTCACAAATGTTGGTTCCTGTGGATGACTGACTAGACCTGTCAGTCCCTCCCCCTGGCTCTGAAATGAAAATGACATCAGTTAACCTTTACTGGTATTTTTATAACTTATTTATATTTTCACATTCTGCTTTCAAATAAACAAATGTGACATTTTTTCCCCACACCAAAAATTTCCCTTAATTTTGATAAAACAGTGCTAATAGAATCTTTTATAAAACAAGCTGAATTTCCAATACCCATATTCAACACAATACCCAAATTCAATGCAATGCCCACACTATGTGCTTTAAAAAAGGATTATTTCAATAAAATTTTGAGGGAAATTTCCAGTGTGTGTGTGTGTGTGTGTGTGTGTGTGTGTGTGTGTGTGTGTGTAGAGAGAGAGAGATTATTGAGGAATGTAAATCAAATATGGTCATTTTGTCCTGAATAATGAAATAACATCACAAATAAAGTATGTGAGATGATTTTTGGCAAAGGTTTTACAGTACTCAGTATGATGATAAAAACTAATCAAGACCATCAGATCTCAGTTTAAATGACCAAAATAAAAAAAATTAAAAAAATTATTACATTGTAAATTAGAATATAATGGCAACATTTACCAGTTTCCAATCAAGTGTACAGGGTAGTATGATTTCTCATTGGTTAGCCTATTAGAGTCCTAACATAAAGGCTGATGGTTCAAATCCCACCACTGAATGATCCTGAATTATCTATTTTAGTGTTATTCTGGGACAAAGCACTTTACTCCAACTACCTCAACACTTAATAACCTTGTGTTGTTGTGCCAAAATTTAACAAAGTATCCTAAATTCTTGTTTTTAAGAAAATGTAACATATTTGCAGCTTTTACTGTGAACATATTTTTGCAAAATCAATTTCCAAAGCATAATTTACAAATATGTGTACTTTTAAAAGATTCTGAGAGCTGCAATAAGTTATTATCATACCTGTACAAGGTATTTAAACTTGTATTGCAGAGATCCTTCAAGGATACAGCCCTTTGAAGTTCCAATAAAGAGTTTGCCATCTGTGCCACCATAATTCTGAGGAACAATTTTTTGTATATCACCTGCCACATCAGGGATCTAAAGCAAAAAAGAAATATAATGAGAATACTATAGCTCAGTTGGAAGGATCTTTAACTACCCTGATAAGGTTTCTGAAATAAATATTCTACCTTTTTCTCTCTCACAACAATCAGTAACCAATACCAACATAAATCATAGAAATTCTCATTACTTAAGAATTATCAGCAGAGTTGTTACCTGACATTTCAAACAGCAACAGACAGATGTATAGATATATGGAAGGACAGCATCATTGTGACAGAATTTAAATCAATTTTGCCAATAATAATAATAATAATAATAATAATAATAATAATAATAATAATAATAATAATAATAATAATAATAATAATAATAATAATATTAATAATAATAATAATAATAATAATAATAATAATAATAATAATAATAATAATAATAATAATAATAATAATAATTTTACTTAAAGAGGGTAACATAGTTAGGTGAATACATAATCAGGTAAGTATTCTAAAATATTTTTAGTGCAAAATTCTTCTTTAAACACCTAACACAATCAAATAGTTTGGGGAATAGGTAAGAGAAGGGAGTTATATCCCTTACCCTAGAACTCACCCTCATATATTTGAAGTCAATTTAAGTTTCATGTACAATACAGGCTAGGCTAGGCTTAATACATACTCTATGCACAGACAATTCATCCCCACATATCCAGCAAAGGTAAAGTAACCTGCATTAGTAAGAAGCACCTGAACTGTAAAGCTAACTGGTTGCAATGCTGGTATCAGTCCCACCAGATTAAACTAAGATATTTTGGGATGAAAGGTCTCTGAAGTTAAGTTAGAGAATGTCATTTCTAATCTCCCCACAGTTTGGTTTATGTCCATTAGAGAGCAGTTGACAGGATTACTATATTAATGGTAATCACTCAACCTCATGAGCTGATATGCTTAAAAAAATTCATCTTGGGTCTTGGATTAGTTCCTTATAGGCTGAGCAGATATCCCAACATATTTAGGATAACTGAGCCAGAGCATGAATATTATTCCTTCCCTCCTTGAATGATAAAAACAAATGAGATCTCCCTTGACTGATCAGCAGAGCTTACTATAGGTACCCATTCAGAGCCTCAACAGGATCAGTTTGGTACCCCTGGGATGAAGGGCTTAACAAAGACAGCAGTTTCAAGAAAACAAATGATTCTCCTGAAGTAGAATCCCATTTCTGAATGAAAACTGGGGTCATCATAAGTGAAACAGAACCATCATATGGATCTGTTGACAGCTGATTTGACAAATAGCACAGATATCTCACTGACTTGACTGCCAACTGTAGTTAAAGTGATTAGAAAACTGGCAGGGAGCAGTAGTTACATTTAGGATATTTGATATTAACTAGCTAAACATGTGAAAACTGCAGCAAAAATAAAAGAGCTTAACAGGAGAGAACTGAAGTTCAGTAGCTTAACACAGGATTATTGAAGTTATAAAAAAGTAGCTTAATAAGGGATAACTACAGTCAATTAGCTTATTAAGGGATAACTTCAGTCAAGTAGCTTATTAAGGGATAACTTCAGTCAAGTAGCTTATTAAGGGATAACTTCAGTCAAGTAGCTTATTAAGGGATAACTTCAGTCAAGTAGCTTATTATGGGATAACTTTAGTCAAGTATTAAGGGATAATTTCAGTCAAGTAGCTTATTAAGGGATAACTTCAGTCAAGTAGCTTATTAAGGGATAACTTCAGTCAAGTAGCTTATTAAGGGATAACTTCAGTCAAGTAGCTTATTAAGGGATAACTTCAGTCAATTAGCTTATTATGGGATAACTTCAGTCAAGTAGCTTATTAAAGAATAACTTCAGTCAAGTAGCTTATTAATGGATAACTTTAGTCAAGTAGCTTAATAAGGGATAACTTCAGTCAAGTAGCTTATTAAGGGATAACTTTAGTCAAGTATTAAAAGAAAAACTTCAGTCAAGTAGCTTATTAAGGGATAACTTCAGTCAAGTAGCTTATTAAGGGATAACTTCAGTCAAGTAGCTTATTAAGGGATAACTTCAGTCAAATAGCTTTTTAAGGGATAACTTCAGTCAAGTAGCTTAATAAACGATACCTTCAGTCAAGTAGCTTATTAAGGGATAACTTCAGTCAAGTAGCTTATTAATGGATAACTTTAGTCAAGTAGCTTAATAAACGATACCTTCAGTCAAGTAGCTTATTAAGGGATAACTTCAGTCAAGTAGCTTTATAAGGGATAACTTCAGTCAAGTAGCTTATTAAGGGATAACTTCAGTCAAGTAGCTTATTATGGGATAACTTTAGTCAAGTATTAAAAGAAAAACTTGTCAAGTAGCTTATTAAGGGATAACTTCAGTCATGTAGCTTATTAAGGGATAACTTCAGTCAAGTAGCTTATTAAGGGATAACTTCAGTCAAGTAGCTTATTATGGGATAACTTCAGTCAAGTAGCTTATTAATGGATAACTTTAGTCAAGTAGCTTAATAAGGGATAACTTCAGTCAAATAGCTTTTTAAGAAATAACTTCAGTCAAGTAGCTTATTAAGGGATAACTTCAGTCAAGTAGCTTATTAATGGATAACTTTAGTCAAGTAGCTTAATAAACGATACCTTCAGTCAAGTAGCTTATTAAGGGATAACTTCAGTCAAGTAGCTTTTTAAGGGATAACTTCAGTCAAGTAGCTTAAAAAGGGATAACTTCAGTCAAGTAGCTTATGAAGGGATAACTTCAGTCAAGTAGCTTATTATGGGATAACTTTAGTCAAGTATTAAGGGATAACTTCAGTCAAGTAGCTTATTAAGGGATAACTTCAGTCAAGTAGCTTATTAAGGGATAACTTCAGTCAAGTAGCTTATTAAGGGATAACTTCAGTCAAGTAGTTTATTACGGGATAACTTCAGTCAGGTAGCTTATTAAGGGATAACTTCAGTCAAGTAGTTTTTTAAGGGATAACTTTAGTCAAGTAGCTTAATAAGGGATAACTTCAGTCAAATAGCTTTTAAGGGATAACTTCAGTCAAGTAGCTTATTAAGGGATAACTTCAGTCAAGTAGCTTATTAATGGATAACTTATGTCAAGTAGCTTAATAAGGGATAACTTCAGTCAAATAGCTTTTTAAGGGATAACTTCAGTCAAGTAGCTTATTAAGGAATAACTTCAGTCAAGTAGCTTATTAATGGATAACTTTAGTCAAGTAGCTAAATAAGGGATACCTTCAGTCAAGTAGCTTATTAAGTGATAACTTCAGTCAAGTAGCTTTATAAGGGATAACTTCATTCAAGTAGCTTATTAAGGGATAGCTTCAGTCAAAAAGCTTTTTAAGAGATAACTTCAGTCAAGTAGCTTATTAAGGGATAATTTTAGTCAAGAAGCTTATTAAGGGATAACTTTAGTCAAGTAGCTTATTAAGGGATAACTTCAGTCAAATAGCTTTTTTAGGGATAACTTCAGTCAAGTATCTTTTTAAGGTATAACTTCAGTCAAGTAGCTTTTTAAGGTATAACTTCAGTCAAGTAGCTTATTAAGGGATAACTTTAGTCAAGTAGCTTATGAAGGAATAACTTCAGTCAAGTAGCTTTTTAAGGGATAACTTCAGTCAAGTAGCTTATTAAGGGATAACTTAAGTCAGGTAGCTTATAAGGGATAACTTCAGTCAAGTAGCTTATTAAGGGATAATTTTAGTCAAGTAGCTTATTAAGGGATAACTTCAGTCAAGTAGCTTATTAAGGGATAACTTCAGTCAAGTGGCTTATTAAGGGATAACTTCAGGCAAGTAGCTTTTTAAGGGATAACTTCAGTCAAGTAGCTTTTTAAGGGATAACTTCAGTCAAGTAGCTTATTAAGGGATAACTTCAGTCAAGTAGCTTATTAAGGGATAACTTCAGTCAAGTAGCTTATTAAGGGATAACTTCAGTCAAGTAGCTTATTAAGGGATAATTTTAGTCAAGTAGCTTTTTAAGGGATAACTTCAGTCAAGTAGCTTATTAAGGGATAACTTCAGTCAAGTAGCTTTTTAAGGGATAACTTCAGTCAAGTAGCTTATTAAGGGATAACTTCAGTCAAGTAGCTTATTAAGGGATAACTTGGATGAAGGCTGTCAAGTAGCTTAATGTGGGATTGTAGTTAAGCAGCTTAACTTGGGATAATTGCAGTTAAGTGTCAAGTGGCAAATCATGGACTAACTGCAGTTAAGTAGTTTAATATAGGATGATTACAGTCAAGTAGCTATATGTCAGCTAACTGCAATTCAATTCCTTATCATGTGATAACTGCAGTTAATTATTTGCCTCTTCTGTTACTGTAATCCCAATTCATCCCACTGTGAGCATTAACAAACTTTCACATAAACTCAGACTTTATGGTCATGTTATGCTTAAGAGCAATATTTGGGTAACTAAGAAATTAATTTTAATGTAGTCCAGTATAAACTGTGGAAAAGGACTCTCTTTTCATACTAAAGTTATTTGGATACAGTATGCTTAAAGTACAATAATTAGAATCCAAATACATGGTACATTGATCTTGAATAAGAATCAAATGAATTCTAAGACAGTATGAACAGATCTTAAGATTCAAATGAATTCTAAGTATGGACAGTATGAACAGATCTTAAGACTAAATGAATTCTAAGACTATGAACAGATCTTAAGACTCAAATGAATTCTAAGACAGTATGGACAGTATGAACAGATCTTAAGATTCAAATGAATTCTAAAACAATATGGACAGTATGAACAGATCTTAAGACTCAAATGAATTCTAAGATAGTATGGACAGTATGAACAGATCTTAAGACTCAAATGAATTCTAAGACAGTATGAACAGATTTTAAGACTCAAATGAATTCTAAGACAATATGAACATATCTTAAGACTCAAATGAATTCTAAGACAGTATGAACAGATCTTAAGACTCAAATGAATTCTAAGACTGTGTAAACTGATATTGTTTAAGCCTCACATGAATTCTGGACCATTGGAGATGCATTCAAATTATATACTGCAATGGGAATAAGTGTCAAGTTCAGAATCATCCTAATATACTAATTAGGTCACTCTGTAAATCTTTAATTGTTCTATATGAGTCTCCATTCAGATAAAAAGTATCAATACTACAATGATGTCTTACAACTCTTGTTTTTATTTCGATGTAGTTAGATGAGGAGTCCCAGGCCTTTATCTCAAATCCAGAGCCTGAAAGCAGAGTACCATCTTCCAGCATACACAGAGCTGTCACTGGGGCCTGTAAAACATACAATATTGTCTTAGTTAGTCTGTCTTGAGATAGAGTCTTGACTAGTCTGATTCGAGATACAGTATTTGGTTAGTCAGAATCAAGGTATAGTCTTTGGTAGTCTGATTCCAGATACAGTCTTAGGTTGTCTGAATCAAGATACAGTCTTAACTTAGTCAAAATCCAGACTTAGTCTTTAGTTAGTTAGAATCCAAATATTCTTTGGTTTATATCGATTGAGATAACTATCTTGAGTTAGTACTTCAACCTTCAGCTAGTCTCAGTCAAGATACATTCACAAGTTAGTCTTGGTCAAGATACATTCTTTGATTAGTATAAATCAAAATATATTCTTTGGTTAGTCTCAGTTAAAAACAAATACAGTTCTGTTCAGCAGAAATATGGTTTTTGGTTCCAATGAAAAATGATGCAGTCTTTAGAAAATTTAAACAACCAAAGTCTTTATTTAGTCTGAATAGCCCAACTCTTTAGTCAGCATGAATAGTCAAAGTCTTCAGTCAGTTCTGAATAGTCAAAGTTTTTAGTCAGTCTGAATAACCAAAGCCTTTAGTCAGCATGAATAGTCAAAATCTTTAGTCAGTTCTGAATAGTCAAAGTCTTTAGTCAGTCTGAATAGCCAGTCTTTAGTCAGTCTGAATAACCAAAGCCTTTAGTCAGTCTGAAGTCACTCTTCAGTCAGCATGAATAGTCAAAGTCTTCAGTCAGTTCTGAATAGTCAAAGTCTTTAGTCAGTCTGAATAACCAAAGCCTTTAGTCAGCATGAATAGTCAAAGTCTTTAGTCAGTTCTGAATAGTCAGTCTTTAGTCAGTCTGAATAACCAAAGCCTTTAGTCAGCATGAATAGTCAAAGTCTTTAGTCAGTTCTGAATAGTCAAAGTCTTTAGTCAGTCTGAATAGCCAGTCTTTAGTCAGTCTGAATAACCAAAGCAGTCGGAATAGCCAGTCTTTAGTCAGTCTGAATAACCTAAGCCTTTAGTCAGTCTGAAGTCACTCTTCAGTCAGCATGAATAGTCAAAGTCTTCAGTCAGTTCTGAATAGTCAGTCTTTAGTCAGTCTGAATAACCAAAGCCTTTAGTCAGCATGAATAGTCAAAGTCTTTAGTCAGTTCTGAATAGTCAAAGTCTTTAGTCAGTCTGAATAACCAAAGTCTTTAGTCAGTCTGAATAACCAAAGCCTTTAGTCAGTCTGAAGTCACTCTTCAGTCAGCATGAATAGTCAAAGTCTTCAGTCAGTTCTGAATAGTCAAAGTCTTTAGTCAGTCTGAATAGCCAAAGCCTTTAGTTAGCATGAATAGTCAGTCTACAGTCAGCATGAATAGTCAAAGTCTTCAGTCAGTTCTGAATAGCCAAAGTCTTTAGTCAGTCTGAATAACTAAATGCTTTAGTCAGCATGAATAGTCAAAGTCTTTAGTCAGTTCTGAATAGTCAAAGTCTTTAGTCAGTCTGAATAACCAAAGTCTTTAGTCAGTCTGAATAACCAAAGTCTTTAGTCAGTTGGAATAGTCAAAGTCTTTAGTCAGTCTGAATAACCAGTCTTTAGTCAGTTGGAATAGTCAAAGTCTTTAGTCAGTCCGAATCTGAAGATACAGTCTGTGTTGAGACGGAGCCAAAAACAAAAAATAATGACTATTAGTCTCAATCAAAATACAGTTTCTGGTAGACCTGACTAAAGACAGAATCTTAAAGAACAGGGTTACAACAAATGACATATATATACCAATATCTAGAGTAAAACCAATTCTTTTGATAATACTTACCTGATCAGAATACATTTCAAATACATTCACTACATTGCAAATTCAGCCTTCTAAAGTTTGCTGTTAGCAACAAAAGTGCTGAAAGATATCTGAGGAAGTCAGACAAGAGTGATTTCCACTTTGATAGCAAAACAGTGGATGTGCACTCTATGCTACTACAGGACAACTGGGATAGTATGCCCATTTTATGACTGGGTAAGTTGTTGTTGTTGTTGTTGTGGGGTTTAACGCCATTTTTCAGCACAAGATAGGCTATAAATGGCAGCCAGTATTAATGGTGGAGGAAGAAACCGGGAAATCACCGGATATAACCACAGACCAACGAGAAGCTACTGACAAGCTTTCTCACATATCCACATTGACTGAATCCTAAACTCGAACCCACGTAGACAGAGGTGAGATGGCAAAGATCTGTAACGGACAGCGCTTTAGACCACTCTACCACTCGGGGTTCCATAAGTCTTTGATATGACTCAACCTGGGATCAAACCCATGATCTCCCACATCAGAGGCAGGCACTATAACCACTGGCCACCTAAGCAGTCCAAGATACAATTTAAAGAATCAATTATCTTTGTACTTTTAAAACAGTCTTGTATATTCAATATATGTGTGATTTGAAATGGTTGAATGGCTTATATTATAATATTTTGCATTTGTACTTTATTGAAAGAAATCTGAACAAACTTATGCAATGACTTGAGGAGAGTTAATGAGAGGTACACTTTTCAACCTATCCAGAATGGAATACATTTATCCTGTTAAGATATGGACAGTTACATTTGAAATGACAACTTCTTCTATTTAAAATAAAGAAGAAATCTATGTGCTCAGTTTTTATGCAGTACATACAGTGAACAACACCGTCAAACAAACTCAATTTCTGACTGCATGTATACTACAAGAGACTGGCCATTTAATTTATATCAACAGTATGTCTTTCTCACAAAGATACCTTTTCAACAACAAATCAAAGCAAGACAATCATTTTCAAGTATTTCAAACAACACCCACCCACCCTTCAGAAAATTAAAATGTCTTTTCCTAATAGAGGCTGGACTTCAGCAGATTTTCTAGAGATAGCAAGTCATAATCAGTATTGTAATAAAATAATGAAATGGGCTGACCTCAAATCAATTTCAGCTTGAGAAAGGTGTCTAATACCCAAAACTGTCTGACTTGGCATGTCATATTTAACAGTCAGAATTATGGTCCCACAATTAAGAATGAAGTTCAACAATAGTCTGTAATCAATCAGAATTGGACCTATTTCTGTTATGAATAATAACATGGAAAACTCAGATCTCAGATGCTCATAAATTTTACTTTCTAACAAATTTCGGACCTACTGCATGACTGTATTGTCTCAATGTGTATCCTATTATGAGTGTCATATATAAAAATAACTTAAGGGCTGTTCCAGTAAAACATGCATGGGACCCGGGAAAAGCACTTTCAGTATTCACTCATAGATGCTATTTAGAATTTTCTTGTTATTGTAATTTGAACTCTGAAATCAAAGTACCGTGGCATATATTTTTAAAAACTGCCTTACCTGGGTACCATGTATGTTTAAATGGAGCAGCACTGATCATAATATAGATCAATTTCTTATTATTTTGCCACACATATTATAGTAGTATCTTATTTTCTAATGTATGGGACAGTTACAGCATTTGGTTAGTGAGACACACCATCATGGATTAATTTTACAGTGAAAAATTTTTCAAATATAAGCAGAATCACAAAATCTTTCACAACAATAGGAACTTAATAACTTGGTTGGTGTGAACAATGAGCATCTAAATGATGAACACTATGCAATCAGATAATGCCCAGTTTCTTAAGAAAGCTTGTACAAAAATTGTTTCTAACATTTAGTATAGCTTATTATGATAACTTATGTGGTAGTAATTTAGTTTCATATTTTATGACAGAGAGAGAACTGTAAAAACAAATATGCAGATGTCAGGACAAAATTTTTGACAAGAAAACAAAGTTAAGAAACATGTGGCCCAAATTTTCTCAGAGAGAAAGAGAAGGAAAGAGGGAGACCAATCCTATTCTGCCTTCTTGCAATGAAGGATTAAGCTACACAAATTTGTGTTTTGCAAAAAAATCAATAATAAATTCACACAAGATGAAACAGATTTTTGGGCCAACTGTGACCATCAGAATCAAGACAGTAATTGTGGTTATTTCCCTTGTTTACAGTATGGTGACTTGGTTCAACAGAAACATAAAACGGTAATGGTGGTTATTTCCCTTGTTTACAGTATGGTGACTGAGTTCAACAGAATCATACAACAGTAATGGTGGTTATTTCCCTTGTTTACAGTATGGTGACTGGGTTCAACAGAATCATAAAACAGTAATGGTGGTTATTTCCCTTGTTTACAATATGGTGACTGGGTTCAACAGAATTATAGCTACTGTGGCAGCCTCGTTTTCAAAAGGCTACATTTTTTAGTTAGAATGGTCACAAGTATCCCCACTGATGTAGGAAATTTCATTGCAAGTAATACCAGTACTTGCAAAGCAACCAATTATAGAAACCTGGAGATAATTGTAGTGAATGAAGGTCATGATCCTTAAATGGTCCTGTAGATGCCCTTTGGGTGAAAGATCCAAGTAAGACAGAAACAAAACTGGGATCATCATAAGTGAACTCATATCATCATATTGTAAAGGTTGGTGGTTCACATGAACAGACAAGGTGTGCCTCTCCCTGAGACTCCCTGCTGTAACTAGAATGACTTAGAACGTTGATTTGTATGATAAACAAGACAAGGAAGGTTACTTTATTCATCTGGAAATGCCATCACCATATTCAGTACCCAGTACCTTCTGCTGAAGGCATAGGTTAGAATTCAGCTGGAGTCATCTATACCATGTGGTGCTTAGTACCTAAATCAAGCACAAGCTATCTCATGAAAGATCACTAAAGCCATAACTATATCATGTATGTTCTGACACAATGTATTGACATGAAAATATCGTCTGTGGCAACAGAAGATGAAGTGTCAACAGAGGTGGTTTCAGTGACAAGAATGATGGAGTCCACATATGCGATCATGCGATCATGGACGACATCTTGCTGAGCTCAATGGAATCAGGTGAGAGCTCACTCTTTTACTGCTCAGAACAAAGTGTATTATGATTATTACCTCTACCTCATCAAGGTAGTTTAAGCATATTATGCTGTGTATGAACTGAATTCCACCACATGCATATATAGATAGCATGGTGAACATGATTTCTAGCTAGAGATATTTATGGTCCAGGAACGGAATCTTTAAATATAAATACAGAACAATGGCATGCACATGTAAAATCAATCATTAAACTAACTGCTGTGAAGAGGATGCTAATGATAAAGAAAAACTAATGACCCTGGGGCAGGCTATCAATAATGATAAAGAAAAACTAATGACCCTGGGGCAGGCTATCAATAATGATAAAGAAAAATTAATGACCCGGGGCAGGCTATCAATAATGATAAAGAAAAACTAATGACCCTGGGGCAGACTATCAAAATGTTGACAACTGATATCATCATCATTAAATCAGAGAAACAAAAGTTAAATATTTTTATGCATGATAGCAAAAAAACAGAAATAGAGCTAGAGGATACTTTCCTGTGTGAGAAACCTCCTCAGAATTACTCATATGGTGAAAAGCACAAGTAGTGATTGTGTGGTCTCCAAAAAAAAATGTACTTTCTAGCTAAAGTTCAAGATCACTTTTTCTGACTTCCACCAAGATGGACAGCGGACTATCATTGCTTCAGAAAGACAGGATTTACAGGCTTTGGATTTGTGAGCTAGTATTTATATTTATAACGTGTTATAATTGGTTGGCCTATCTGAAGAAGAAATACATAATAATTCTGGAGCTACTGATATGTTCTTGATTTACAGGTTTTACATACAACTGTTAAACGTCTGAAATGCTTTTTGCAACATGTACTTGCTATGATGTCAGCCTAAATGCTATTTCATATACCTACCTTGTGGGCACTTCTCCTCAATTTACATGTAAATGCGTCACTTTCATCCCTGGCCCACAGCAAGAGGTTCCCATTGGTATCTCCAGTGATGACATCTGCAGTTGAAGTGAAGGCAATACAACACACAAACTTGGCAACCTCATCCTAACAAAAGGACAAAATATGTCACAATTATGCCTATATTTACTGCATGATTCTAACGAACTATTGTTAAATATATATTGATCTACTGACCTACTTTTAAAAAAAATACTGATCTATTTTAATAACATCTACTAAGCTGTTGTTTCATCATATAACAAATATAAATCTACTGGTCAATTGTATAACAAACATTGATCTATTTGTCTATCATAAAACAGATACCAATCTACAATATAACATATATTGATCTATATTTATAACAACTAAGGTAACAGTCAGACCTGTCTTAAACATTTACCTTTGAAGAAAGGTAAGGAAAAATGAATTCAGAAGCAGGCATTGACTAAATAGAAGTTTATTTCTGCAAAGATTTTTGTGTGTAATGGACATTGGAAAAGGTGTGTTTAAACAGAATATTTGCTACATCATGCCAAGGACGTGGAATATACATGCCTTTCCCAAAAGCATACTGAGATAGCCAACCTGGGCTGAACTGTGTGAGATTGGTCCCAGGACTCCGGGATTATGACTGCAAAGCTCTAACAACTGAGCTACCAGTGTTCTACTTCTTTCACTATCTTTGCTGATGATTCTTAGTGCATGCCATCTGGAGATCACATTTTAGTGCAGCAATCAATAAGATTAAACATCTGGATGACATCTTGCTGAGCTCAATGGAATCAGGTGAGAGCTCGCAAGATTAGGGGAAGCTATTCTGTCATAACATTGCCTATGCTAGTCTGGTTCTCTCTGCTTTGTATGCTATATATAGCACAGTGCAGTGCAGGAGGATACAAAACTGGAAACCAGACTATGCCTGTGATCAAAGTATACATGATGCAATCCCAAATCTAATGCATTGGATATTAAATAAATCCTGATTGCATTTACAAATCTATAGCATAAAAAAAATGCATGGCAAAAAATGGTGTGCATCAATTTTCTCCAGTGTGCATCACTGATGCACAAATGTGCGTAAAGGGAAACACTGTAATATTGCAATGTGCAAAATAAATAAAAAGTAACAGAAAAACTCAAATGGAGTATCAATACATACATATGTAGAGGTCAAAAGCCATAATGACTATTGTAGTTTATATACTTGGGTACAATTTCTAACAATTGATCTCACAAATAATTTTCTGACATCTGAATGAGGGAGCTGTGATGGATCAATTGTTAAAGCACTGGATTAATAATCCAAGGACTGTGTGTTTAATACTTGCATAGGCCAGTCCAGGTGCCAGGACTAATTGATATGTCTTTTAAGAAAGGCACATAATGACCATCTTTTCAGCAAGATATAGACAAATAAAGCATTCAAAATGCCATTAAAAACAAACCAATTGTTGCAAATCTATGTCTTAAACTATGTGAAAAGAAATTGAAGCTGACAAATAAAACTAAACAAAAAAAATTAATTTCCCCAGAATACAGAGTGAAAATTCAAGTATTGTGAATTCATTTCCAATAATCCTAAATGTTTTATCACAAGTCCAAATGTATTGAATGTTTTGAATAGATTTCAAGTGTCTTCAATATCCTGATGTACCAAGAGTCTTGAAAATCTTGATGTAATCTGTAATGTCTTTGAATGAATTCACAATAATCCCAAAGTAGAGTTTTAGTCCAATAAGTCAATGAGCACTATGCAATTCCAATGAATACTTCAAATAATTCTTCTAGAATTATATCTTAACACAGTTACAAACTTATCAAAGATTGCCAAAGACTGATATGAAACAGGAATGAACAATTGTTTACCAAACTTCTAGATATACAAATACCCAATTGACCTAAAATGCAATAGATTTCCAATGAAAAAAACTAGTGCAACAGTAAATACGACTGACTTCAAGCTCAAATTTTTAGTAAGCATCTTGTTTGCTACCTAGAATCATCTAAAAAGTCAGGCAGGCATAAACTCCATTCATAGACTCAACCAAATCATGATAAAATGTCAGGCAGGCATAAACTCCACTCATAGACTCAACCAAATCATGATAAAATGTCAGGCAGGCATAAACTCCATTCATAGACTCAACCAAATCATGATAAAATGTCAGATAGGCATAAACTCCACTCATAGACTCAACCAAATCATGATAAAATGTCAGATAGGCATAAACTCCACTCATAGACTCAACCAAATCATGATAAAATGTCAGATAGGCATAAACTCCACTCATAGACTCAACCAAATCATGATAAAATGTCAGATAGGCATAAACTCCACTCATAGACTCAACCAAATCATGATAAAATGTCAGATAGGCATAAACTCCATTCATAGACTCAACCAAATCATGATAAAATGTCAGATAGGCATAAACTCCACTCATAGACTCAACCAAATCATGATAAAATGTCAGATAGGCATAAACTCCATTCATAGACTCAACCAAATCATGATAAAATGTCAGGCAGGCATAAACTCCATTCATAGACTCAACCAAATCATGATAAAATGTCAGATAGGCATAAACTCCACTCATAGACTCAACCAAATCATGATAAAATGTCAGATAGGCATAAACTCCACTCATAGAGTCATCCAAATTATGATAAAATGTCAGGCAGGCACAAATCAAGCATAGAATGTATAAATACACACAACATAACCAGCATCCAATTGATGGTAACTGAATACAAGTATGTTCATCACATCATAAATATTACAATATGATCTTTCATTTATGGTTATGTATCAAGTGCATGGTGCTTACTATAATGTGGTATAAAAGAAAGATATAATAAACCATTTACAAAAATATAATGCAAATTCTAGGTGGCTTTTGCTTTTTTTGTTACAGTGTAACTGTTTGTAACAAAGGTTAGAAACAAATAGGTTAAAAGAAATGGATAAAAAATGGGTTAAAAAGGACAAATTACTAAAATTACACTGGATATCTGTGATGAAAAACAGAAAAGTAAAAATGACAATTGTATATTGCCAGTATTCAAAAGCCAATATGTGCGTACAAGAAAATGTTTGTAAAAAATACACATCATCTTTGCAATTGGAAGCCATCTGGATCAAACAGCTGCAAATATCTGCAAATTTTATAAAAGGCATGTCATGGCCTGCATGCTGGGCCATACTTTACGTTTCAATAAAAGCAATATATAACATTTTAACACTCAGGTTAATAATAATAATAATAATAATAATAATAATAATAATAATAATAATAATAATAATAATAATAATAATAATAATAATAAAATAAAAATAATGACTTCATTTAGATAGCTCATTTGGTCAACTCACCAATCCTTTATGACACCTTAAACCTTCTATCTATCCAAATATATATATATATATATATATATATATATATATATATATATATATATATATATATATATAAAATAGTTTTTACAAGGTGTCTTTAGACAACAAATACTATAACATATGTATGGCATTGACAGTTCTGGTGTTTTAAGACTCATCAACACAGACAAGCTTTTTAGAATGCAAGCAAGTGGAGTGAAGTGCCTTACTCAAGGACACACTACTGTCGCTGACCTGAGCTAAGTCAATGGTAGGATTCAAACCTGAACCCTTTCTGTCCAAGTCCAGTAAGCTAACCACTGAGCTACCACAGTAGACATGCATACAGACATAATATACAGGGACAAAACTGATATGAAACTTGTGTGATTAGGTGGATTAAAAAATTTATGCACATATGCAAACATACATTCATCTCCTACCCCAAAAACTTGCAAATTTCTCATTATCTGCCAACTAAGTAGATGAACTAATTTGAATTTCTTATTATGAATTAATCAGGGAATGAAAGAATCTATTATTGATCATGCATTGCCATGACATGTTCTATCAATACTAAATTAGCAAAATCAAGCAGTGTATAGGTCACACTAACATAACCTGTGCAATTTTCTATACATGTGGACTTGTCTTATTTCAACTTTTGTATGACTTTTTATTATTCTTTTCATAAGAAAGGAGTATAATAATTTACTTATTTCCTCCAAATTGGTAAAACATATCAGAAATTGAAAAGAAATAAGACAATTCAGGCACAAAGATTCCAATAAAGTGTTATGTAATTAGCAATCATGGAAAATATAAACATTGAGAATTATATGTCTGCTGTACTTACTTCATAACCTGGTGCTAAATAATTATAGTCCTGAAAGTAACATTATTTCAATGATTGTTTTTTGCCAACATACACAATATTTCTGCTGCTGTTTTACCAAAAACATACACCAAAGATTTCTGCAATTGTTTGCATGCTGGTTTTATATCTGACGTCTTTACTACATACATAACTATTTTAACGCATACACATACTTAGGCTCCTTAAAGGCATTACAGATATCTGTATTATTCATTAGCTTATAAAGGCTGTTTCATTTAATTATACATTGCACCCTAGGAAGACTGATTGTTTATAAATGTATGCCACAGTAATTTGATTTCAGAGTTAATATTAAAATGATAACATAATTCTACAATGCATATATTGGTGACTGTCCCACATTGAAAGTGCCTCCCCTAGGTCCCTTGTATGTTTTACTGAGCAGCCATACAATAGTTTTATTTAAGTCATTTGGGTTTATGACAATACTATTAGTGATTTACAATCCAAATGTTGTCACTATACTAGCATAAAAAAACTCAAACTGAGACCTACTTTTGCACAAGTCATATTCCTTAAGATATATGCATCAATGAAGTTTCATTACTATACAAGCATGTGTCAAATATAGAGGTAACAACTTCATTACAAAATTTTCATCCTGTACATGCAGATAATAATACAACTACCATCACAGTTAAACCTGTCTTGCTAAATTCCAACTCAGGCCAGACAAAAAATTTTCATAAATTTTCTAGCAACAACAAATTAAAAATGCAACTATTATTTGTGAACTGTGCACCTCTTCATGTAACATTCCAGAGAGGAATTTATGTGATAGCAACAAATATGTTTTGAAAAGCCATTGGATATTACCCTTATGTGTAAACCTCTACATTTACTTGAATGAAAGGCACAATCAGCATTAATAATTACTCTTAATGTGTAAACCTCTACATTTACTTGAATGAAAGGAACAATTAGCATTAATAATTACCCTTATGTGTAAACCTCTACATTTACTTGAATGAAAGGAACAATTAGCATTAATAATTACCCTTATGTGTAAACCTCTACATTTACTCGAATGAAAGGCACAATCAGCATTAATAATTACTCTTAATGTGTAAACTTCTATATTTAACTGAATGAGGGTCACAATTAGTATTAATAATTACCCTTATGTGTAAACCTCAACATTTACTTGAATGAAAGGAACAATTAGCATTAATAATTACCCTTATGTGTAAACCTCTACATTTACTCGAATGAAAGGCACAATCAGCATTAATAATTACTCTTAATGTGTAAACTTCTATATTTAACTGAATGAGGGTCACAATTAGTATTAATAATTACCCTTATGTGTAAACCTCAACATTTACTTGAATGAAAGGAACAATTAGCATTAATAATTACCCTTATGTGTAAACCTCAACATTTACTTGAATGAAAGGAACAGTTAGCATTAATAATTACCCTTATGTGTAAACCTCTACATTTACTTGAATGAAAGACACAATCAGCATTAATAATTATCCTTAATGTGTAAACTTCTATATTTAACTGAATGAGGGGCACAATTAGCAATAATAATTACCCTTATGTGTAAACCTCTTCATTTACTTGAATGAAAGGCACAATCAGCATTAATAATTACCCTTATGTGTAAACCTCTACATTTACTTGAATGAAAGGAACAATTAGCATTAATAATTACCCTTATGTGTAAACCTCTACATTTACTTGAATGAAAGGAACAATTAGCATTAATAATTACCCTTATGTGTAAACCTCTACATTTACTTGACTGAAAGGCACATTCAGCATTAATAATTATCCTTATGTGTAAACCTCTACATTTACTTGAATGAAAGGCACAATTAGCATTAATAATTGCACATATGTTTAAACCTCTACATTGACCTGAATCAGGGGAACACTCATTAATAAGCATTATAAATTTTGTCTGCTGTACCTGAAATATCCCACTATTTCTGTCTCGCAGAATTCGCCCATCTTTGTTTTTTGCAGGGTCATAGAAGAGCTTCCAAAAGTAAATGTGCTGACCTCCAAATGTAATAAGTATTGTGTCATCTTCAGGAAAAAAATTTCCATAGATAACGGGTTCCATGGATGTCTGTAATGCAAAAAAAAGATTAACATGGATTCATTAAATTATTTATAAAATTTATCATTTATAAATTTAATGAAATTAATGTCAAACAAGTTATTACATGGGTTTTGAATAACTATGAAAATTAAGACTTTTACATATTTCTTGTTGAACATTGTTAACCTTGCTACTGTAATATCTGTGGCATTTTAAATGTTTTCAGTTGCATTTATGACACAATGCTGACCATATCATGCAAATGAAATGGTACATGTTTTTCCCAAGGTCAAAATGAGATAACCAACCCAGACTGACCTAGAACAGGTGCCAAACCTGCAAACTATGGATAAGGAGTCTGACACTACAAACTAAGCTATTACAGCTCCCACTATTGGAAAATAATATGGTTATCCTAGTCACATTGTAAGAATTCATGGCTAAAACCAATGTCAACCATATTCAGTATAGCATGCATACATGGCTAACCAATGTCAACTATTTGCAATATAACAAGTGTACATGGCTAACCAAAGTCAACCATGATTTGCAATATAACAAGCATACATGGCTAACCAATGTCAACCATTTGCAATATAACAAGCAAACATGGCTAACCAATGTCAACCATTTGCAATATAACAAGCAAACATGGCTAACAATGTCAACCATTTGCAATATAACAAGCATACATGGCTAACCAATGTCAACCATTTGCAATATAACAAGCATACATGGCTAACCAATGTCAACCATTTGCAATATAACAAGCATACATGGCTAACCAATATCAACCATGATTTGCAATATTATACAAGCATGCATGGCTAACCAATGTCAACCATATGCAATATAACAAGCATGCATGGCTAACCATTGTCAACTATTTGCAATATAACAAGTGTACATGGCTAACCAATGTCAACTATTTGCAATATAACAAGCATGCATGGCTAACCAATGTCAACCATTTGCAATATAACAAGCATACATGGCTAACCAATGTCAACCATTTGCAATATAACATGCATACATGGCTAACCAATTTCAACCATATGCAATATAACAAGCATACATGGCTAACCAATGTCAACCATTTGCAATATAACAAGCATACATGGCTAACCAATGTCAACCATTTGCAATATAACAAGCATACATGGCTAACCACTGTCAACCATTTGCAATATAACATGCATACATGGCTAACCAATGTTAACCATTTGCAATATAACAAGCATACATGGCTAACCACTGTCAACCATTTGCAATATAACAAGCATACATGGCTAACCAATATCAACTATTTGCAATATAACAAGCATACATGGCTAACCACTGTCAACCATTTGCAATATAACATGCATACATGGCTAACCAATGTCAACCATTTGCAATATAACAAGTGTACATGGCTAACCAATGTCAACCATTTGCAATATAACATGCATACATGGCTAACCAATATCAACTATTTGCAATATAACAAGCATATATGGCTAACCACTGTCAACCATTTGCAATATAACAAGTGTACATGGCTAACCAATGTCAACCATATGCAATATAACAAGCATGCATGGCTAACCAATGTCAACCATTTGCAATATAACAAGTGTACATGGCTAACCAATGTCAACCATATTCAATATAACAAGCATGCATGGCTAACTAATGTCTACCAACTGCATTAATGCAAGCAATATGACCAACTCTATACACAGAGCCAAATCCAAAACTTTTCAAATATTTCTGCATGTAATTATCAAAACTGCTTCAAATAGAAAATATTTTAACCTAAATGACCTCTGACTTTTGAGGATCATCATTGTGCAAAATAAATTGTTTGTAATGGGATTCACAGTATTAGTTCATGTAATATATTTACATGCAACATGTTTTTATAGTGTTCAAGTGTTTATTCTTAACATTTCATTTGTAGTATAAAGTACATTTCAGACCATAACAATAAAATACACATTTATAAATATTTATCAACATAGTTTTGTATCCAAATATGTAAGATTTAAATCTAACTAACCGTTGTTCTGGCAATTATTCTTTCAGTCTGCCATTCCCATACACTGAGGATATGTTTGTTGCTGTTATCCAAGGCACACATAAAATTTCCAGAACTCTAGAAAAGAACAATTAAGAGATAGCAAAAAATCTCAACACATAACTGTCTGTCACAAGATACACCTAAGTTCTAAACAAAAGCATTGATTTAATTGCAATGCAGGAAACTATTTGGACATTTTAGAAATACCATAAAATGCAAATTATCTGTATGCTATTGATCCAGATTATGTACTTCCATGAACGACTTCATATCCCACTGAAATCTGTACATATTACAATACAGATGTATCTAAATACTGAAATCTGTACATATTACAGTACAGATGTATCTAAATACTGAAATCTGTACATATTAAAATACAGATGTATCTAAATACTGAAATCTGTACATATTAAAATACAGATGTATCTAAATGAAAAAATTTGTCATTCATTATGATTACATGGAACAAATCAGGAATTAATGCAAGCAAATATAATCACAAGCCATTTTAATTACAATGGTATTGTGGGTAATTATATCATACTTAGAAGCAAAATAAATGTAATTAGGAGAAAGTGTGATAAAGAGTGAAAAAAGTCTGTATCCCTACACCTGGTTGTCATTTTTTTTTTATGGTAATTCTGCTATAACAATATGTAATTTGTCCTACAGAAATGACAAACCTGGGCTTTTCTTATCAGCTGAAAGATGGGTGATTTACCTGTCTTTACACCTGGCTACTTCAAAAAAAAAACTTTTTTGGCAACTCATCCTACAACTTTAAATCTAAGCAAAGCCCTACAAATTAATCAGGCATGATTAAAGATTCATAACAATCCCATCCACAGCTAAGTAATTAAACTATTCATCAATGATCAATTCTGAATTAATGGGTGATAAAAGTTATTCATCTAGTGACACAGATATGAATACAATCAATTTCACTCATGATTACCTTGATCAAAGCCTTTTGAGACTTGTATCAATTTGGCATGTACACTTGTATTTAATTAAAGTAAATTAATTATACCTTCATTGTTCCTAGTTTTGCTGCTACCAAATACTACAAGGTCAACAAAAATATTTACTGAATAACTGAAATAGTTAAATATATGATTAAGGGACACATTTAATATGTATAGCCCAATGCATGATTAACGGACATATTTAATATGTGTAGTCAAATGTATGATCAACAGACACATTTGATAGATATAGTCAAAGGTATGATTACCAAACACATTTAACATGTACACAGTCAAATGTCTGATTAACATTTAATATGTGTAATCAAATGTATGATTAACAGACACATTTAATATGTATAGTCAAATGTACAATTAATGGACACATTTAATATGTATAGTCAAATGTATGATTAACAGACACATTTAATATGTATAGTCAAATGTATGCTTAATGGACACATTTAATATGTACACAGTCAAATGTCTGATTACCAAACACATTTAATGTGTAATCAAATGCATGATTAACAGACACATTTAATATGTATAGTCAAATGTACAATTAATGGACACATTTAATATGTATAGTCAAATGTATGATTAACAGACACATTTAATATGTGTACAGTCAAATGTATGATTAATGGACACATTTAATATGTATAGTCAAATGTATGATTAATGGACACATTTAATATGTATACAGTCAAATGTATGATTAACAGACACATTTAATATGTATACGATATGATTAATTTAATTTGATACATATAGTCAAATGTATGATTAACAGACACATTTAATATGTATAGTCAAATGTATGATTAACAGACACATTTAATATGTATAGTCAAATGTACGGTTAACAGACACATTTAATATGTATAGTCAAATGTATGATTAATGTACACATTTAATATGTATAGTCAAATGTATGATTAACAGACACATTTAATATGTATAGTCAAATGTACAATTAATGGACACATTTAATATGTATAGTCAAATGTGTGATTAATGGACACATTTAATATGTGTACAGTCAAATGTATGATTAATGGACACATTTAATATGTATACAGTCAAATGTATGATTAACAGACACATTTAATATGTATAGTCAAATGTATGATTAATGGACACATTTAATATATATAGTCAAATGTATGATTAATAGACACATTTAATATGTATACAGTCAAATGTATGATTAACAGACACATTTAATATGTATACAATATGATTAATTTAATTTGATACATATAGTCAAATGTATGATTAACAGATACATTTAATGTGTATAGTCAAATGTATGATTAACAGACACATTTAATGTGTATATTCAAATGTATCCTTAATGGACACATTTAATATGTATACAGTCAAATGTATGATTAACAGACACATTTAATATGTATACAATATGATTAATTTAATTTGATACATATAGTCAAATGTATGATTAACAGACACATTTAATGTTTATATTCAAATGTATCCTTAATGGACACATTTAATATGTATACAGTCAAATGTACGATTAATGGACACATTTAATATGTATAATCAAATGTATGATTAATGGACACATTTAATATGTATACAGTCAAATATATAATTAACATACACATTTAATATGTATACAATATGATTAATTTAATTTGATACATATAGTCAAATGTATGATTAACAGACATATTTAATATGTATAGTCAAATGTATGATTAACAAACACATTTAATATGTATAGTCAAATGTATGATTAACAGACACATTTAATATGTATAGTCAAATGTACGATTAATGTACACATTTAATATATATAGTCAAATGTATGATTAATGGACACATTTAATATGTATACAGTCAAATGTATGATTAACAGACACACTTAATATGTATAATCAAATGTATGATTAATGGACACATTTAATATGTATACAGTCAAATGTATGAATAATGGACACATTTAATATGTATACAATATGATTAATTTAATTTGATACTTATAGTCAAATGTATGATTAACAGATACATTTAATATGTATAGTCAAATGTACGATTCATGGACACATTTAATACATATACATTCAAATGTATAATCAATGGACACATTTAATACATATAGTCAATGTATGATAAATGGACTTTTAAGTTCAAGTATAAGCAAACCCCCCTTTAAACTGAACAGGTATAAACACTAAAAAGTGCATGACCCATGTAAAAGCCAACCCACAACTCATAAGATGCAAGAGGTAAGTTATAAAGGCATTTATTTAGACAAACTTACATTAAAAAAATTACATGTATACTTATCTTGGGGGGTGGGGGTGGCATGCAATGTTATTAAAAAGAAATGGTATAAACTTGTTTGAAAAGTAATATATTTAATTTTCTGTTTTCTTATTGTTTCTGCCTAATTTAGATTTGAGTATAATTTGATCAAACGATAACAAGAATTTAGCAATCGCAAGTTGCTGTAACACTACCTCTCCGTTTTGACTCAATTATTGTTTGTTTATGCATTATTGCATTGGACATTTTATATCATTACAACAGTAATTACATTTTTACTTTGCCTTGAAATTCTAAGTACCTAACTCATTAAAATATGGTCCCAGTATGACAGCACAACAAACAACAATACGATTTGAGTCAACACTCGCAATTAGACTAGTGAATGTATTTACATAATGGCACCACTGCATGTACATAGAAAGTTTGAACACGCACCAAATGAAGAAAATTCCATTGAATGAAGTACATCCCTTGGAGTCTAATCATGGGCACCATTGCACTAAACTTGAATGATATCTCCAAAATACAATAATGAAGTTTCAGAAATAATACTTCAAAACTATGCTAATCCTGTAAAATCTGAGTTGTAGTTTGCTTTGATGGAAGCGACCTTACACCATACCTGTCAACTATCACGATGCCAGGAAAAAAACTCCTGATTTTTGGGGTCTCTCCAAGCCTACATCCCAATTTCATAATATCTCCTGATTTTTGCAGAGAACTCCCAATTATTACATTATGTCTTTAATTTTCATTTATCCTAAGTATGAAAAGTCCTACATGTTCTGTTATATCACCTATGAATATTGTTGTGACAAAATAATTCCTTTACTAGAAAGAATTCACTTTTTCTCTAAATAGAATGTTAAGTTTAAACATTTTTCTATACCTCTACAACAATAAAAGAAATTTAAAAAATAAACCAGAATAAAAAATAAACCACAACAATAAAATTGTCCACAATTTCAATCTCAAGAATGATCACTTTGAATGTTGTTAATTCCATATGCTATAGCACCATACCCACCATAAAAAACTTACACTAGTGAACACCTAGCATTTTTATAACATATATACAGATGTTAATTACCATCATTAAATTAAAAGAAGAAATGAAAATACATAGAACCTGGTTTCTTTGCATTATGATGGAGGGCCAGTCCTTTTCACAAAATCATTGTAGAAAAAAGGATTAGTTTTTTGATTATTTGGACTGAAAAGCAATTACACATCATTGTACTGGTCAAATCTCCCTCTTAACACAAGCCAGTTTCAGTGTTTTCATGATTAACTGGCCTGTTTTGCTGTCGGAAAATGAAAGACAAATCCACTAACTATCAACAAAGGAGACAACAAAACACCAAGATTTCCATTGTGTGGAAAGTTGTGTTGTTCAGCCCAAACACAAAATTAACATAGACTGATGTTGATCTTAGCTGATCTATAATGAGAATTTTAGCCTTTATTATTACCACTCTTTGTGAACATGTAAGTTATGCTGGTTATGTGCCTTGTACAATTAAACATGTGTACCTTTTCATAAATATTAACTCAATTTGTAGGATCAATCAAAATGAGTAACTTGTGAATGTGTGATTCAACGTAAATGAAACAGCTATTAAGCACTCGCTGAAATGTTAGCTGGAAGAATGCATTTTGGTCAAAACAATGAATAAAGCAAAATCTGCATTTAATACATTTGGGAATAAATATGAATTTAAGTGATGCTATACACACTTTGCACTGTGTATGTACTGTACTTTATATTTCAGTCTGGTAACCCAGGTAAATTCAACCAGACCAAACATTATGAAGTCTGTATTTACCTTTATTTAATTTCTTATTGGAGAAAATCAGAAAACATGCAAATGCAAAATAATAGCAAAATCAAAGTACTTTATAATAGTTTAATAAGTTCTTTTGTTATCCACAATCTACAATCATTACAGTAGTCAACAAAAAGACTTAAAAACTGTCAAGTTTAGATATTGGCCTGCAGGTAAGATGACCCCCCTCCTCTTACAGGCCTTTACTTTTTTAAAAATTATTTGGCTTATATGTGAGTATATACGGTATACGGTCAAATGTATGATTAATGGATGCATTTAATATGTACAGTCAAATGTATGATTATTTGGACACTTAATATGTATAGTCAAATGTATGATGAACAGACACATTTAATATGTATACCGTATAATTAACTGACACATTTAATATATATAGTCAAACGTATGATGAACAGACACATTTAATATGTATACCATATAATTAACTGACACATTTAATATATATAGTCAAATGTATGATGAACAGACACATTTAATATGTATACCGTATAATTAACTGACACATTTAATATATATAGTCAAACGTATGATGAACAGACACATTTAATATGTATACCGTATAATTAACTGACACATTTAATATATATAGTCAAATGTATGATGAACAGACACATTTAATATGTATACCGTATAATTAACTGACACATTTAATATATATAGTCAAATGTATGATGAACAGACACATTTAATATGTATACCGTATAATTAACTGACACATTTAATATATATAGTCAAATGTATGATGAACAGACACATTTAATATGTATACCGTATAATTAACTGACACATTTAATATATATAGTCAAATGTATGATGAACAGACACATTTAATATGTATACCGTATAATTAACTGACACATTTAATATATATAGTCAAACGTATGATGAACAGACACATTTAATATGTATACCGTATAATTAACTGACACATTTAATATGTATACCATATAATTAACTGACACATTTAATATGTATACTGTATAATTAACTGACACATTTAATATATATAGTCAAACGTATGATGAACAGACACATTTAATATGTATACCGTATAATTAACTGACACATTTAATATGTATACCGTATAATTAACTGACACATTTAATATGTATACCGTATAATTAACTGACACATTTAATATGTATACCGTATAATTAACTGACACATTTAATATATATAGTCAAATGTATGATTAATGGATGCATTTAATAAGTATTGTCAAATGTATGATTAATGGACACTTTTAAAATGTATAGTCAAATGTATGATTATCAGACATGTTTAATGTGTATACAGTATAATTAAGCAACACATTTAAAAAGTATAGTCAAATGTATGATTAATGACACATTTAATATGTACAGTATAATGTATTATTAATGGACACATTTAATATACATAGTCAAATGTATGATTAATGGACACTTTTAATATGTATAGTCAATATAGTCATATGTATGACTAATGGTTATGTTTATTATGTATGATCAAATGTGTAATTCCAAATCACATTTAATGTATATTCAGTCAAATTAATCAGGGTACATTAACTACAGTGAAGTGTAAAATTAATGTATACAGTTAATACGTTAACATATCTACTTTGTATCCAAACCTTAATCATCCTGTGAAAAAATAACTGGACCAAATCTATGTCCATGATGGGTTTAAAATTTATCACTCATTCAAGTCAATTTAAGGAGACAAATAGCAGATAACTAATATGCACTCAATCTACAGGTGATTTTAAGTTTATTGAGCTTAGTGATTTTTTTTTTAAAAAATCTGTGTTCATGTGAAAGAAAAATTTACCTGCATAGAAAATCCAATGGAAATGACACCTCCAAGAAATGCACCAATGCCAATAACTGAGTATGTGCTCAAGGAAATGCCATGCCAGATTCTAATATGGGCCTGGAAAAGAATTAGAAAGGTTACAATGACAAATATGGCTTACTGAAACATACACGAGGGTATCCATGAAATGTGGTGTCACATTAATGAACCTTTTTATGTAACCAAGCACCATGGTATAGCACAAGTGATTCAAACTTTAATTAAATGTCTGTACAAGTTTCAGGTTGGGTTTTTTTTACAGAATAAATGGAACACCAGTCATATGTAAAGTAGTGATAATGAAGTTGGGGTCCAAAACTGTACACTGCATTATATGTTGAACCTCAGTTTAGCAAGGATGAACAAAATTTTGATGCTTTTGATAATTAAGTGTGTGAGTTTTTTCACTTCATGCTATTTATGTGTTATGTCAAATAATGTTTTAGAAAAGAAATATAAATACATAATACTAAGTTCTTTGTTCTTTTCTTTCTGTCAGTGTCAAAAACCATATGTGGTTGCAGGTCTTTACAGAAGTACTGTGTTATAATGATCTAAACACTAAACATGATGCCACTAATGATGCTATTGATGTTTTACAATCTGCAGTAACTTGTCTCAACAAAAACGCAACAATTTTGAAGAATTGTATGTCTCACCAGCCCCATTGTAACATAATGTTTGAATGCTTGCAAAGTCACTCAAGTAAGAAAGTAGGTCACTATGTCTACTTTTAACAAGGTGAGAAGTATCTCTCCAGATAAAAGTACTCATCAAGTTTCATGGCCGTACATCTTTAATGAACACTACCTCCATTTTCCACTGAATTAATAATTTAATTATTATATCTAATCTCCCAGATTCAAGATATGCTTTATATAAATAAACGTCTTTAATATACTAATATATAGGACATGTTTTTCTGTGTTTCGCAAGTGAAGTTTGTTACCTGCATTGGAAAATGCTGTCTCATAATGTCTTGATCCCAGTATAATAACTGATTTGGTATGTACTGTAGCCTTGTATGATTACTTTGCATATATTTTTCTGTAAAAGTCTAAGGAATTTACCTTGTATAGTTCAGTTAGAACATCATCAATTTCCTCCATAATTCCAATGTTTTCATGTGCATTCACTGCCAATACATACCACTGTGCCATTTGCACTGTCTTTGGTTTATGATGCTATGTAATCTGATTGGCCTTTTGCATAATGTAACCTTTCCCTATAAACATCAACACATGAACGTAACGATGAACTTCATTATTATCTTGTTCAGCTAATGGAAGTCCTGCATTGGGTCACATTGTTCTACAGTAGATATTTGAAATGTGTCAAGCCATTGTTAGATCTACATAGTCAACTTGCAAATAGTTAGTCTCTGTTGAAATTTAATGTTTGCCTGAAATTACAAGGAATTCCACAATTATTTATATTTATGAAGGGATATCTGCTACCATATTAGCTAACATAATTTCCTATTTTAGTGAATTATCATCATGGTTAATTATCAAATACACAGTGAATGAGTTTCATGACAGTTTAGCTAATTCAGGGATACTTTTCACCTTAATTAGAAGGTGATCTCACATTGAACATTCACTTTATAATACTGTACACGTTCACTAGGAGGGCCACAAGTGGCCAACTGGTCTTAAGTGCTTAACATTATGGTTCACTGCCATCTCACCTCTGTCTCCCTGAGTTCGAGTCTCAGGTTTGGCCAACATGAGTATGTGAGGAACCTTGCCAGTAGCTTATCATGAGTCAGTGGTTCGTTCTGGGGTTTTCCCAGATACTTCCTCCACCATTTATACTGGCAACCATGTATAGCCTATCATATGCTGAAACATGGTGTAAAACCCTATAACAACCTTCACCAGATGATCTCACATTGAACCTTCTTTATGATACTCTTCACCTTCATCAAAGGGCAATCTCACATAAATCATGATGTCATTAGTGGATATAAAAATACAATGTTCTCTGAAGGTTGATTAAATGTTTACTTAGTGCATATAAATGTGAATGGATAATAACATTAATGCCTGTTTAGTTATTCAATGACTGTTGAGATAGCACAGTGAATTTTCCCATGATCTAAAGTAGACTATGTATAGATGGAATCAGAAAGTCTACACTTATACTGCAGATACAAGATGGGAAGTATTTGTATGTCAACCAAAATGCACAATAATGAATCAGAAAGTATCGAGATTGGCCCAGCAGTCTGAGAGATCCAAATCCTGCTCTGTTTGTTATTTGTTTGTTTGAAATTTAAATCCTTTCAGATCACATTTCTTATGAAGTTTGAGAATAACAACAAAATTACTGTATTAATGGCATATATGAAAGAATCCCAGTCT
The DNA here is from genome assembly GCA_016746295.1 of Potamilus streckersoni. Taxonomy (NCBI): domain Eukaryota; kingdom Metazoa; phylum Mollusca; class Bivalvia; order Unionida; family Unionidae; genus Potamilus; species Potamilus streckersoni. Next base: position 578,797 of record JAEAOA010001214.1, read on the forward strand.
TAAACTTACTGAAGTTTGGATGCACACTCAAATTAGCCTCCATGACATTTGCTTTAAATCATTATAAATCAAACGGTGAGAAAACAAATCTGATAGGGAATTTTGATACTCAAACTCCAGACTGACATTATTCTACACAAGCAATATGGCATTTTTGAACACCAAATACAGACTGACATTATTCTACACAAGCAATATGGCATTTTTGAACACCAAATACAGACTGACATTATTCTACACAAGCAATATGGCATTTTTGAACACCAATTATAGACTGACATTATTCTACACAAGCAATATGGCATTTTTGAACACCAAATACAGACTGACATTATTCTACACAAGCAGTATGACATTTTGTGGCTCCAAATAGAGACTGACATTATTCTACACAAGCGTTATATTTTGTGACTCCAAACACAGACTGACATTATTCTACACAAGCATATTGACATTTGTGACTCCAAATACAGACTGATATTATTCTACACAAACATTATGACATTTTGTGACTCCAAATCCAGGCTGACATTATTCTACACATGCATTATGACATTTGTGACTCCAAATACAGACTGACATTATCCTACACAAGCATTATGACATTTTGTGACTATAAATACAGACTGACATTATTCTACACAAGCAGTATGACATTTTGTTACTATAAATACAGACTGACATTATTCTACACATGCATTATGACATTTGTGACTCCAAACACAGACTGACATTATTCTACACAAGCATATTGACATTTGTGACTCCAAATACAGACTGACATTATTCTACACAAGCATTATGACATTTTGTGACTCCAAATCCAGGCTGACATTATTCTACACATGCATTATGACATTTGTGACTCCAAATACAGACTGACATTATTCTACACATGCATTATGACATTTTGTGACTCCAAACATAGACTGACATTATTCTACACAAGCATTATGACATTTTGTGACTATAAATACAGACTGACATTATTCTACACATGCATTATGACATTTGTGACTCCAAACACAGAATGACATTATTCTACACAAGCATTATGACATTTTGTGACTATAAATACAGACTGACATTATTCTACACATGCATTATGACATTTGTGACTCCAAATACAGACTGACATTATTCTACACAAGCATTATGACATTTTGTGACTATAAATACAGACTGACATTATTCTACACATGCATTATGACATTTGTGACTCCAAATACAGACTGACATTATTCTACACAAGCATTATGACATTTGTGACTCCAAATACAGACTGACATTATTCTACACAAGCATTATGACATTTTGTGACTCCAAACACAGAATGACATTATTCTACACAAGCATTATGACATTTTGTGACTCCAAATACAGACTGACATTATTCTACACAAGCATTATGATTTTTGTGACTCCAAATACAGACTGACATTATTCTACACAAGCATTATGACATTTGTGACTCCAAATACAGACTGACATTATTCTACACAAGCATTATGACATTTTGTGACTCCAAACACAGAATGACATTATTCTACACAAGCATTATGACATTTTGTGACTCCAAATACAGACTGACATCATTCTACACAAGCATTATGATTTTTGTGACTCCAAATACAGACTGACATTATTCTACACAAGCATTGTGACATTTTGTGACTCCAAACACAGAATGACATTATTCTACACAAGCATTATGACATTTTGTGACTATAAATACAGACTTACATTATTCTACACAAGCATTATGACATTTTTTGACTCCAAATACAGACTGACATTATTCTACACAAGCATTATGGCAATTTAAGGCAAATAATATTATGGTAATCAAAATTTCAAGGTCTACACTATCTGTGAAAGTATATATAGATGGATAAAGGAAACAAATATTTTCTGGAAGAACACACAGCAGCCAACTTCTATTAAAGACTGGAATAATTATATTTTAATAAATTTATTGCAATTGTCCATCTTACTTGTTGTCTTTTGACCTACCCCATTTTCTGCTGCCTTGCCCTGCATCTGTCCTGTAGCCACCAGGTACTCATTGGGGTGTAGGGTCATGCTTAAATAGCAAAACAGTTAGGACTTTAATGTCAAGAATTAAGAAAACAATTAATGTTTTAATCTTAGTTAACTCTCAGGTAAGAATTCAATAACTGATCAGGAAAAAGGGAAATATTAAGTGAAAACTCTACACAACAATATAAAAGAGAATTTTACAATATTTAAAAACAGATCATGAAGAAAAGGTGGTAATTTATGTGTATCCACACATGCATATACCAAAATTTAGAAAAGGTACAGTACTAAAACAGCACAAAAATAAAGCCAAAATTTGATTGGGAAAAAATGAGTTTCAGAATAAAGCAGTAAGGTATCATTTCTTCATTGAGCCAATTTGACCACAGTAAAGTGTTAAAGAATTGTGGACAAAATGTGTGCTTTAATTAGTATGTCCTTATTTTTGCAGGCCAGGTAACCATGTATAATAATGCATGTAAATGTGTGCTTTAATTAGTATGTCCTTATTTTTGCAGGCCAGGTAACCGTGTAATGGTGTTAAACCCTACAACAACAACAACACTTACTGTGATTAATAGACTGTTCAGAAAGTAGCTGAGGTCCTCATGAAAAACTAGATACATTTCTACCCCAACAAAATGATCATGAATAATTAATGAACTGGCATGATCCGTTCTTGAATGGTTCATGAACATGTTCCCTGAAAATTCAACAAAAGGTTCATTAACCATTCTTGAATGTGCTTGAACTGAAATGGTCAATTCATGAAATTAAATGAATTCATGAACGTTCATGAACCATAACTTTACAAACTGTTCATCATTGTGTTCATGAACTAAAGTACATGATTCATCAAATTTCTGGAAGTGTTCATGAACTTAGGTGATGAATGTTCATGATTATTTGTTCATGAACTCAAATGATGAACTGATTTATTATTATTATTATTATTATTATTATTATTATTATTATTATTATTATTATTATTATTATTACTGTACATTAAGATGTCTTAAATTCAATGATGTTTTCTTAAAGAATATGACTAATATGTATGTATTCATGTACACAAATAACAAGTCATTGACTGTTTTTCCCCCCCAAAAAAGATATCATGAATTCTTTATGCAGATTCAGGCTCGGGATACCAAGACGACAGGCACATCAGATCTCAATCATGTAAATGCTGGCAAACAAAGCTCAAAATGGATCAGATTATTGTAAAAGGACCAATACATTATGATTTTCATAAATATCTATTTTTAATTAGAAAATAGAAATGTGTCTGTTGCTCCCAACATGTACATTTCTAGGCAACTATTGTTCTAATCAGCCACATGACCAGTGTCATCTCATGGGATCATGAGGCACTTTTGGGGGGAGTGAAATATGCATAATCAGTATTCCAACTCTTCTTTAAAAGTTGAGCAACTTTTGATTTTTTTGTGCAAGAATCCCATGATAGCTCTAAATAATTTAGTTAATTCACAATGTTCCACATCTAAAACAACTATAAGTAACAAACAACATCAAAGCTTGTTTCTAATAATTACTATGTATAAATATAATCTGAATTTTTCCTCATCTTTCCTACTCCATATCAGACATTTTTTTTTATTTTGTAGTGAAAGGTCAGAGTGCATCCCCCTAATTAAACTGCTGGAATTTACTAATACCATGCAGTAGTGTCATTGGGTAGCCACATACTGCCAAGGCTGGAATTTACTAATACTGTGCTGTAGTGTCATTGGGTAGCCACATACTACCAAGGCTGGAATTTACTAATACCATGCAGTAGTGTCATTGGGTAGCCACATACTGCCAAGGCTGGAATTTACTAATACTGTGCTGTAGTGTTATTGGGTAGCCACATACTACCAAGGCTGGAATTCACTAATACAGTGTGGTAGTGTCATTTATTATTATTATGACTTTATTTAAAGAGGGTAAGCTGGGCAATTTCATATGATCAATGTAATTCTTCATTTAGTTTCGCTATAGACTCACCATGTTATTTCCTCATTGTGCCCAGTATAATGTCTCTGAACACCTTGGTCTTTATCATACAGTACCACCACTGATGCGACAAAGTACATCATCTCACCTGTCTTTGGAAGCACCACCAAATTATATCTTGTATCCTTCCCACGATACCCATATCTTTGAAAATGTTAAGAAAAACAAATTTTGCTAGTAAAACATGTATACTTTACTGAATCATAATTCCTTAGAAGAACTATTACTATCCCGAAAATCCACCCCTCCCATATCAAACCTTTTTAGCTAAACAGCTAAATGTTATCTGCCTAACTAGGTGACTGATCTCCCTTTCATACTGGGGTTGACACCAAATCCCATGAAATTGTCAGTTACTACCAAATCCTATGAAATTGTCAGTTACTACTTAAGAAGGTTGAGGGTTTATATATATTAGGATCATGTAAGCCTTATTGAAGAAACATAATTTACAAGAAAAAATTATTTAATTCTTCAAATATATTATCTGATCATAATACCTTTGAGAACAGGTAAAAAGGATGGGAGATACAACCCCATGGCCAGGAGAGGCTATCTCCAATGCACTAAGGTATGTGAGACACCTTCTAGATAACCTGACACTCTGTATGTCGGGAAGTGAATTCAAAAGGAAAATCCCACAAATCAAGCAGATATTGTCAAGCCATATCCTTATCAAAATGTCCAACAATCCAGCATGGCAACCAGCCATAGATTCCACCAGATTAAGCTGAACCTTTCAGGACAAAAGATTTGTAACATAAAAATTGGAGAAGTGTAGTTCGATCTTAATCCTATGGCACAGATAATAACATAACAATTTCACTCCCATGAAATGTTTGTGAAATCTGTCACAACTTTATCCAAGCCAAAAGTGTCTGTGAAGATATATTATCCTGTTCCTCCTTGAGGAAAGAAGAAGTTGGTTGTTGTTGTTTTTGTTATGGGGCTTAACACCATTTTTCAGTACACAATACATGGCAACCAGTATTAATGGTGGAGGAAGAAACCAGGAAATCCGTGGAAAGAACCACCGACCCACGAAAGCTACTGGCAAGCTTTCTCACATATCCACATTCACCAAATCTTAGACTCAAACCCACGCAGAGGTGAGATGGCAGTGATTTGTAACGGATAGTGCTTTAGACCACTCTGCCACTCGGGGCTCCCTAAGAAGAAGTTGTATCTCTCTTGAAAAAATGGCTGTCTTTTTTAGGTACCACTCTTGAGCTTGCACTGTAGACGATTCTTGGCAATGAAGCGGAACTGTCATGAGCGATACTAACACATTATGTCTGAATTGCATGTAAATGGGTCAATCAATAGTCCATGTATTCACTGAATTGTCTGCTGTTAACCAATGCAGAGAGGAGGCAGGACTAATATAAGAGGTGAACCAATGAAGATCTTTGAAGCAGTTCAAATGATGCCTTGTTCAGCCAGGTGAATACCCATGATTGATTCCACTTGAAAAGGATTCAACATCAATGGACACGTGTAATCCAGAATGGACAGAAGATCAGATAGGTCTTTGATTTGTCTGATAAAACAGTGAACCAGTGATTGTGGAAAAGAAGAGTTTAATTCTGACTTGTGCAAACTGTTTCTTGTGTAAGATCCATAGGAATTTAGCTATTATGCAGTGGCATAAAGTGATCTTCTGCGCACCACTGTGAGAACATATTCCACTGCCTTCATACACCTTTAAGATTCTCCATCTCCATCTCTCCAACCATCTCACTTGAGTGATTTCTCCACCTCTGGTTTCTGTTCATTTCTAAGGGTATATTTTATTTAGATTCAGATCCACAGGTTCAGAAATGAAACACTTGCAATCATGGTTGCTTATAGCAGATGGCAGAATATCTCAATTTTTTAGTGATTCTGTTGCAAGGTTGATCCAAGATTTCCCACTTTTTGAGTGGAGTAATCAGGATAAAGTGACACTCCTATATTTTTGCTTCCTGAATCCCAATCAGAACCTATAGTGTTGGAGGTGACTTGGTTCTGCCTTGCATTTGAGATAAGATGCCACAATAATGGAGTTGTCAGACAGAATGAGAACTCCATTCCCATTTAGGTTATCCAGCCACCAAAGAAAGCTTTTGGAAGGGTTTTCATCTTGAGAATGTTGATATGTAAATAATGATCCTGGCATTCTAAAATAATAGGAGACAAGTACGCCACCCACAAGTCCTATGTCTGTGTCCATACAGATCATGATTACCTAAGGTATCCATAAATATGAATCCAATGAGGTTTCCCTACCTTCAAGATGCAACCTTATATTGTGCAAATTGGGTCCAATTGTCAATGATTCAGACTCCATTCAGACCATAGATTTATTGTATGGAAGCCTGAGAAAGTGACCTAAGACTAAGATCTCCACTACTGCATTGAGCAAACACAGCAGGCAAATGAATTCTCAAGTGGGTTGATCATTCCATACTGGAAAGGAATCCACCATTGTACTAAATCAAATCTCATTCATGGGAGAAACATACAATGTTTGCTTGACTGTTGACTTCCTAACCTAGATGACCAAAATCTTGAAAATTGTATGAGGTCAGAGAAGTCCTTGTTTGTTGACAAGTAGACTGAAAATGAGAAGGAGGATAATAAGTGATTTCATGTCAAGATATACCTAACCAGCCAATTGATGGCTTAGTTTTTGTAATTAAATCACAGGACTTTTTTAGAAGCCATGTGAATGGAACATAACATCATGTTCTTGCAAGTCCATACTGACCCTGTAGCCTCCTCAGAAGGTTCATGGGTACTTTGTGCCATTAGCTGGGCATCATAAACAGGAAGTGCCTAGAGGAACTAAGTAAGCCATGGATCTGAAAAAGTTCATTCTTCTGAAGAATGATGCTGTAAGATTGATTGTAACCAACTGGGATCAGAGTTATTTGGCTAAGTCTGGCTATGAAGGGCTGTGGCCAACTTGACTGGCATGAGGTTATTTAGTTCTTGAAAGGGTATGGGATATTACTCCAAATAGCTATTCCATAAATCTGATTAGGCAGTTGTTGCTCTCTATCTTGCTCACCAGCAAATGATATTGTTTTGAACCTTTGTATGCAAGCTGCATGATGTCTTTGTTAGGTCTTCCCATTACTAGCAAAATAATTGCTGCCCATTGAATTCTGTTAGTGAAATGCAAATTGACAGGTAGAGTGGATGTCATTTTGGTCTTGCCCATGCTCAAAGTCTGTAAGCTAAAATAGAATAATAATACAGGTATAGTGTGGCACATATATTTCCCTGAATTTATTTTGAATAATGACAATATCTCTAGGATGAATATTGTTACCTGCTAAAGCCATTTGCAGTCAGGGAAACTAAGAATAGATACATTTATGTAGCCAACTGAGAATCACTTACAACATGGTTAACATTGCTGATAATCAGGGTTTAGTATTTCTTGGAATAACATCAGAGTACTTGTTGGAGAAAACAAGAAGCCGGCATTAAACCATGATTCCAAATTGGAACTTCCACCTTGTACAGAAATATTTTGTCACATGGTCAACATTTAGGTCATAACTTCAGCCCAGAAGTCATTCCTCTGATGAAGGACTTGTGATGAGGTCAAAAGCTAAACAGTTATAACCTGTTATGCTACTTAGTCTCATTAAGAAAATCTGTTGATGACTTCTGAATTAGTGAAGTACAATCATTTACACAGTGATGATTTCAGAATGCAGAATTTTACAGCATTTGCAGTGAACATTATGATTGCTTCAAAGTGTGGATAAATTCACATGCACATTGGTCAAGTGATTTTGCTCTTTTTTTGAAGAAAAATAAAACCATAAAATTTCCATTTTAATTTTTCAAGTTTACAAAATGTTTAACAATCTCTATTATTTACTCTTCAACACTCGAAAAGTTGTGTACTGAGTTGAGGAAACCAAAGTTGATACTAGTCCATCAGAATGAAAATTCTGTATTTTTTGTCTGTACTATGTGAAGGCATTTTCAACAAGTGAATATTAGATGAATGGATCTTTTATTTGGTATAACACCTAGTTCAAATGTGAAACCACTGTAGTGATTCTCTTCAATATGAAGTCTAGTGAAGTAGCACAATTGTGTACCTGTTGCAGACAAATTAAAACTGGTTCCTTGAAAATATTGTCATTTATACCAATTTCAAATCCATAAACAATAATTCATTATTTTTTACATAATCTTTAACTACAAGGAACTGAGATACAACTCTGCAAGTGATCTGCTTCATACCAATTCCAGTAACAGATGGTCAAATATGACTGACTCTAAACATGTCCTTTCAGTCAATACACACATAGCTAAAAATAGAAGATTAACACTATCTCGAGTGATGCCATTGATATAACTTGACAAATAAATCAATGAATGAAAAGCAAAACAATAATCTGAACTATTATTACGGTCAATTAAAATTTAAATAATTCACTGAGTTTTTCTGCAGTTAATGAAAAATGTATCATCATCATGTACACCAACTTGTTTCCACTGCCTTTTCTGTTGATTTAGGGATACAAGAGAATTAAAACCATTAAAATTTAAAATGGGTAATTTAAATCACTAAACAAATACAGCAACAATAATGATTATTTTTTTAAAAAAAGAATCAATCTGAACAAAATTAGGGGTACAGTGTATTAATCAGTGATGCATATATTGAAACTGTTACAAGCAAAGTAATATACACACATTATGCCTCTTTATCACACCTTAAAGAAATATACTTTTAAAATATGCTACTAAAATCAAGTAAAACTGTAAAATGTGTTCCTTTAAACTGAATGCTTGTGTATCTGTGTGTGTGCTTGCATATATATATATATATATATATATATATATATATATATATATATATATATATATATATATATATATATATATATATGAGTGCAGGAGAAGTTGTTGTCAGCTTGTAATGAACTATGACTTCAGCTTTGAGCAAAATTATCATGATCCAAGACTTTCGTACCTAGTGAAATTGAAAAAAATTGTGACAGTTCCAGAAAACATCATTATATCAGAAAGAGTTGATTGCCTTATCTAACTGAAAATCAAAATAATGTACATGACAAAATGAACAAATGGTGGGGACAGAATATGCTGGCAAAGAAAGAGAAGAACTACTTAAAACTTGCAGAAATTTAAAATTAAAAGGAGAGTAATATCTATTAGTCAGATACCATCCAATGAAATGTAAAATTCAATTAAAATAAATAAATAAATAAATAATTATATATATATATATATATATATATATATATATATATATATATATATATATATATATATATATATATATATATATATATATATATATGACTCTTGACCGTAAGTCATCCATAACAAGGCAGTTCATAATCTAATTCTAGGATGGAAAGAATGGAATATATTAAATTGGATTAATTTACATCTGTAACTGCTACTTATATATGTGCCTTTTAAAGCATGAAATACCTGATGTTGCATATTTCTGAGTACTTTTTCCCATCATTCTTCTACAATCCTCACAATAAGTTGGCACACTATTAACAAGAGTCACTTGCATGGCTCCTATGTACAGCAATATAGAATCTGAGCAGTGTAATTATAATGAAAATGGAAATCGCTAAATGGGATTTTTTTTCTTCTATCATAAATGTGACCAGATAACAAGGATACACCCAGTCTATTTTAAGCATTTTGTCAGGGCGTCTTCCATCATCATATGGATCACGATCTGTTGGAGGGTAGAACTCTACAGAAAATAAGAAATTTCAAATTAATTTTAAATTAATTAATTGTTCTGTGTTGAATACCTCAGAAGTTCGAGAAGTGAAAATGAGCAAGTAGAGCTAGCACTTTTTTGAAAGGTGCACATCTGGAGTAAGGCCAAGCTATATACTCTCTAACCCATATTACACCCATCAATCATACATCAAAATAAAGGGAATTAAAGGTTCTTTTAACAATACCTAAGATATACAAAGTCTCTTTTAAATAACCAGTATAACTAGTGAGGAAACTCAGGGAAACTCTTTTTCTTTAAAATTTTAACCCTATGCTAAATACGAAACTGTAGAGCGCCACCAATAATAATAATAATAATAATAATAATAATAATAATAATAATAATAATAATAATAATAATAATAATAATAATAATAATAATAATAATAATAATAATAATAATAATAATAATAATAAATAATATCAATTAAGTGTGTTAGTTCAATCAATAAAAGACATATATTGCTGAATTGAGACCAGAAGATTATCATTTCATATCCATTTGAATGCCTATTCCATGTAATAAAAACACATTAATCAATAAGTCTTCCTGCTATATCATAACACTGACAATATTCTGTATGTCTGGATTTTTATGTCATGTTAATAACAAACATAACCTCAGTCTCTGTCATGTAATAACATTATTATTGCATATCCCTAAGCAGCATTACTGCCATATAATAACAAATCAGTATTCCATATCCCTGAGTATTCCTGCCATGTAATAACAATATTCCATACTCCAGCGTCTTCCTGTAAATTAATAACAATATTATTCCATACCAAAGTTCTCCTACTACATAATATCATAACAAATGAATGTTCTTGCAATGGAATAACAAAAACTAATACTCCACATACTAAGTGATTTCCAGACACGTAATAACAACACAATATTTCATACCCCTTGAGTCTTGACCTGACCTGCAATAATAAAACAATCTTCCATACCCCTTGAGTCTTCCTGACATGTAATAATAAAGCAATATTCCATACCCAAGTCTTCCTGACATAAATAAGAAAGCAATATTCCATACCCTAGTCTTCCTGACATGTAATCACCAAGCAATATTCCATACTCTAGTCTTCCTGACATTTAATAACAAAACAATATTCCATACCCCTGAGTCTTCCAGCAATGTCAATCTGAACACTGTTATTTGGTGGTTGGGGAGGTGGAGCCTTCTTAAACTCATTTGGCATGACCAGTGGAGCTTTGTTCTGATATTGGTTTCCAGGATCCTCTTCTGGCTCAAATTGGCGAGAGGATGGCAAAGAAACAGAGTCTGAGCTCTCAAAACTATTAAGTTCATGAATCTGTGATAATTCTGTGGAAATAGGGAAAACAAAGGCATTAAAAAGTGATCTTTAGTGATGTTCATAAGCCTATCTTTATGTCCATTTACATACATTTTATATATTACTTTAATATTTTCACTAGTAAACAATATTAGGAACACTTACAAATCCAGTCTTTTAAAATCAAACTGATGTTAAAGATGTCTTTTCATCTTTCTTAACAACAAAATTATTGTAAAGTCTTTTGCTTGTCTAGGATAAAGTCAGACTAAAGTGGTATTACCCTAAACAGAGGAATTGATACCCAACTCGTATCAATAGTCAGACAAGAGTGGTATCACCTTGAACAGGGGAATTGATACCCAACTCGTACCAATAGTCAGACAAGAGTAGCATCACCTTGAACAGAGGAATTGATACCCAACTCGTACCAATAGTCAGACAAAAGTGGTATCACCTTGAACAGAGGAATAGATACCCAACTTGTACCAATAGTCAGAAAGAGTGGTATTACCTTGAACAGAGGAATTGATACCCAACTTCTATCAATAATCAGACAACAGTGGCTTAACCTTGAACAGTGGAATTGATACCCAACTCCTATCAATATTCAGACAAGAGTGGCTTCACCTTGAACAGTGGAATTGATACCCAAACTTGTATATATAGTCAGCTGCTACTGTAGCAGATATGCATATTTTTCCTGATAGGGTGTAACTATGTTATAATCAAATAAGTATTCTCAAAGAAACATAATTTACTATGAAAATTGCTTTCTTCTTTAATAATAATTTAAAATGTTAAGTTAACAGCATGAATATCAAACACTCAAACATTTCATCACTTGAATAAATGATACTCAGTCCAGAGCACAACATTTTCTTCCACAATCTCAAACAGTCTAAAGCAAAAAGTCAAACAAAACCTATGAGCCCCTATGACTCTTAGTTTGCAAGCCTAATCTACATGCATATACAACTAAAATGATGAACCTGGAATCATATTTATGTAGGAATTCATACCTGTTCTACTTCCCCCAGATAATAACTCTGTAATGTTTGAAACAGGTTGTATGAAATTTTAAAATGTGAAAGTTTGTGATCATTTTTATATTTCAAAAATTCTTACCAAAATCATTATGTTTGAGCAATTTCTTTTTTCTACTTTTCTCACTAATGGAATCACTACTGGAATTGCTGCTTGGTGCTTCTCGTTTATTGGGATACTGCTGTACTGGTAAATAGTCTTCGGCTGTGCCTATAAAGTTTCCACCATTCTTAAGCTCTTTAAACAACTGTGAAAAACTTTGTATCTATAAAAGAACAGATGTGAAGATATTTTTTAACAAATATAGATAAAATGAAAGAAAAACAAATAACATGAAAACTGGTCTCATAATTTCCACTTGATCACAATTCTGCAACTAGCATAATGAAAATGTGACCAAAATACTTTTTTTGAATCAGTCAACTAAAGTTACTAACAATTAATATGAACAAAATGACAGAGTTATGTGCTAGTTAGGTAAGTTGAATTTTAACAACATTTTGAGTACATGAATATCATGACACTTTGAGTACATGATTATCATAACACTTTGAGTACATTATTATCATGACACTTTGAGTACTTAAATATCATGACACTTTGAGTACTTGAATATCATGACACTTTGAGTACATGATTATCATAACACTTTGATTACATGAATATCATGACACTTTGAGTACATGATTATCATAACACTTTGAGTACATGATTATCATGACACTGAGTACTTGAATATCATGACACTTTGAGTACATGAATATCATAACACTGAGTATATGATTATCATGACACTTTGAGTACTTGAATATCATGACACTTTGAGTACATGATTATCATGACACTTTGAGTACTTGAATATCATGACACTTTGAGTACATGATTATCATGACACTTTGAGTACATGATTATCATGACAAAGAAATGGAAGCCAAGTGCCTTTTACAAAAGAACAATGAGGCAACCAATTGGAACTAGCCTGGGAGGGTATTGAACCCACATCCTATTGATTACAAGTCTGATGCTCTGCAAAATTAAATACTGGAAATGCGTAAACACAGTTTTGACTAACATATGTTAAATACCCTTTCATTCCACACAGCATTAGAAATGATATCCACGTCTGTAGCTCAGCAAATCTTCAGGCAAGCATCATTAAATGTAGCTAAAAGTAACAGATTTGTTTTGAGCACAAAGTATTTCAATATTTTTCAAATCACTACATAGTGTAAAACATCACATTAAATACAAAGTAAAATTGGTTGGTCTGTTTGCATTAAATTTTTTGATGCCACCATGACCTGTGGAAGAATTCATTTTTTTAAAAAGAGTAATCAGCCTTTCTATTTGGCCATAATGTTATTGCCTTCCTTTAATATCTTTGCAGTATCAAAACTGGATTCTTCCAAAACTCAGGACAAACATATCAAATTACATGTACACAGACCAGTCTTTGTCAGGTTGTATCAAATGAATAGTGTTGCAATGTATGACAATATGAATTATGATTAAATCATTCATGCACACAATGAATTCTGTAATTTTAGCTACATTTTGAGATGCAGATATAAAAATTAAATGAGAACAGATGAGGATATCATTTGAAATGCTGTGCATAACAAACTATAGCCAATCCATTGTTACAAATTAACTTTTGACTACAGTTGCTATGGTACAGTGGTTAGCATGCTCAACTCTAATCCAGAAGGGGGTAGATTTAAATCCTGTTCAAATAAACTGGGTCCATATTATAGTGTTCATAGCATTTTTAATACTCTACTTGCCTGAGAATGATATAACCTCAGATGTGTTTATGACATTATGCATTCTATATAGTCCAGAAAGCTAAGGTATTGCAGCAATTTGCAGGTCTTAGTTGCTGATTGATGAATAAGTAAATAAAAACACAGATCTTCAATATACTACACATGTTTATTAGTTTCTGATTGCTATATATTATAATACATATAATTTCCAGTTTAAATTGGATTATAGAATTCCAGGTTATGCAAGGCAATTTACTAACAGCACGGTAATACCAAAAGAAATACTTGGTATTATGGCATATACATGTAGAAATGCTGGGAAGTTGATATGTTGCACAAAGTGTAAATCATCTTGAAAAATGGATGCTACTTCCATAGTCCTCATTCTCCACCTGTGTTCTCCAAAAACAGAAACTCATCTAAGATAATTAAACAGTATATCTGTAAACACCTGTGTCAGGGAAGGGTCCCACCAACATGAGTATGAAATTACAGGTTGACCAGATTGTTCTGAACAACTCCATGTATTCCAATGAAAAGCAGTAAGTCATGTAAAATACAATTTTAAAGTCAACACCTGTCAAGTAAAAGCCAGCAGAAAGCAATATTAACATACTTCACATTGACATTTATGTGCTTCTACAGATTTAATCACTTTAATTTTGACAAATATGGTAATTATGTGATCTGACTCTTGTATAAAACAGATAAAATTATAAAACAACAAACTTGTTAACTGATTTTTTCAACCATGTCTGTTTATTCTGTGCATTGGATAATTCTGTCCAATAATAAGTCATTTCTGTAAAAATTGGATCACATGTAGTCTTAGGTCCAAAATCCAATATATATATATATATATATATATATATATATATATATATATATATATATATATATATATATATATATATATATATAGTCCTTTAAGTAAGGAAAGTGATATTCATAAAGTGTACAAAAATATCCCACATTTCTATTCTAAATGCATATGAAAATGTCATTTCTAAATGTCAACATGAATACCAACTCATTGACCTATTAAACATTTCTCTTTCAGAATCATACAAATAAATACGTTATTTAAAAGATAGAAATGTTTACCCTAGAACAATATTGCATCTCAATCCAAGTTTCTAATTTTGTAAGAAGCTGTTCAGCACCTGCTTTACCATCTGCTATCCATCATGTCAACTTGCCACTTCTCAAGAAATTAACAGGTTTTGACCGAGTCAAAATTCTTCAGTAATTTGTTTTTCATAAATGAGATGTAAACACATTACATCCTATTCGTTGTTGTTTATATTCAATAAATATAACAGCCCATTGTTATCCAAATGTTGAACTTTTGCTAATTTTTTTACTAGTTAACTAGATCAGTTTGTTTTGCTACCTAGTTCCTCTGCTGACAGAAAGAGTCCAAAGTAAGGTGTTTTATTTCCATTGCCAAATGCATGAACATCTTTTCCAAGCCATGTTCAAAACAGACCATCAGATCATGAGTTATGAAAACACAAGGATAGTATCACATGTGTCCAAAATTAGTATTTTTTTTAATAGAATGCTATGGTGACAATAGTACATGTACCCTTAGTCCTACCTCGTGGACACTCAACCACAACAACCAATTTGAGGCTACGACATCATAACTATGGTGACAACTGCCGCTTTTCTAATGGCAAGCATTGCACTGCTTTATTTTCATGAATCATTCTAATTCCGTATGTGTTTTGTGCCAATAACTAGTATTGCACAAAAAAGTCAGCAGTGTAGATTCTATTTGAGAACAAGGGTTTAGCTGCATTTGGAAATAGTGATATTCATGGGCACATTTTAAAAATAGTGTACTCGCCAGCAATCCTGACATTTTCTTGAAATTAAATGATGATGCTGATCTAGGAACTGATTGTCATTTATATTACAAGTCATGTGTTTCATGTAGGCATTTAACACCGACTGTTTCAACAATGAGCGTCAGTTTGTAGAATTTGATTTTGTATATATGATGTAGCAAGTATTCACATTATTTGGATTCGTATACATCCATAATTCTTTAGAAGGGCATTATTTAGACCCATCCAAATGTGCATATGGCGAACTCAGTGTTAAAGTACGAAGACATTTTTGGACAAAATGAACTTAAAGGTGATCCAGTACAAACCAGATTGAATGTCGCGCACTGTGATGTCACAATGACAGCTACACATGTTGATAAACAAATTCGTACTACCCTCCACTGTGACGATTCCACTCGACGCGCTCTTATTTTGACCAAAATTTAGTACATGCCCACCATTGTACAAGTCCATAGCAATCGGTTTCGCCTGGAAGTTTCTTGGTGACAGTTAAGATGCAAAGCATCCAATAAACAGAGGTTGGTTGAAGAAAATTATTTATTAATTTTAAACGAACAATTTATATTTAATTTTTATACGTAAATGCCCATACATGACCCATATAACTTGTACTATACTGTGCTGTATATAAGATAAACCACAGGTCTGCAGTTTTATCAAAAAAGCACAACACAATTTCTGACAACATGAAATCACCTTTATAATCCCGTTAAGGTGATTTCATGTTGTCAGAAATTTCGTCGTGCTTTGTTTGATAAAACTGCAGATTCCTGTGGATAAGTATGATAGGTGGCGCTATACAGAAACTTTGAATAGTTTCATATTAAATGAAACTAAAACATCAGCTTTCTCCTACACAAAGATCTTTAAGTTATAATTGGACATTTTTTGTTACAAAACAAACATTTCAGACGAAGTAAGCGGTAAATATGTCTATTACAAACCAAAATTTTTTATCACAAACTTATGCGCCACGTAACTTATATGTGACTTCACAAATTCTCGTATCTTTTATGTAGTCTGCGCTTTACTCCGGACAAGCGCTAAGGACAAGCGCGATATTACGGTAACTCAGAACTCGGTGAATTGCAGTAGAATAAGTGTTTGTCTTATTGACTTCAGAATTTCAACAAGTATATGTCACCAGTGTTAAATTATAAAGATGTAGGCAGTTAGGAAGAGTCTATTTACACTATCACCTTGTTTCTTTAACTGCGAGATTAACTGGAAAAGTCATTCGCATGGCTGCCGTGTGTTTTAAAAATTTTATTGGTAAATGCTATTATCACGGCCTCTATTCACTTGATCTGAGAAGATTATTCAGACGACCACTGTATATTTATTTTGTCTCTTTATTGTCTTTCACGTTTCTTTTTAACAAAATTTGAAAGAAATAAAGCCAATGTTTATACGGGGAGTGTTCTTTTTGAGGGTAAGTCGTTTTTCTTTTCTTTTCTTTTCTTTTCTTTTCTTTTATTTTTTATCTTCTTTTTTGTTAACTTCACATGTCTGTTTCTTTAGGTAGTGTACTTTGGAGATTTTGTATAAACGTAGGTTTAACTGCTTACTTTTGACTTAACCTTAATGCACAGCATCATCGTCAGTTTGGGACAGCCCTTGTCGCTCTTCGCTGTTATTTATGTTAAGTGTTTGTGATACGAAGACGTTGAGTATGGTACGATTATACTGTCAAAATCGTAATATATAGCTTACGGAACGTTCAATAGATAATGACAATTTTATATTTTACAATTGATCTCAATTTGAACATTATATGTTTTTACGACTCTATGGTCTTAAATTACATAACAGAAAGAACTGAACCTATTAAGTTTAGTAAAATCAATACATTTTTTAAAGTTACAAACTAAAAATTTAAGACTAACTTCACAGTATTGTGAATTAAATCCCAGATAATCCTAAATGTTTTATCACAGTCCAAACGTTTAGAATGTTCTGAATGAATTCCAACATTGACTTTGCTGATGTACCAATAATCTTGAATGCACCGATGTACCCATAGGTGCCTGCAGTAAGGGGTAAAGACGATCTCTTACGTATATGTGATCAAATTTCTTGTTTGTATGGTTTAAAATTCTTTTTATTTCATTTTTGTTTCAATGTATTCAATTGCAATGAACAGTTTTTCTCGGATTCGGGATACTATTTTTAGTAGTGAGATATAATTTTAGCACAAAGTTTGTCTATTCAAGAGGAAGATGTAATACGTGAGAATTAACATTGAGTCTGTCTTAAAATGATTGGTCAGTATCACGGACATACTGTCTTCGCGTGATCACTGTTATTAAACAACCTTTCTATGATTGGTTTTTTAAGTGGAGTGACATTGACCTACGTGTAAAAATTAGCGTAGTAAGAGACTACATGACCAATCTCGCGAGATTTGAAGTAATGTTTTGAGGTTAAATACGCATTCTTAATAATGTTTTGGGCAGAGCCATTCAAAACCTTGAAGGAACAAGGTGTATTTTTTTCAAATTTGTTGCCAGAATATTTTATTCTTCGTCTGATTTTTTTATTCAATAATTTGTTCTCCTGGACACTCAGCAAGTTAACTTCCTTAAAAAAAAAATACTGAAAGATATTCATGGAAGGTTATTCTGGAATTTTTCGGTAAAAAGGGTGTGATTCAAGTGAGGAATTGTTTATATACATACATTCCACTACATCTGACGTCATCGCCCTCCATATTCGTAAGTCGTTGGGACTCGAACCTGAATTCTTATAGGACTATTTAGTTATCGGATTTGTGTTTTTATTCTTAGAATCATATTTGGATTATATTCACAAACTGTAAGTCCTATTTACCAATTTTTATATTGTTGTCTAGGGAAATAAATTGTTTTGTTAAAATATACAAAGCTTCTTGGCTTTCACTCCTTTCTTTGTTACTGAGTACGAGCCTTTGTCACGTAATAGAGATCACTTTCCCCCCTTCCCTGTCCGACCTCATCTCTAAACATGTTTTGACCTAAATTCGCAAAACATAATAGCTGACCACTCAAAATACATGTGTACTCCACCCCGAAAATAATTATGCGGGCGGGACTGGATCTACCAATAGTTTTGATGTATCACAATGATATTATCCAGAATATCTTTAAATAAATTTACAATAATTCCAAAGTATTGTTTAGCCCTAAATGGCAATGAGCACTTTGTAATTTTATTGAATAATTTAAATGATTCATCTTATTTATATTGGAACATAACTAAAAATTCCCAAAGACTGATACTAAAAATGGAAATGAATAATTTTGTTTACCTTATTCTATATGTACAGGCTATCTAACGATTTTCTAACCAGTTTTGGATATTATCCCTATGCCGAACAACGCTGAAGTCATGTCTGTATGTTAAGAGCAACAAATTAGTTCAAAACACGTGGCCCCATTACTTTCCTAATTTTAATCATGGATTGAAGTCAATCTAATATATCTATTGGAAGTATTTTTTATCTTTTAAAAAGTGTGTATTAATATGTGTTTTTGCAAAGCGTATAATATCACATTACGCTATACTTAGTTTAATATTCACAGTTAGTAACAATCGCAGCATCCAACAAAACTGAACGCAAAAAGTATCAGTTTGATCAGTTTGTAATTTTATTAATAAATATGCCCTTTTCTCATTTTGATTCACACTCATGTTTTGCTGGAAGTGCCTAGCGAAAACGCATACCGCAACTAGAATAGCTCTCATATCTGCAATCAAATTCAATACACGTCCCATTTATGAATACCTATATGGTTAATTTAGGGTCATTATCTAAATGAAAGTACTTTTCATTTTCTTTGAATAGATATTAAGAAGGAGGTACTGATAATACTTGATGATATAAACCTTGGCGGATTAATATTTAGAGGAAAATAAATGGATTATAAACAAGGAAATATGTAATTTGATATATCGTATTCCAAAATCGTTTTGGAATTCTCTTCACTATTACCAATACCGACCACAACTGTGCTTTCGATCTGAAAAGTTTGATAGCCATCGGATTACAAGTGTGCGTGTAATATGACCGGGTTGACTGGAAGAAGACCAATATGGCAGTCCCCATTACAATGTATCGTGATATTTGCCACGTACATTGTGTGCAAGACCCAATGTATGCACACAACAAAAATGTAATGCTTGTTGTGTCTTGCTTAGTCCTCATGCACTAAGATAATTATAATGCAATAGCTCAATACTATCTCAATATCGTCATCGATTGCGCGGACATTACACTATCAAATTGCTTATTTTAGCTCATATAAATACCTTTTCCGTAAAAGAGCATGGCCTTGAACATTTAAATAATTTTTATTATATTCAATAATTTATAACTTTTTTCTTTTGTACTTACAAATGCGTAATATTTGGCAATACCACACCCTCCCACCCTTTTAAACCTATTTGTATTACCAATAGCCCTTAAAACTAGTATAATTATGGGATTATGTAAAAGTTCTTAAAAGCCCCAAGAGATGTATTGTTCCTATTTTTGAATATTGCTTATGAATAAAATATATACAATTATGCAAAATATTAGCGTAAGTATGATTACTAAGGAAGCCACGATAATACACACGGTGCTGGATAAATGTAAATAGGATGTTTTGGATCACTTCTCTGGTTTGCTGTTGCACAATTCTAAATAAATGCTTTTAGCACACACCCATCTGTCTTAACGAGAAACATCCGGATTAGCCAACTAACGTTGTAAATGGTGGGCCTACTGCGTATCATCCTCTAGGCGGATGTAGCGTTAGCATGGGAGGGGAGTTTTATATCGCAAATTGCGCTCCCAAAACTAAAAATCCCCAGGTGTGTCAAATGGCAGAGGATTGACATGGGAGAGGGAAGGGGAGGAGAACAAAGTAGCCGACTTTTAACAGCTCGCAACGAGTGACGGAGGTTGACGTAAACTATTACGGTCCCCAGCTCCTGCAGTATGATCAGGTAGAAAGTATTTACTATGAACTGACACGGTGACGCAGTAGTTGCAGAATCGTTTCTTAGTATAACGGTAGTGATTGCTGTTCAGCGCTAGTTCCATTATCGGTTCCTATAATAACTATTCAGTTAGATTTGCAAGGGCGTATTTAACCAGTTTTTTTTGTAACTCTGTTGCTGGTTCACCACTTGCAATGTAAGCCCGACGTAGGTTAAAGTTTATTTTGATTTTCATCACGTTTGACTTGTATTATTGATCGAGGATGCGAGAAAACTACTCTGACACAAACGTTTCTACTATGGCTTTTGAAACATAATTTTTATGGTATTCAACTTTGTTTCGGCAAGTATACTTATCGCGTCCTATTTTTGGTCTTTAGTATTGGGCTCGAGCTGATAAACAACACAGTCACCATCACCAGCTTTGGCACACCACAGGATGATGCCGCTCCCTCGAGAATGATCGCAATCGACGCGCGGACAACCGTATTTTAAACCCCAATGCCGGAGGTGGCAGTACACATAAACACAGCTTTCATAGTGATGTATATGCTAAACTGCGTTTAATAGCACATATTTTCCGCGGCGTTTATCGATGTTAGGTTTTAGTATGTTTTCGATTTCAGAAATCTTGATGATGCTAAAAGTATGTTGATCCTCATTAGTCTTCTGTGTTATCGTCAGCAGACGACATTTTAATGTTCTTGAGTCAAAAGAGTACATCTTCGGCATCATATTTTCATGCTAGACCGCCGAGTCTTGTTTGCTTTTGTGTGCCGCTGGTACGACGGCTATGAGATGAAAGTAGATCTCAATTTCTCTTATATTTTCACATACCGGCAGTGATGAACCAACCTGTAGGTCTAAGTTGTTGATTCGGAATATTTACTAAATAGATTATGTCATGTTGACAATATTCATAAATCAAATTGAGAAATATTTGTAAAAATTACTGTTACCAAAAACAATGTCAAGTTGACAGTATTCACATTCAATAATTGGAAGTAATCCATAATTACCGTTACGAAAGAGAATATTTCACTTTGAATGTATTCATACAGTCATAATTTAGAAGTTCTCAAAAGTTAAAGTTACGAAACAGAATATGTCAAGTTGACAGCATTCATTCAGTTAAAATTTAAAAGTATTAAAAACTTACTAGCTTCCATCATTTATAAATATACAGAAGGTTGACTCTAAAGATGGCAGACATATTTGTCGGCGGAGGTAGACGTGATTGTTTATGAAAGCATTCGGATGGCACATAAAATCTTCATAATACAGTACCTACCCTTGTGTGAGGTTGACTATCTGTAAACAGACACCGAATCGGCCTGTCTCCAGTGCTGATGTCGTACAACCACTCCTCGAATGTCTGTGTTGTGTGAGGATTCAACAGTATCCTCTCCAATTTTTTATCATGTGAATAATTAATTATTGGAACTATTAAAGGTGTCACACCACTTGTTGACTCCTTGGGAGACAAATCTTTTCTCTGGAACAATTCTAGCTCGTTCTTCCGAACGCGACTCGCAGATGGTCTCTGGTTTGACCAGTATTTCTCCAACGACTCGCCATAACTTACTCCTTTATTCAAATGTTTTAATCCAGACACAACGTAAGCTCTACCCGGTCTGAATTCCCTGAGGCTTGTTATTTTTCGCCCTTCTGGCAACTCGAATATATACCGCACGCCTGAAGGCGTTGGAATTTTATCTGTTAATAATGAAAGCAAGGTTTCAAAATTACGGATGTCCCTATTTATGACCAATTCCGCTCCTTTGAAATGCTGGTCACCATTTCTGTAAAATTTGACCAACTGGCCTTTAGTCCTGCCGAACTTTACGTGTTCTGCCCTGTATCGCAGATCCCTAATCCCTTCGGACCCATACACCGTATAAATCGCTCTATCACGTGCAGTGTCTGTAAGTGGGCGTGGCAAAGGAAAGACATCGTAGTCTTCATCGCTGTATAGTACTGGGATCTCGCTCTGTAATAAGAAAGTGTAAATTGTTAACTTTCCAAGGTCACACATCAGAATCTTTAAAAAGAAGATAACTTACCCAAAAGTATTATGTAAAGAAAACTTTTTACACATACACACAATATATATATATATATATATATATATATATATATATATATATATATATATATATATATATATATGCACACACACACACACACACATTGGTCAGATACCAACAATAATTTTTAAGTTTTGGCTTAATCTAGTTCTGCATGATGACATATAGTATTAAAAGATGTTGTATACAGGACAAATTTACCAGGAGACTAAAAACATTTTTAAAAAATAATTTGATGCGGACCGGATGACCCACTCCGGTACCGCTGTGAGCGACTCAGTAATATGGTCCTGGAGTCCCCATGTTTCAGGTGCCTTTCTATCCTACCCCCGCTTTGCCTAACCTTTTCTCTCCAATAACACATCACAACACACACACATACACACACACACACTGTATATATATATATATATATATATATATATATATATATATATATATATATATATATATATATATATATATATATATATATATGCAATACACTGACGACGAACAGTACGAAACTAGTAACTAACTAGCCTAAGCGCTTTCGACTCTTAATGAGTCTTTTTCAAAGGCAAATACAAAACATATATACGACAAACAAATAAGCACAAAAACGTTGTGTTTGTAAACCTCTACGTGGCTGTCTCCACATGTGTTAAAACTATAAATACAACTAGCTTGTATAGACTAGTTGCGGAAACTGAAAACGGTGTATAATTCCCTAAAAGTCTACAAGCCAAAGCAACATCTATGGAAACTATGCACTAGTAGAATTTAACTTTTTCTAAATCTTATTATCCCTCAATTTTTACTATAAGAATAACCGGTATAGAATCAAATATCCGGGATATAATCTGCGTTACATAAATGTACCAAAAGTAAAAACACATGTGGAGACAGCCATGTACAGGTTTACAAACACAACGTTTTTGTGTTTATTTGTTTGTCGTATATATGTTTTGTATTTGCCTTTGGGGAAATATATATATATATATATATATATATATATATATATATATATATATATATATATATATATATATATATATATATATATATATATCGTATACCAGTTTGACTGTATCAGACATAATTTAACGCCGCAAAGGATATTAACGCTGCGAATGCGAACAACTCATTCATGTATTTTGTTTGCAATTTTAGTAATGATGTCTTTATCGCATTCTTTCATTTAAGTTTGTTTTACCGAACGGACTTTTTTCTGTTCAATTTGACAAGAGCAGCCGTGATAGCACAGTTAGTAAAGCGTATTCAAAGTTTGGCTCATGTCAGTTCAAAATGGCTGCCTCATTGCTTCATTGGGAAAGGCGCGTAGCTAAATTTCTTCCTCTGCATTATATGAACAATATTGTATTAAAGTGACTTTAAAACCAACAAAACCTCCGAAAATCACTTTAACAGATGATCTAAGGATATTTAACTGTAATCAAGCCATGCCCACTTTGCACTGAAAGTCCATATCATGTAGATCAAGAAAATAATGCGACATAAATATTAAAGCTGAAATGCGAGAGAGACTTCCGATGATTATTTTCAACCTAGGTTTTTACTAATGAAAATTAAATCAATGAGTTGTCCCCGAAGTCTCACGTGTGTTGCTGTCATGTGCTGTTTCACCACAAATTTCAGACTATAATTAAATCCATTGACTTTATCATGTACATCCATAATCACATTTTAACTTAGAAATCAAAATTGCGTTGGTGATATTGTGATATTATCTGTTTGTACGTACGTTGCCGTAGCTCCCCTAAACCCCCGATGGAATTTCACGAAACTTTCTTGCATTACTGCCCATGTGAGAGCGGTGTCTTTCCTGGGACCGAGTCAAAGATCAAATATACAAAAAGGTGTAATCACAGTTAGAATGGTATGCATTTGTTTTTATTTAAATTTGTTCATGCACGTGTAGGAGGATGAGGATGCATATGGCATATGTAATGGATTTGTGTTATGACCCTTGGCAGGTTACGGTCCAGGGTGGAGACGGGTTTCGAGGTGTAGGGTTAAATGTAGGATAAATGGTAATACTCAATATTTATCGAGTTATGTAAGTATCTATTGTTTGTTAAACGTATCATGTGTTTGCCATTCTGTCACACTGAAAATTAATTCTTGTTTACTACTTTAAACATTCTTGTTTGAAAACTAATTCCACGGGTAGTTAACAGTCCCTTAGTTGATCATCTTGTTTGATTTTGAAAGATTGCTTTTACGTGGATGTATACTTTCCTCAGGTATGTGTGTGTGTGTGCCTATATATATATATATATATATATATATATATATATATATATATATATATATATATATATATATATGTATATATATATACATATATATATATATATATATATATATATATATATATATATATATTTATATATATATATATATATATATATATATATATATATATATATATATATATATATATATATATATATATATATATATATATAATCATGCTCACACTATGATTATAAAAATGGGCTTCATTATTTTGACTTTCACCCAGAGGAAACTAGACATGTGGATGAATAAAACATAACATCACTATTCTATAACCTTCACCAAACTGGTGGCACCAACACCACTAGTACCAACACCACTAGCACCTCAAGCACTCATTCACTGCATAAACAATAAAGTAAAAACAATTTTATTGGCATGCATGTAAAGAGCAGATTGTGTCTTGACATATTTCAACATTAAACATTAAAGAATTAGCTTGATTTTTAGTTGTCGCGACGATTTTTTTTAATTAGTTTTGATAATAATAATAACAAGAATAATAAGAAGAGGAGGAGGAGAGAAGGAGAAATAACAACCAAAACATTAACGATAATAAATCTAGCATGATGACACTAATAGATGCAATTTATTTTATAAAAAAAAACATAATATTCAAACAACAAAACGTGACAGCTTGCATACTAGGCAAAGATACACAACACACAAAAAATGAAAGATGTTTTGATTTTACTGTTTATATTTTTAAAATTTGTTTATAAAAGTACATTTATCATCATTCGCAGCATTTGTTTTGAACCATCCTCCTATATACGGCGCACGTATTATCGTCGCGAGACACTGTCATCAATCTGCGGCTGCTTGTGTTAAGATTTCATTGTTTTTCATGCGTACGCATAAAAAAGTATATGTTATCAACAACACAGTGTAACAAATTCCTATACACCAATGAAAATCTTTGTTTTATCGATCGATAAATGACCACTTGATTGACTCATTCAAACAGCGTGAAAGGTCATGCCAAACACATTACTCCCGCTCACAGTGATTGGTTAGGCAGATTTATGCATATTCAGGAGAAAGTGGAAATCCAGCAACCACGGGCGTAGATAGGATTATCATATCGAAGCCTTGGCTAGCAAACTTGGGCTTCTAGTCGATGGCTCTCTGCGAATGGTCTCAAAAGTACTACAAGTAGTTGGTGGCCAAATGAAATTATTTTGTTTTTCATTATTATATTATGTGCTTGTTTTCGTGTAAGCAGATAATAAATTCAAACAATATTGAGGTCAACAGTAAAACAAATACGGCATTTCGAACTTATGCGTCAACGCAGTACATTCTGCATAGATAAACTAATAACGGTTGTACAAAATAGCTCCATTGTGATCTCGTGGTTAAAGGTCTCTCGTAAGATCTCATTTTTTAATTCAGTTGTCGCTCGTAACATCTCATTTTTTTTTTAAAAAATCCGTTGTACTAATGGTTTGATCTGTATCAGAGAATAATTCTTTAAACATCTACTGAACAGTTGGTACATGTCAATTTGTCATACGCTGTATTCCACTAGGTTGTCTGTAAAGACTGGAATGCATTACTACAAAGCCGAAGCTATCTAAGCACATTATATCGATTGGTGGAATGCGATACAACCAGGTCGGGTGCCAGTTTTTTTCTTTACAGTCACCGTCTGAAGGCGAAAATTTTATATTCGTTTCAACTCATTCTTTATAGAAGCTTTTCTGTAATCACATTCGTTACCACTGATTCAAACTTAGGACACCTAGGACACCATATACAATCTACAAATTATCAAGAACCAAAATCACAAAGTTAGGAAGGCTGTGGGTGTTGTCGATATTTACAATGAAGGGTCTGTAATTTTATATATCCTTTTTTTCAATGTAAGTTAAAATCTTCCTGCATAAGCTACAGATTAGAAACAACTATAGTTTTAAGATAGCTTGTAAACGTTTTGACATGGTGGAGGGGCAGATACATGTGTCATGTGATTACAAGGCTAGTACTAATTGTTGCCTGTTTCCAACGGTGTAAAGCAGCCAATAGCTACCGATAGACATATCAAACCACTATGCTTCAGACGGTTAGAAAAGACCATATGTAGTTTCCATAACAACAACAAAGCCTTTGGATTTAGGCGCCCAAACAAATAGTGGCAAGGGGGTGGGTCACTTGCCAACCACCCTGGATTTCCCCTCTAAACAGGTTTCGGACCACGTTCGTAAAACGCAATAGCTGACCAACGCATGTAAGCCTTGCCCAACCCGAAAATAATTTGGTGGGCGCCACTGCCTTTGGATACCACAGATAATCACTAGATTGATGATCGGGATCAGTGAAAGACTAAATTCAAAATAACAAAATCTCAAGAAAGGTTCGTGCATACAAATTAAATAAAATAAAAAAGTAAGCTAATAGAAATAAAAACAAAAAAAGTGTTAAAAATATACTCGAAAAAGAAACGTGAAAGGCATATACTGGCTTAAAAGTGTTCTTAAAGAATTACAGCTCTCTTCATCAATATATTAGGTAGAAACGAGCACGGATATCAGGGCACTACTTCTCCAGATACCAGGGCACTACCTCTACAAATAACAATTAACCACGGGAAATGTTTATAAGTATTCGTGAAGCACTATTTTACATAAACTTAGAGATTATAATATCAGTTTTCATCCTTTTTACTGCAAAGCATCAATTGAATGTGTTTTAGTTTCTGAAATGTCACAGCGAGAAGGCAACTGATTCAAGGAAAAACATTATATATTTCGTAGCCATGAGGAAACAAAAAAAAACTATATGCACTGATGTGCTGTTGTTAACTAATGTTCCTATTGCCCTAAATAGTGTCGTTCGCTACAAATAAATCAGCAAACGGGTTAATAACATAAAACTAAAAAAAAACCTTTACATCTATGCTGGCAAATAATTGAAGCGGGAAATGTTTGAAATCAAGCTTAAGGAAGGATAAAACAACACTCTGAATATAATTTATCTTGGAGGTTGAAATTTAAACTGGATTGTAAACTTTCTAGAAACGCATAAGAAAGCGAAGTTTTCCATTGCCTTTTCGCTTTTTGTGAAACATTGACATTCTGCACGCACTTTTAAAACTGCTTCAGAACCAACCCCAAAAATCCAAGGCCGAGGTTGGAAACAGGTCTGTCGCGTAATAACGGGCAGATAGCATTAGCTCATCGTGTCAAATAATGTGAAGAAAAGAAACAATTTATGAGCGATATGAAAAAAAGCATACCGATATATGGCGATGACGTCACACAGTGCATCCGGAGATTGCTCACAACTACAACAGAGCGATAACATGTTGATGCCGATTATTGTCAGTTAGTTAAATTTATATTTTATGTAAATAAATTAGACCCAGCTTTTGCATGCTCAGTGTGAAGAGAGGGTGTCGCTCAGTTATATGTATATCATGATATCTACAACTTTTGCAAAACGTGCAAGCACAAATGGAACTGAAAATTTTGATACAAATGGTTATGATATATAAAAAAGAACTTTTACGATAATTCGAAACCAGAATTATGACTTTGTTTGCTATCATGAACACATTTGCTTTGACAACAAAAAACCCATGCGTGATTAAAATAACCACATCATGGTACATGGTAGCCTGCATTACGTGGAAAGAATATAAAGCTTCAGTTCGCTGAAAAGATATAATATGGTATTGACGTCATTAACTATATATATATATATATATATATATATATATATATATATATATATATATATATATATATATATATATATATATATATATATATATATATATATATATTCAATACTAACGAATGGGTAGCAAATTTAAAATGACCTTATGCAAGTGGATCATCCCTTCCGCTAATTTTCAACATATAGCTAAATTTTACCAGCCGTTTTATTTCAGCCGCAGTAAACTAATGGGACTCTATTAACACTTCTTTCTTCCTTTGTTTTGATAATATTAAACGTAGGTACTGCAGCCTTACAGATAGTAACACTAAACTCGGATTATGTTTTATAGGGTCGTTAAGATCTTTTGTCCGTTAGCGGTCACCACGTGATTTGTGTGACGTCACGCCCTCTTTTCTAATAGCCGTTTCAGACTCGCGGTGTACTGAATGGAAAGCTAATTAACCAATTTTACATCCTTACTAACCCGGACAAATTGGCATTAAGCTTTAACTCTTAATTACTAGGACAGATCATTTTCAACGTCTTACAGCCAATCAGCCCACCACAGGGAGCAATGTTTATCAATGACAGACTTACACGGGCTGAAGGAAAAGGGTTACTCGCGACGTTATGAGAAGGCTTGAGGGCCTATACTATTTTGGATCATAAATGATGCATCCGGGAGAACAAAAAAAAAATAGATGCTAAAGAATATTAAATGTCAACATTCACAAACTTACTAAAAGGGATAGAAATCTTATCTGGAAACCGCAGATAAATTCAAAATATTGCGCGATGTGAACTTTTTGATCATAAATTTAATTGTTTATATCTTGTGCAGAAATAAAATTAGACTCAGTGATTTAACCAGTTTTTAACATCAAGATCTGATTGTAAATCACTAAAAAAAATGTTTTCAAGGTGAAAAGGCAATAGAAAATAGCATGCGAAGCTTTCCTAGGTCGAGCTGGATGAAAAAACATTGTAAATTTGAAATTTCACTTACCAGTTTAGATATCTGGCAAAATAAACGTTTATAAACACATAATGAAGGCAGTATAACAACAAAGAGAATGAATTTGTTTCAGGTTCACAAATAAAATTAAAAGTATTATGAAAACTTGTTTTATAGTTTATTGACCGATGATTCAGTGCCTGTAATATATATATATATATATATATATATATATATATATATATATATATATATATATATATATATATATATATATATATATATATATATATATATATATATCGGTTGATGAGATGTGGTTTAGCTGTTCACATTCAGTGCTACCTCGTGCGCATTTTGACGGTCCAGCTTGTGGAGTGTTTGGACTAAGTGTCGCAACCTAAAAGAAAATTTCTATACATTAATTTTTACGTCCTTTATAGGTGTTTGTTTTGTGTTGGGTTTTTCTTAGTGAGTTTACTTCTCGGCCTTCTTGTTTTGTTTTTTTTTTTTTCATTTTAAAAAAATAACGTTCATTTACACTTTTTTCAACAACTGGGAAAAGTTGACCTAAATCAGCATAAGGTACGAATGATGTTAATTAAATTCGACGAAATTCGAAATACTTGAAGTGTTGAAAGTAGAGAGCATGAAGTATTTATATCTTGTTAGAATTTTGTGTACTTTCCGTCATGCAAATAAATATTCCTTAATCAATAGTTCAATACAAGGGTCATGTTAACCAAAACGATTCACCGGAAAAAATAAAACAAAACGATAAATTTATCATAAAAGAAATATGAAGTGAGAAAATCTATATTAAAATAATTAAAACATACAACATACCTGTCTGTCAATGTATGTTTCTACTCAGTTATCAAGAAATTTGTACAATAATGAATATATTCAGAATTTTTGGCGAATCCAGCAATACGTCCTCTGTCAGTCAATATATTACTTATTTAGCGACTAAAACATTTCTTACGCGAAAGTGTTTAACCGAAGATGGTCTTTTGAAAACCCACCAGGCATGCTAAATCCTACGCCTTTTGCGTTATATTTGCATTATCTATATTTTAAATTAATTGTTAAAAATGAAAATATAGAAAAGAATAAAACTTTTTAGTAAAACTCAGTTGCGCACCACTATATTGCACTACAGTGGCTCATATGTTAAACTGCCTATAAAAGACACAGTTAGACATACCATAAAATGCATACATAACACAGCTAGACTTACCATAAACTGCATATACAAGACAGTACACAACTAGACATACAATAAACTGTATATACAAGATACAGCTAGACATACCATAAACTGCATATGCAAGATACAGCTAGACATACCATAAACTGCATATGCAAGACAGTACACAACTAGACATACAATAAACTGCATATACAAGATACAGCTAGACATACCATAAACTGCATATGCAAGACAGTACACAGCTAGACCTATCATACATGCATATAGAGTACACAGCTAATCATACCATACCGCTTATGATTTATACTGTAAACATTCTAAATTTATAAACTTTAAATATGACTAAATAATAATAATAATAATAATAATAATAATAATAATAATAATAATAATAATAATAATAATAATAATAATAATAATAATAATAATTACTGATAATAAGATCCCTGGCTCGGATTCAATCAACTGACTTTTTAAAAGTGTCCTAGATAACAAAACATTAAAATTATACAATCAACTTATATATTAACATGTAATTATACATACTACATAGTAATGCTGACTAATAGTTCGTAACAGCAAAACGCTTTTTTTTCACCTATACCATTTGTATTACATTTATCTATTTTTATTCACAAAAAGTACGCAGCAAGACATATCTGGCATCTTTTGCGTCACCGTTTTTTCAAAGTTAGAAGAAAATTTTTAAACATAACTAACCCTGTGTGCAAAACACTAATTTTCAACTTGATCGTTTGCATTACAATGTGTAGTGGGTTTTTTATTAATACATTCTATACGAAAATGCAAATACACGTCATGTGAATGCGAATCGTTTTTGTACATAACCAAATTTCCAGAGATCTTTCTTCTGTGAGAGTCTATGCTTGACAAAAGACCAATGGTACTTACAATACACACATTACTACAATATAACGAGATAGAAAATATTAACTTCAGAGATATAGAAAAGCGTATCTCATCTTTTCAACTGAGTGCTTTCGTAAATTGATTGAATCGAATGTGTAAACAAATCGGTGTCTATGGTCCTCCTGAATACAAACATAATAACAATTTCTAAAAAGCTCTTTTGCTCCTTTCAAGGTAGATTGCCTATAGTGTACTGTTGACACAACGATGACGAAGCATTCCGAATATAAATATCTGGCAGTGTCTAGAACTTTTATATGCGAGCTAGAGCAATAGTTTTGGGGGTAAAAAAAAAACAAAAAACAAAAAAAAAACCAAAAAAAACAAAAAAAAAAAACCCAAGTTAATCAGTTCTTTATCCAGAGTTAATTGTTAGAATTCCTACCTCTAGCACTTATTGCTGAGCACACACACACACACACACGTATGTATGTATGTATGTATGTATGTATGTATGTATGTATGTATGTATGTATGTATGTATGTATGTGTATATATATATATATATATATATATATATATATATATATATATATATATATATATATATATATATATATATATATATATATATATATATATATATATATAAAACTTTGAAAAGATTGTGATATATAGTTTTTCCCCATGTCATGCTTTGGATACAATACAATGTAAGCAGCCGTGTTTAAAAATAGCGTTCATGTATATCAAGTCAAATGTATATCAAGTCAAATCAGACAAAATGATAAATACCGAATCAATTACCTTTCAAATCATTTAATGACTTATCGCAATAGCTGACACCTATATAAAAAACAGGTATGAATTTAACATGATTAAATGTTACTTGGTAACTCTGTTCAATATTTCTGAAAGGCGATAATGGTAAACTACATGATCAAGTAAATCGATTACGATCAAACCAATGACCTAAGGATAGGTAAAGATTCCACTCGATGTGTCAAGTCCAGAAACAGTCTAAATCTCAAGTGATTATTTTAGAGAACATGAAAGACAACAAGAAAATACTATTAAACTTAAAACTACGTGATAATCTCTCTCTCTCTCTCTCTCTCTCTCTCTCTCTCTCTCTCTCTCTCTCTCTCTCTCTCTCTCTCTCTCTCTCTCTCTCTCTCTCTCTCTCTCTCTCTCTCTCTCTCTCTCTCTCTCTCTCTCTCTCTCTCTCTCTCTCTCTCTCTCTCTCTCTCTCTCTCTCTCTCTCTCTCTCTCTCTCTCTCTCTCTCTCTCTCTCTCTCTCTCTCTCTCTCTCTCTCTCTCTCTCTCTCTCTCTCTCTCTCTCTCTCTCTCTCTCTCTCTCTCTCTCTCTCTCTCTCTCTCTCTCTCTCTCTCTCTCTCTCTCTCTCTCTCTCTCTCTCTCTCTCTCTCTCTCTCTCTCTCTCTCTCTCTCTCTCTCTCTCTCTCTCTCTCTCTCTCTCTCTCTCTCTCTCTCTCTCTCTCTCTCTCTCTCTCTCTCTCTCTCTCTCTCTCTCTCTCTCTCTCTCTCTCTCTCTCTCTCTCTCTCTCTCTCTCTCTCTCTCTCTCTCTCTCTCTCTCTCTCTCTCTCTCTCTCTCTCTCTCTCTCTCTCTCTCTCTCTCTCTCTCTCTCTCTCTCTCTCTCTCTCTCTCTCTCTCTCTCTCTCTCTCTCTCTCTCTCTCTCTCTCTCTCTCTCTCTCTCTCTCTCTCTCTCTCTCTCTCTCTTACGCAACGATAATGATAAAGATTCTCAGTAAGACAGAGATGAGACGCCGAACGGATTAAACATACATGACTTTGAACGTTCAGCAAATGCGTAATGAATGGGTAGTTTATATTTATGTAGGAAAAAAATCAGCTTTAAATATTGCAATACATTTGTGTTTTGGCCTCCATTTTAGTAAGATTACCTTGAAAAGTTATTCACTCAGATTTGTTTAATTCAATAAAAAAAAGAAATGGGGAGGAGGGCAAGGATCTGTAAGATTTCTGTAAGTATTGTATTGAAAGACGTTCATGCTAAATTAAGGAAATGAGTAAAAGTAGAAGTTAAACCACTTATATTAGGTTTTAACAGATCTGTTTGACAATGGAATATTTATGAAAATTTTGAAAAAGCTGTAAGAAGTTAAAGAGGG
This sequence comes from Potamilus streckersoni, assembly GCA_016746295.1. NCBI lineage: Eukaryota > Metazoa > Mollusca > Bivalvia > Unionida > Unionidae > Potamilus > Potamilus streckersoni. The sequence continues at coordinate 612,813 of JAEAOA010001214.1, forward strand.
ATAGATGATGGACAATTGTGGACAATAGTGGATGTGATGAAGAGATTTGTTGATCATGGAAACGACAAGCACAGAAAATAGATGTACTGGATGTATGACAAATACGGAAATGTGTTAAAATCGATGACTAATAATTAAGCACAGAGATTATTGGGACATTGTATCACAGTTCACTTGTAATACGATGTACTAATTAACCATGAGTAATAATGAGATGACATAACGATAATGTTGTGACTGATAACTAACGTGTGTTCTGGCCTCAATATTTCCGTCATGCCTTCCAAACTTAAAATATATGAACAGTTAAATTTAAGTCAGACGTATATCTTTATCCATTGAAGTCAATGAATTCTAGAATTAAATTCAGAATAAAGTTCTGTTTGTGAGGTTTAGACCAGCGGTGTAAACATGAAAACAAAAACCATTGCAGAAAAAGAGCAAGTTTTTTCGAAGTTAACAACCCTGATGGAACGATAAGGCTTACTAATGAGTTTCGTGAATCGAATGATTAATGGCTGATGACAAAAGTTCACTTTATTAAAACATTTTATCAACAAACTTGAACATTTTTCTATATCATGAGTCATGCAAATGTTAGGTCTTATTACATATTATGTTCTTTTGTTGACGTTAAGTTAATTTCAGCACATAAAAAATAAATTAAATTTGACCTTAATATATGTCAGACTATAAATCAAGACCCATTTCATGCTGTTGTTATGAATTTTATTTACAAGATTTAAAGTTGTACTTACTGTCAGTGGTTGTACATGACAAATTAAATGAGCACGTAACACATGTAACTGCTCTGACCAATGCACGGATACAAAAGAGTAACTTATTGTTAGTTGGTTTGTGACGATGCATTATTAGTCATAGCATACTGAAGACTGCTGAGCTACTGGGCATTTCCAGGTGGGATATATTTTTTTAAATAAAGAGAGCAGCAGTTTTAAATTATTTTGGGAGTTCCATTTTAAAATATTGATATTTTGTCCTTTTCTTTTCACGAACAAAAACAAAAATTACCTGAGAAAAACTGAAATAAACAATATTATAAACTTTCTCTTTTTGCGACTACCAAATGGTGCAGTTTTCCGAATTTAAACCATTTTTAGCTGATTTAATTTCGGGGATCTGACACGGCTCGTGCATCTAATTTATTGAAAATGTGTGATTTGTGGATGATCAATTTCGAGGATGAGGTCCTTCCGCGAACACCGCGAAAGAACCAGCATACAAAACAAGATATTAATCTTAATATTAATTTTACAAGATATTAATCACTATGTAAATTCCCATGCAGTGAAATATTCAGAGGAGTATCTACGCATGGTATTGATCATATGCCGTATTTATCCAATGTTGGCATCACTTAAATGCAATCAAAGCAGACACACATTGGTTGAATAACGCATCTTTACATCATGTTTACCGCTTTTCGCGTTTAATTGAGAAACAGAGGAAACTGGATGGTCCCTGATCTGCCCTTGTATAATGCGATGGTAAAACTGAGTCTATACTGCTTGCAATTAAGTGCGCGTTAAACGTAGATCAAGACGCTCTTTTATCCACAGTACGCAATTTATTCTTTGCATGGTTCTCTCTTTAACTTCTTACATCTAAAGACTCCAATAATTAGTCAAAATACCATCATCTTTAATATGGAAGTCATAAACATGTGAATAAATAAGGTGGGGCAGACACACATCAATAATCGATAAAGAAACGAATATTAATAAAGCTGCATGTGAATGGACGAATTGAAAGGATGATTACATTTCACATTATATATTTTTGTCAGGATATTCTGTGGTATATTTTATAATTTAGTAATAAATTATGTAAAAATATTCATACAAGAGGTGGTGTAAATTTGACACAGTTCACGTGCGACAAAAATCGTTGGTTACGTTTATGAATTTGAAATTATATGAGTGACTTGCTATAAACGTCTGGAACATAAGGCAGTTAAAGGTTCTAAAGATGATGCTTACCTTATTAAAGCTAAGCAAACGATGGCAAATATTTAATAAAGAATAACAATTGACTGAGAAATAGAAGACGTTGGTGATAAAGTCTATTTTTGCAGTTACTTGTAAAACTAAAATATATAACATTTAAATAGTTACAATAACTCCATAGAAGTAGAATGCAAATATACTAAGATAAACGGCATTTTGGGTCAGGTTAAATCTCGAGTAAAGAGCTTACTTAAAGAAGAAAAGACCATTACCCATGTCTGTAGGAATAAAGTGCGAGTCAGTTATCCTTTTTCTGGTTAATACTGCAAATATATGTTACCAAGATGTGTTCATTAAGAATTGACCTTGTTTATAAAATGTCTATTTTCCTGCTATCATCAAGTAAATGACGACCTATTCGAATATTCTCTAAAAAATCAGGTTTCAGAAATTGCATCCAGTATTTACTATACTCCTTAACTCGAATAATCAGTCAAACTCTAAATTACCTTTGCCATTGGTCTTATATTTGTTATATTTTATGTATTTCGCAGACGTATGTATCCATGTTACTTATTTGAAATATCTTGTATTTTAATTAATGTATCTATTGAACACTATATTAATTTAAGTTTTAAAGTTGAGTAGATTGACGAGTACTGGAACAGCATTCACACAGACTATGCCTAAACTCAAAAGATGGCACCTAATTGGTCGGAAATTCAATTTTTAACATGAAAGGAGGGGGTCAAAAGAAGGCCATAATTAATAGCAACAGGGGTAGACAACTCCAGTTCTCGATTGGCAAAGGGTGAAAATAAATATTGTTGCTAAAAACATAAATGATTAACCCTGTATCCCTCAACTAATGATGTCAATAGAACTTCGAACAGAGACATCATTCAATGTAATATTTGCGATTCAGCAATTTAATGTTTAATGGCTAGTACTGCAATATTCTAATATAATCGTATATCAATATATTGAGCTATTGACACACTGATTGGGAAGATGCTGAATGATTTTGATAAGAAAATGTTCAGTGACAAAGATCAGATAGATGATTGATTGACAAAAAGAGTAGCATAGATATATAGATTAGAGATATAGATAATAATTTAGATAAGTAGATAGAGATAGACTGGCAGACATATCTAGATGTGAAGCTTCAAAACACTAATAGTAGGACAATAAGTCGTCTAAGCGATGACAAGGAATGTACTTATGAAAGACATGTAATTTGGATAGACAGCGATGGAATGAGAAAGGAAAGAAACAGAAAAGATCAGCGTTTTTATCGATCAGATACCAAAAGTACGATATGAAATTATATAAGTGTATTAAATGATCAGACAAAAAAGTATGCGATGAATGTTTTTATCGATCAGACATTGAAGTAAATGATGATGAAATTACAGGACGACTATGGCAATGACAACGGTTAGAGTAACAGATGAGCTTAAATACTGAACCATCAGGACAAAGAGTTTCCAATTAACGGATGATATCTCGTCAATCACTAAGAGAATATCGAGGAGTGTATACACTGGCGAACTTGAATGTGGAATTAAAGTAAGCGAGAGGGACAACACTTGGGGTTATGGCGGGCTTCAGCAAACATGCCAGAAAGTGATTGATGGATGGAAAAGGCATTAAACAATTGGAAGTGAATATCATGAAAGATAAAAGAGAACTGGTTATTGATGATATATAGTAGAAATGATGACGTGTTAGCCAAGCTACTAGGAAGGTTGTTAATTGCTTGATAGAGTTATTGATAACATGAAGATACATACGACTGTTAATGAAAAAGTAATCATGATGAGGTTTGTTAATATACACAGAACTCTGTTGCAGAGATAACGATCATTTTGAGGTTTGAACAGATATATATATATATATATATATATATATATATATATATATATATATATATATATATATATATATATATATATATGTGTGTGTGTGTGTGTGTGTGTGTGTGTGTGTATACAGAGATATTGATCCTATTGATGTTTCTTAAGATACACAGGAGTTACAGAGATAATTATACTATTGGGGTTCGTTAAGATATACAGAAATCTGTTTCAAAGATATTGATCCGATTGAGGTTCGTTAAGATACAAAGACTCTGTTACTGAGATAATGATACTATTGAGGTTCGTTAAGATACAAAGGACTCTGTTACAGAGATAATGATTTTTCTGAGGTTCGTTAAGATATACAGACACCTTTTAGATATATTGATCCTATTTAAGTTCTTTGAGATACGTATGACTCTGTTACATAGATAATGGTTTTATTGAGGTTCTTTATAATATACAGAAAATGATATAGAGATATTGATCCTACTGAGGTTCGTTAAGATGCACACAACTCTGTTACAGAGATAATAATTCCACTGAGGTTCGTTAAGATATACAGAGCTCTGTTACAGATATTGATCCTACTGAGGTTCGTCAAGGTGCACGGGACTCTGTTACAGAGATAATGATTCTGTTGAGGTTTGTTAAGATCTACAGAACCTTGTTACAGAGATATTGATCCTACTGAGGTTCGTTAAGATGCACGGGACTCTGTTACAGAGATAATGATTTTATCGATGTTCGTTACAAGATACAGAAATCTATAATCTCTTACAGATATATTGATCCTATTGAGATTTGTTAAGATACACATAAATCGTTACAGAGATAATGATTATATTGAGGTTCGAAATGATACACAGGACTATGTTACAGAGATAATGATCCTCTTGAGGTTCCTTAACATACAAAATGTTTAATGTACCACAAGAGAAATATATCAACAAAGACGAAGTCGTAGATTTAGACTGAGCATACAACTTCATGGTCGTGAAAGCATTACTTTGAAGAAAACCATAACAATTGTCTACAAAGTAGCAAGAAAGACTATGAAGGTGATAACTGAAGAATGATTTTTCAAATCTTTAAATGTATTTTGCAAAATTATGGGACCTTGACAATCTAAGGCACCAATAATCTTGACATACCTGCAAAATCGAAATACAAAATTATATCGTTAGCATATTTTGAATGCATATTATAAGTGAGGCAATTTTATAAAAGTACTTGAATTACTGGATTAACTTGGGTGAAACTATTTCTGGCACAATTAATATCAAAAATCATTAATGGTAGCACTATTTTTACTTTGGCCGACATCTGCAAACTTTATTTTACCTGTAAAGTATTATTACGGATAGAATAAATTTCAAACAAGCAATTAACTATACAATCGTTATATGTAGAATCAACTATATGGTAAAATTAAAACGACATCACAGGTGTTACGGTTCGCACTAATGTCAACGATGTGTCACGTGGTTTGCACCAAGGTTAATGGTATGTCACAATAGTTATAGAGGCATAATGCATGAGAATTGAAATTAACAAGTAACTAATTTAAATAAATTAATGACCATTATCAGAAGCATATATACAGCTCTGAAACACATAGCAGTCAATAATGGAGGGTTGGGGATGAAGGTGTCTGTGTATTTTCAAGTAACATTACACATAAAATTCATACATCTCCCGACAGTGTTATACCGATCATTGTGACAATTGTATTATACTTTTTATGTTAACAAATAATGTACCTTAAGTCTTTTGAGGACACGAAAAATCATACTGTATTTCCCAATTAACACTGACATACCACCCACCCACCACCTACACAAAAATCCGATCAGGTAAATGCTGACAGTTCTCTGACTGAAATAGGCTCAGTTTGTACAAGCATTTCTACATAAAACATTTACTTTTTCGAAATAATTTCTTAAATTTTAAGGCACAAAAGAATTAAATTTACCAAAAACCTTTAAGCTTTAAATTTCTTAAAACTAAAGTTAAATTTAAGAGTAAAGTGAAGTGGATAATTTTCCTCCTTAAAAATGTTTAGTTTGTGTACAAATTTTCAAAGGATGTATGAAAACTATTCCAGGTGAAAATTTAAAGCAACTTAAATTTCAGTTATACAATTTAAATCATCATTATTTTAGTCGCTAAAATTATTGAAATAATCATGCATCAGTATAATAATAATTTACCTGCCCATTTTACTAATTGCGTCAAGGCTTCATTATATGGGCCCTAATGAAGACTTTTTTAATACAAAAAGTTATATATTGTATCTCATGATATTGTTGTTCTAGTTTTAGTGTTTGACGCCATTTCCCGGCGCAAAATAGGCTATATATGTGGCCAGTGTAAGTGGTGGAGGAAGAACCCGCAAAAACCTCGGCAAAAACCACGGAATGTTACTATTAGCTTTCTCACCTATCCACATTAGCTACGCCCGATTTTTAAACATACGCAGACAGAGGTGAGATGGCAGAGTACGGAAAAGGCGAGCTCCTTCGACTACTCGGGCACTTTGGGTCCCCAGAATTCATGATTAATAATGATTTGGGGATCATTGAGAAAATATCTTTTTTTAACGCTGTTCATTACTTAATTCGATGACCTTTAAAGTTTTAGTCAACTGGTATAGAGTATTTGAACAAATCTGAGTATTTTACTAAAACGATTTCGTGGTTTTTTCAACTTGTCAATAAATTTAATACCGATCGACAGACAAAATAAGCTTCAATAAAATGTTCTGCAGTTGCACGTGCAACACATCTGACAGCTTAAGATATGTGTGTGATGTGATATGAGTAATGACAATGCGCAAAAGGGCACACTATAAAATAGGGGCTTTCTTATGATATTCTCCGGCTGATATCAGAGCCGAGTTAAAACAAGTTTACTGATGTAATTCTCTGTGGATTCACAGACTGTTGAGGTGCCTTCATCGTTTTCAAGATTGTTGTAAATATTGAAAGATGACCAAAGTTCTTGAATACTGTTGTATACTATTGGTGAAAAAGAACTTGCTGTTATGAAGGGAAAAATTAATGAAAACGCTCGATGCAAAGTGGAAGATATTTCTTTTCTCACGGCAATAATTAGTCAACTGTTTTTCATATAGTGACGTATCATTTGAATGTGATAAAGGTGATAAAGGTTACTACAAGCTGGGTCCCCTATTTATTTTGAAGGATAATCAAATACATATATGCAGTTGAGATCGCCAAATATAAAGAAGTGACCAGAGACTTTTAAATGAGACTATACAGGTAATAAACATGAATGTAACTTTATGAACCCGATTCAAGAAAAAATAATGAAAGTCTTGTTAGATAAATAGCAGTGACCACAAATTGCTCGGTGTAATACAATTGTTGAGAGTTTTATACGCGTTATTCTTCGATGTGAATGGTCTGGTCATCCAGATACCTTTGCCTGATTCTGTGTGTTTCATTGGACATTTTTTCACCTCTTAAGTGTTGCGAAAAGTTGTCGAACTCTCCTGAACCGTCCGCCCAGCCCTTGCAACGGTTCCTCTTAACGCCGTCGTGACAAAGTTAACATTATCCAAACTTTACTTTATCATCCATGCAGATTTGATTGAGCTTCAAATGACTTTTGGCTGAATTCCGTTATGAAAGAGAATTGCAGACAATTTAGAACCTGCCGTGCGGTTCGAAGTACGGTTTTCAAGCGTGTGAACAAGAAACAAAAAGTGAATACAGAAATGTCATTTAAGAAATGGTTACTTAGAGAAAGTGTGTAGAAGCGCATGTGAAATACTCAGAAGGGACACAATGTTCACTAAAAACCAGACGCGCGCCAGAGACCTGTATACAATGTATTTGTTGAAACATATCATCTTATTAAAAAAAAATAACAAAATAAAATAGTGCAAAAAGTGATAGTGAACAGACACAATTTCAGACATACCCTAGAAATGAAGGAATTTGTATTCAGCAAAACACAGCGAATATATTGCTAAAAAAAACCTCCCATGATTATGTAGCCGATTTCCTTTTTACGATAATCCATCAATATAACGCTAAAAAGAAACATAAGTCGTGTGAATTCTCTTCTGACACATGTCCTACAAATATGTCTCAAGGACTCGAAGGAAATATATTAAAAATACAATTTTTGACCTGTAAATTAACATGAGTCGTAACAGTGTTGTTAAATATGGTGTTCAGTTGAATTTTAATTTACATGAGTAAAAAGCAAAGAACAATTTTAGATGCAAATAGGGATTTTATTGACCAATCAGTTGTAGGGGTTACTTTAGCGTACATTTTGATCGCATGCTTAAGGATTTACATCGTTAAGGAAAGAACAACAAACAAACAAACAAACAAACAAAATACAGGAAGGAATTCCAATTATCATCAATGTTTTAATAAGTCTATCAACTTGAACTGGGTAAATTCGCTTTAATAAGCTCATCAAACTGAACTGGGTAAATTCGCCTTAACAAGTAAGTTTATCAACCTATCAACTTGAACTGTGCAAATTCCTTAGCATCAAAATCTTTAGTATAAATTAGTATCAATATTATTGGCAATACGAATAATTCCTTAATACGTCATATTGTGTCAAACATATGAATGTGTAGTCCCTACCATTGTGACCCATGCCTACAATTTGATATACAAATTAACCTTGTGACCAGAACCCTCATTTTTATATCTACCGTTATCCTCATGATTTTACCTCCATGTTGGTATACAACGTTTCAATAGTGACCTTAGCCTCCACTTTGGTATACAGCGTTACCCTTGTGACCCATGCATACATTTTGTTTTACACCATTATCCTTGTTATCTTTAATTCCATTCTGATATACAATATTACTATTGTGGCCTTTACCTCCATTTTAGTATATACCGTTACTTTTATGACCCATGCCTACATTTTGGTATACACCGTTACCCTTGTGACCCATGCCTACATTTTGATATACACCGTTACCCTTATAACCTATGCCTACATTTTGGTATACACCGTTACCCTTGTAACCCATGCCTACATTTTGATATACGCCATTATCCTTTTGACCTTACCTCCATTGTAGTACACACTGTGACACTTGTGATCCATGCCTACATTTTGTTATACGCCGTAATCCTTGTGACTCTTACCTCCATTTTCGTACACACTGTTATACTTGTGATCCATGTCTACATTTTGGAATACACCGTTATCCTTGTGACTCTTACCTCCATTGTGGTACACACTGTGACACTTGTGATCCATGCCTACATTTTGGTATATACCGTTATCCTTGTGACTCTTACCTCCATTTTGGTACACACCGTGACACTTGTGATCTATGTCTACATTTTCGTATACACCGTTATCCTTGTGACTCTTACCTCCATTTTGGTACACACCGTGACAGTTGTGATCTATGTCTACATTTTCGTATACACCGTTACCATTGTAATCCATGCCTACATTTTGATATACACCGTTACCCTTGTAACCTATGCCTACATTTTGGTATACACCGTTACCCTTGTAACCCATGCCTACATTTTGGTATAAGCCGTTATCCTTGTGACTCTTACCTCCATTGTGGTACACACTGTGACACTTGTGACCCATGCCTACATTTTGGTATACACCGTTATCCTTGTGACTCTTACCTCCATTTTGGTACATACAGTGACACTTGTGATCTATGTCTACATTTTGGTATACACCGTTACCATTGTGATCCATGCCTACATTTTTATATACACCGTTACCCTTGTAACCTATGCCTACATTTTGGTATACACCGTTACCCTTGTAACCCATGCCTACATTTTGGTATACGCCGTTATCCTTGTGACTCTTACCTCCATTTGTGTACACACCGTGACACTTGTGATCTATGTTTACATTTTGGTATACACCGTTACCATTGTGACTCATGCCTACATTATGGTATACACCGTTAATCTTGTGACCCATGCCTACATTTTGGTATACACCGTTACCCTTGTGACCCATGCCTATATTTTGATATACACCGTCACCCTTGTAACCCATGCCTACATTTTGGTATACACCGTTACCCTTGTAACCCATGCCTACATTTTGGTATACGCCGTTATCCTTGTGACTCTTACCTCCATTTTGGTACATACAGTGACACTTGTGATCTATGTCTACATTTTGGTATACACCGTTACCATTGTGATACATGCCTACATTTTGATATACACCGTTACCCTTATAACCTATGCCTACATTTTGGTATACACCATTACCCTTGTAATCCATGCCTATATTTTGGTTTACACCGTTATCCTTGTGACTCTTACCTCCATTGTGGTACACACTGTGACACTTGTGACCCATGCCTACATTTTGGTATACGCCGTTATCCTTGTGACTCTTACCTCCATTGTAGTACATACTGTGACACTTGTGATCAATGCCTACATTTTGGTATACACCGTTATCCTTGTGACACTTACCTCCATGTTGGTATACATCTTGCACCTATGACCCTTACATCATTTTGATACACACCTTGCCTTTGTTGTGACCATTACGTCTATTCTTGACGACATTTATACTCCCCCATATTAGATAAAAACTAATGTTAAAAGGTCGAGAATAAGGAATAGCAGAAACACAATCCCTATTGCATCTCCTACATATTAACCAAAATAACTATTCAAATTGCTAAAAGGGACAATTTGGTTTTGCTGTATTGGTATATATTTTGATATTGATTTCTGTCTACAATGAATTATTATTCAGAGACCTGTGGCTGAAACTAGAATAGAATCAGTTTTCATAAATTCGTACCTGAGATCCGTTTAACATCGATCTTCGTTTGCCCATTTTTCTTGTCATTGTCGAGACAATAGGTTTCGGATTTTTTTTAGCTTTGGAAAGATATCTATACTGATATCCTGCTCTATTCGCAATGTTGTTAGATCCAGGTCTGTAATTTTTAGGATATTTAGTCCTTCCCTTTGGTTGAACAGCTAAGTTCGCAGTCTCCGCTCGAACAGAATTTTGTAACCAACTTTCTACCGTTACAGTTGACTGCTCAAAAGTTATATCAGTAGTTGGGGTCACATTGGAAGCTTTGTCAGAATCGGAACTCCTGAAAGACTTTTTAAGTCTGTTCGGGTTATTTGTGATTCTGTGAATTCGAGGCTGAACCATCCATTTATTTTCATGTTGTTTAGGTTTTGTTGTCCTTGGACTTTTTTGCAGACCGTTAGCAAGAATCAATGGTTTACTTTTTGATATACGCACAAGAGATGCTGGACTAGCTTTAAGCAGTACTTCATTGCTATTTTCGCTGATTCTAAACGTTTCTGATTTATGAAGACCTTTCGTGTCTCGATTTGTGTGCATCTTTTCGTCATTCAACCGAGATGAAGAAATATTGTGTAATTTGTTTACAAGTGCTTTTCTTTTTAAAGGTTTCTTTCGAGGAGATTGAAGTGGAAGTTTAGTCTGAGCATTCTCTAACCTATTTTGTCCTCTCAAAACCGTCTGGTGCTTGACGAAGGTCCCTTGGTTTTTGACGGAGGGCGGATCACTGACGTGTTGATGTGTAGAAGTTAAAAGACTAGATATTTGTTCAGCAATAGAGTTAATAGATGGTATGCTTTTTTTAACGTCAAGCCTAGACCTTCCATTTTTTGTCTTCGTTTCATTAGGTACAGGAGAACTAGTGTTAATGTTAGCCGCTGCTAATCTTGCACCAACCCCTTTGAGTCTTTTTCTTGCTCTGTTGTACCGTTTTCTGATGCTCTCAGAAGAATCAGTCCTCTCGTACCTGATATTGTTGCCATGGTATCCGTATCTGTAACGGACGCTCTCAGAAGATGTATTTCTCTGATATCGTTTATCGCTTATACTACTTTCTGTCAAAGATGTCATGGTTTATGTAGATCAAATCACAAATTCCGATGAATATTGCTTAACCTGAACGTTGTTGGAAAATAATCCCTTGATCCAGTTCTATAATAACGCTGAACATACAAACAAGCATCGATTACGTCTATTCTTTATACACTACATGAACAACAGTACTATTAATGTTCAGGTGATAAAATCAATATTTTGGACAACCAGACAATAATAATTTCACATGAGAGAAACCATAACACCATCCTCACTCCCTAATTTGGACTTTTGGTAAAAAAAAAACATCTTGTTACATCAACAGAAGGACATGTCTGTAAACAGTGCTACATTTTAAAAAAATCAGACATGGGCTCGCAAAAAGATATATCTTAACAATGCTTTCACATATATCTTTTCTTATTTGTCATGTATGTATGTATACCTCAGTCATTCCAGTGAAACATATTCTGGTTAGATCTTCTGCAACCCTTTATCCATGTACAAATTATAATTTTATTGCATCCACAGAATACACATCACTAAAAAATAAGAATAAAAATTAATAAAAACAGCCATACAGTTCCAAAGTTTACCTAAAAGGCCAAAAAGATCAGAAATTGAAATGTATTTAGGTAACGCTTCAAAGTCGATTATTCAAATTTATTTGTAACGTAAACTTCTAATATTAAACCGTTTTACTGAGTTGGTTACTTTTTATGTTAGTCCAATGCCGACTATTTTCATCTCTAAACCAATAAATGCTTCAAAATCATAACACGTTTTGAAATCAACATTAAACGGTTCGCTTGCAGTCCGAACAATTGCGAAATATTCATAATAATGTACACGCCGTTCGCAAATCTGTGTGTATTTCTTAAAATTTTGATAATAAAAAAGATAAACATACCTTTGATTATCGCGCAAGAACCTCAAGGAATTACAAATAATGATTGTTGTTCGTATGAGAAAAGTCAGAAAACATAACGATCTGAGGGCAGAAAGCAATACAGATTCTTTTAGAAGTTACTTTCTGTATAAATAAGCACATCCAATTATTTAACATAATTCAGGGTTTCCAGCTTGTTGGTTAATGCCATATAAGATTCAGACTTTATCGTTTCAACCGTTGTTTTACTCCGTAAGCCTTTCTTTCGTTGTGCGTAAACTCACGTATCAGTAGATATTTTTGTTATGAACATATAGCTCCATAATGGTTAAATAAGCATTCATATTCTTCTATCAAAACGTGCTCTTCTGCCATGTACTGAATAAATAAATAACAATCTTTGCACTAATGCACGTATGTTGATAATAACAAGTTTGTTCCGATTCTGAACAGAATGAAAGAATGAAATATTCATTCAATGATCAAATTCCAAAGTGGACCACATAACATTTCATGATATGTATATAACTAAATGTTTGCCGATTAGACAACTTAATTGCCCTGATTATTTACTCAAGCCCTTGCAGTCAAGGTTTGCTAGAAAAATAGATAGAGCACACAACAAGTATAAGAATATATTCCTTCAACTCTGATGTGTTGGTAACAAAGGACAAAGGTGACGAAAAGAGTAGTTTTTGAAGATGTAGAACGAATATCCGATTCCCAATTACTTACTCATTTTGTTTGCTCCAGAAGTAATCAAAGCAATAAAGTGGATGTCTGTATGAATGTCACCAAAAGTGTTCCCCTTTCATTGTTCTTGCCTGGGTTGAGAAAATAGCTATTAATTAAGAAGAGAACGTAATGCCACTTTCTGAACGATAATTAAATATATGAAAGTCATTCATCATGATTCCACCAATACAGTAGAAATGGCACACTGAGTTGCAGAGTGAAACAAAGAAGATAGAGCCAACGATTCAAACAGGCATGGTCCATTATATCAATATCCTTCTTCTAGAACAAGGCTGCTTAAAAATCTACTTAATGTTAATAGAAACACAAATCCTTTTCTACTTTGCAAACTTTTGCCATGATAAAAGACAAGATATTTCGTCATTGTCGAGAATTTGGTTTCAAACATCCGTCTGTTAATATTTAGTAAGCCTTTTTGCAAGACTGTGATTTTTAAAACCGAAAAGTTGCAATTGTCATACACTAACAACTGAATATAACATGCTGAATCATTGGCAAGTCTTACACTTTGAACTGATTTTAATTGTTTAATAAGGTACAAATACAATTCGTCATTGACAATAATTTCATGATTCCGTTGTACCTTCATCCAAAGATGTTATAAATGCTTCTGTTATTAGAATCAAATTAAGAAAGCTGCAATTCTTTGAGAACCAGTTTACACTGAATATTAATTACAATTATCTCCTGCCATTAATGATCAGAAAGTTTACAGCGTAAGCTAAGGTCCTAAAAATATAAAAATCATCCGTTCCTGACAACTCGAATGACACATCCAATTAATTCTAAGGCTTCTTTGTAGCCACATTTTCATTCATTTTGAGTAACGATCAGGTTTTGTGTCTCCTTTTTACAGGGCTTTTCGATCATTTGATCGTTTGATGTTTCATTATGCCCATCTTTGACGGTTTGATTTCCAACATCGACATGGATTATTATGATCACTTCAAGCGAAAATCCGATTGAAACGACTTTCTTTAGACTCAATGTCTCAAAGTTTAAAACAGGAATAGTTTACAACAAAACTGAGTCCAGGAAAGATTACTGTTGTTTCAAGAACATAAATTTGTCCGATGAGGTTGAATTAATGCAAACACAATGGTTTGCTTTTCGGTAGGCGTATAATTCTTTTTTGACAAAAAAATGTAAAATATCTTAAAGCTGTCGTGGGAAGAAAGACGTACACCATTTCAATTAAAAACCGTTGTAAGTCTGTAACATGTATGAAAATAGGTAAAAGTCACACTGAAAGCAAGTAAGACCGACATCACCAAATGCTTCCATCCCTGATATCTTTATTGATGTTTCCTCTGGACACTGACCAACCGCATGATTCAAACTGCCACTTGATAGGCATTTTTTTTCTAGGTGGAAGACATGAATCCGATTAGAAGCATATATCAGTGGAATTAAATCCCAAATTCCCAACCTCCAAAGATCAATGTTGCTAAAAAATGATATTTCTTAATGAGATCTCTTTGGCAAGGAACCGAACGAAAATATTGCCATCAAAGTCTCTCAGATCATACACTTGTGAATTTTCTTACCAGATCTACTAGTCAAATGAGCGTAAGAGCTAATCGATGGAGTATATACTAAGTGGGAGTTATTCGGTGCATTTTCTAAAAAGAAAAGACCTCTGTAAACAGATAATGCATACCTTTCGGGACAACAAAAGGTGTATTTAAATTTTACTGGAAAAAAATACTATCTCTCAAATATGCCGAAAATATTTTTCATTGCTTGGTAGAATCTATTAATGGCCTGTACCTTGATAGAGAAAAACATAAATCAAAACCCAATAGCGCAAATTATATCTAATATTTACTTATTCAAATATTGAAAGGAAGGACTGAATAAGAGAGACGGGTACTCTAAATCAGGCTAAATTTGACAAAAAGGTGTGTATCGTATCTACATATGAAATTTGATATGACTGCACCGAACAAAAAACGTTTTTGTGTATGTGTTGTGGTAAACAAACAATGAAAAACAGAGAGTGAAATGTGTTTTGCCACTAATAAAAGTCAAATGGATCTTACCAATTAAGATTTCGCTCTGTACGGTTGGAATTTTAGATAACAACACTTTACAAATGTAATGAAGCGAGGCTTTTCGTGAAAAGAAAATAACTTAGAACTTACGCCATGTTTTTACAGAGGAAAATATATGTACACATTGATTATTGGTGTTAGTTAATTTGACAAAGCATCTTAAACTCAACTACTCATTTGTAGACAGAAATTCGGAAGAGAGGGGAAAGACAACTCTTGTTGGTGACCAAATGTATACATGTTTTATAATCAAATATATAGTTTTATTTCCAGAGACTCTTTTTGATATTTCTTTAGAAAAAGGCGTATGAAGCACGTTCCTTTTATTAGATAATTTATTATAATGATAAATCTCAATGCCATAGTCAGTATATCTCCTAAAGGTCAGAATACCTCTTAAAGGTCAGTATACCTCATAAAGGTCAGTAGACCTCCTAAAGGTCAGTATACCTCCTAAAGGTCAGAATACCTCATAAAGGTCAGAATACTTCCTAAAGGTCAGTATACCTCCTGAAGGTCAGAATACTTCCTAAAAGTCAGTATACCTCCTAAAGGTCAGAATACCTCCTAAAGGTCAGAATATTTCCTATCTGAACGCCATCTTACAAATTGCTTGACTTTGGCTGACGCACAGAGAAAGACATGTAACGTTTATTGATGTTACCTTGTAGATAGCAAGCAAACTATGTACATCATGTGCCGCCTTTTAGATGTTGGGCATTAATAATAAATGCCGTATTCCCATATTCATAACAGGCATAGTAGGACTATTGAACTGGATTAAAAATGAAATCAGTGAACAGCTATTAAACGAAAAGCATTGTATCATGTTTACCTGTGCACTAAAGCGAGCAATAGAAATAATCAACTCGCGTTGATTTAAGGAAATTACTACAATATAGCTTGTGGTTTTAATTGGTAGAGGGAAAGTGGCAGAGTTAAAACGTGTAGACATAAACACATAATAACAGGAGACAGGATTCAGCGATAGCATTGGGAAAATATTAACAAACATAAAATTACGAACAACGGAGACAAGTTAAAGAATGTTGAAATGTTGCTGTTTTACAAGGATCCCATACTCTTGCCTCGATTTTTTTCTGATTTATCTTTTTCTAAGAGCTATTTTCTCACCCGGTCTTAAAGCATGAAGAAGAAAAAAATATATTCAATATAATCCATATTTTCTTCAATAAGATCCCTTTTTATGCTCTTTTAATTGAGGTACCAAACATATAATTCAAGCTAAAATTAGTTGTATAAAGAAAAAGTGGCAAAGAAAAAGAACTTTAACGGAACACGAGATACATCCAACAATAATTACAAAACTTTTAAATATATTAATGAAAGTCTTTACGGAAAAAAATGTTCTTTTTTTAAGAACGATACTGGCATGCTGAAACTCAACTCAAATAAACACTAATCGTCTAAGTCTGATTAAGTAAGTAGATGTATACCTTTAGAAACTTCCTTCTGTTGACCCGTTTCAAGATGTGACCTTTTATATAACGAAGAGCCTCCTCTCTTTGATGTCTAGTGCTCGTCATTTGTCATCTACCCTACTGAAGATCAACACTCTTGCAAATGGACTTTCTCGCTACAAACTAAAGGAAACAATAATTTGTTCTCTGGTTTCTACATCCGAAAATGTCACTTTTGCCAATCTGTACTAACTAGCTCTTGACTTCTGCTGTAGTCTTGTTTGCATTACTCACATCTTTACAAGTCTCATCACTGTCAATTGTTCTTTCCAACATCAATTTGTTGTTCACACAAACCATCACGTGCATGGACAGACGCCGCATTAATGTTTGTTTCGTTTCCAGGGCAACAGATCTAACAATCATCAATCACATCTTGATTAAAACTTACGAGTCTCGTCTGCTGACAATCCGCGTTAACAACACGCAAGCTTTCTGCACAAAAAAGCATCTGATGGAATTAAAATCCCTAAATTAATCCAGCAACAGACATCACGATTTTTTTTATCACCCTGTCGCCCGAAAGGGTGCAGTCCATGTCGACAATTATGTCACGTAATCTCGGTCCACTAATCAATCACTTTTTCATCCTTGATGGACACTATCTTGTAGATTTCATTAAACTGACGAGGGACATATAGACTTTGTCGATATGATAGATTAAAAACATTAGCGTTAACGTTGTATTTTATATTATATCACCGCGATAAAGGCTAATCTGTAGAACTGTTATATTATTGATTTTTGTATACATTGGTGAAATATATAGTAGTATATATTACCAGACCAAGCAGGAGTGGTGTTTTAATGCACAAGTAAAGATGACAACTAGCGGACTGTGAAATTCCATTTTTGTAATGCAATATGTTGAAATTGAAATAGAATAATGTTCGAGCAGAATTCTTCTACCATGGAGCTTTTTCAACGATTTTCGTGATTTTCCAAACCAGCGAAAATGGTCTGAATAGTGGGGCCATTTTATACATCAAATCTTTACAGTATAGACATTTCATATATTTACTTCGAATATTATTACTGGTGTCTCAGCTACGACGGGTTTCTGGTATTTAATGAGAAAAAAATAATTGTAAAAATTAATAAAATGAGTTTCTTAGATTAATGTCTGGACTATTTCATCAAAGCAACAAAAAATCACAAACTCTGCTGTTAGATTATAACCTCTAGACATCACACAAATCATCAACTATATTGCATTACCGATGAACCTAATTCTATGCCGTTATACAGGTCACGTAACCTCTCATATGACCAAATTTGAAATGGTCATAAAGGTCACATAAATTTTCATGACCTAACTTGAAATGGCGATACATGTGACAAACAATCAGATGACAGAATTTAAAGTGGTCAGACAGGAAACATGCCTTACGTTGAAATTGTCATACAAGTCACATAAACTTTCACATGACCCGAGTTGAAATAGTCATAAAGTACATAAAATCTCGCCTGACCATTTATTAAAAACTATCAGTTGACCTATGTTGAAATATTCTTACAACTACTCACATAAAATGTCCCTTGATTGATGTTGAAATTGTCAAACAGGTAATATAAAGTCTTATAAGACCTAATTTGAAATGGTCATTCAGGTCAAAGAAACTCATATAATCATATTGAAACTGCGATACAGGTCACAAAAACTCTTGTATGACCTATGTTAAAATGATTATACAGGTCACAAAAACACTTATCATATATTAAAATTAATATACAGGTCACAAAAACTCTTGTATGACCAATGTTAAAATGATTATACATGTCACATACACCTTCACATGACGTATGTTGAAATGGTCATTATTATTGAAATAAAATGCAATCTAAAAATGTTTGAACAAAGGCAGATTCGTGGCATACTTTGTGAAGAAAAAAAATAGTCTTCAAGGATCAAATTTACAATCATACTGCGCAAAAAAGCAAACTCTGAAATGTGTATCTCATTCTTATAGTTTCTGGAAGAATTTGGGTTTGAGCAAATCAGTAACAATGGCGGAAAATAGTTGATACACACTAAACATAACGAGTTTTCATGAAGCACGTCAAGAAATGCACAATTTTTGAATATTTGTACTCCTCTTTCCTTTTAGTGTTATATTTCAGTTGAAATAATTTCATACTTCTGGACCGTGGAATGTTCAGTTTTTTGTATTTATTCAACACTGAAATAGGTTCTCAAAGATCCAAATATGTTAAACATGTGTCGTTAATTACTGACAATTACTAAACGTAAGAACAGAACAAATGATTATTTTATAATTTCAGCTATCCTCCGATTGCAAACTGACTGCAACCCTTTTACTATCTGTTTGAGTCCCCCATATTAAATAACCAACAAAAGTATATTATATTAAATGTACCTATTATAAGATACGGTCATTATGCATTCTACAATTTCTTTTTCATTCTATTATTTGCTTCTTCATTAAGGTTCAAATTCAAATTGTATGTATCTGAACAATGTATTTATATGTTAAATAATTGCAGAAGCAAACCTAGGTACCAATTAAACGGATCGGGTCATTGCTAAGTATATGTTGTACGTAAAATCAATCCCACGTTCAACTTAAATATTGCGGGTCATGACAAAGCAATTATCATATGTAACAATCCTACACACGCCAATTTTAATACACTTATTTCATCACATTATAATACCTCCTTAAATGAGTATTCCCGAATGTCTTGTTTCCTTCCATAACACCCATGGTTAAGTTGTTAAACTTCTGTTAAAATTTATCTCACCCCGGCGTTGACCTCTTTTCAGCTTGATTAATAAATTTCATTGATCTGAAACATAGTATCTCAATGCAACGATTGAAAAAGAATGTAGATATATAGTGACAAAAAATTAATATCTATTGATTAATTCGGAGAAATTTCACGTCGTATTAATATAACATTGTTGGTATCCTGGTGTCGTGTAATAGATTATTGGTGCATAGCTTAAGTATTTTTCTCAACTTTATCGTAATTAGCTCCCCTGGCTATCCAGCAAGCTACGAAATCATCTTATGACTTGCAAGTATTTTTATATATCCTACATAAGCCCTCCTATCTGTAACGCCATTTTATAGGCTATCGATCATTTACCTTTAAAGACCAATACAGCATAGTAAGTAACATCAGTTACAAAACAATTCATAACTTCCCAACTGTTGGTATGGGGGAAAATAGATGATACGAAATAGCATGTTCTCTTTTCAGTTAGTGTATATAAACATCTTGGTATCACTTCCAATTTTTCTAAGCGTTTGCAAATACAATTCACCGAACCGTTTGTACATTTTTATATACATGGAAACACTAAGCAAGCATAGTGCTATTAAATCGTTTATGCAGACTAGAACATAAATTTGAAGTAATTATAAATGTAAGATCACAAAAGTTGATAGAAAATTACGTTATGTGCTATCCTAACAAAATTGCAATCGATATGTGGAATAAAATATGTATAAACTCTACTATTCACAAAGCATTTGTCGTCAGCATCAAATTGCAAATGGCGCTTTTGTTGACAGCTGATTACATAGTCATCTTAGCAATTTGCTTAGAAAGACGTTTCAGTTTCGCTGTTGGCAAACATAACATCAGTGGAGTTACAATAAAAGAGCTTGTGCACTTTTTTGCATTCCCTGTACATGGCGATCCGTGTAATAAAAATCTCGCCCTCAATTGAGAGATTCAGGAACCAGTCAAATTATCAACGTCCAACTAAAATGCAGATGCCTTATACATCCCAGCGTGGGTAACATCAAAAAGCGTGTATACTATATTTTTCTTGTCTGTACTTATCAGTAGATGTGACAAAAATTACGTCATCTCATTTGTAATCAAGCGGTTTCGGGGCATATCATATTTTATGGATCGTGTACTGATATTAGTAGGACACGAGCTTAAGGATGGTAGTCTGGATTAGATACTGGGGATTAGGGATGGAAGTCTGGATTAGATAATGGGGATTAGGGATGGAAGTCTGGATTAGATAATGGGGATTAGGGATGGAAGTCTGGATTAGATAATGGAGCATATGATGGTAGTCTGGATTAGATACTGAAAATATATGATCTGCTCTGCTCTGGTCACTATTTATTCGTTTCCCGAGGATTATAATTTGTCCTCTTTGCTTGCCTTCAAACTATTTATTATTTTGTGTTATGATGTAGCCGAAGATCGGCCAGTCAACTACAAGGTGGCAATTCAGGTATGATGTAGACCAGCCTCCGCCAAAACGGCATTTCAGGTATGGTGTAGCTAAGCTCAGTCAATCAACCACTAGACGGCAATTTAGTTACGAAGTAACCGAACCTCTGACAATCAACAACAAGGCGACAGGCACCCACCCACCAGCCCCACCCCCACGCACAAATTAATGAAAAAATAAATGTTTAAATTTGTTTTCGCTGGTGACCGGACTAAATCGGCAATCTAATGTCATAGACTGGTAATTACTAAGATCAGTGACTACCGATTGGTTAAACTGCGACATAAATCGCCGGACAGTCACGTGTTCCCATAGCAGCTATTATTGAAACTAACCCCTGAATTGAAGCGATTGTTTGGTGACTATACATCGGTGCGGTTCATGATGGAACCAGTACGAAAATTTTGTAATTTTACTATGATAAAGAATGATTATTATATGTGGTCTCACGAGCATCTGAAGTTGGATACAGTCGTTAGCGATAAAATCAAAGTGCCTATATTTTTCCTATCATCATTTTCCCCCGTTGAATCATTTCCAACATGAATTGGAACTGGACATGAATGCTCCGCAATTAGAACTGTATAATGATGCTGTCCACCACTGAATATATTATACGTTCAACTCGATTTAGCTAATTTGTTTGAGGGTTTTACAACAGTTAGGCGCATTAGGTATCTCATCAACCACCCATAATCAAACACGGTATTTTATGACATCCAACTGTACTGCTTCAAATTCCCATCAGCAACGCGTGTTATACATTAATTGGATTGACAATAAAACCGAAGTTATGCTTTATTTTGGGTTTTTTAAAATTTATTTTCTTTTATTTTCGTGGTTCCTGATACACCAGAATGTAATTTTATCGAGGAAAGACCCTGAGCTAAAATCACTCGTCTGCTAATTAGCTTTCACTTGATAACGGATGAAAAAAAAAATCACCTGTCAGGATGGCGGCAATCTGTATCGATCACAACCTTTAGCGGTAAGCAGGATGAAAGTCGGGATAAACGGATCAATTTCAGATTGATGAGGGAAAATGCATCCTGCAAGGCATATTCATGTATTATTGTCTCAGTCTCCGTTTCAGAAAGAAGTCTGGCAAAGCATGTTGGATAATGTCATTCGGTTTACTTTGAAAGAACTTGAGAATGCAGATAGTACTTAGATGATGAAGTGGTTTCAGATCAAACAAAGTTTGAAAGATGAGGAAATGGTTTTGCCTTTTGAAGACCTGCAATCATGATAACAGCTCCATTCCAATTCATTTATAATACCCTTTATAATACTTATCTTCAGTTACAGAATATACTTTCTTTAAAGGGATGAGTATTATATATATATATATATATATATATATATATATATATATATATATATATATATATATATATATATATATAGATATATATATATATTAAATTTTTAGGTATGTGCTTCAATTCGTTTCAATAGGCGTTCG
This sequence comes from Potamilus streckersoni, assembly GCA_016746295.1. Lineage (NCBI taxonomy): Eukaryota > Metazoa > Mollusca > Bivalvia > Unionida > Unionidae > Potamilus > Potamilus streckersoni. Next base: position 635,381 of record JAEAOA010001214.1, read on the forward strand.
AACCATTTTTGAAAATTACATCTCAGAAAAGCGGCAAATATCCGAAAGAGTTTTAAATATAATATCATTGCCGGTAATTCGTATTCAATTTTTAGATCTAAATAAAATCTAAAATCTTGCTCGACATGTGGTGTTCATAATAGTCGAAGGATACATTTTACCGTATTCCTTGTGAAACCAATTCCACCAAAATATTAGCTTTAATCATTCAATTAACGGCATAGCTTTAATCATGCAATCAATGGCATAAATTTAATAACCCAATCAATGGCATAGATTTTATTATGCATTCAATGTCATATCTTTTATCATGCAATCTATGGCATAGATTTTATCATGCAATCGATGGCATAGCTTTAATCATTCAATCAACGGCATAGCTTTAATCATGCAATCAATGGCATACCTTTCTATCGAATGTAAAGTGTTAAATTTTTCTCTCAAGAGGAAAGTTGTATAATTTAAAAATCTGATCTTTTTTCCTTCTTATGCATGAGTAGAACTCTTAATTATATTATATAAAGTGGAGAAAAAAATCATTTCCGGGTAACACTGAGATCTAATTAAAGGATATGAGACAATCTGTCCTAGCTTACTAATTATACATGAACCCACTCCCACCACCCCCAACACACATAAACACACGCCACCTTAATAACTATCTCCCTGTAAGGGCGATCACTCGTGTCTAGCCAGATTCTTCTTTCCATAGCATTACTTTCCTTAAAATGATCCCAAACATTCCTTCAAATCCCTTGGCTGACTTGAATATTGTACCGTGGCGGAGTTATTAACTGTCTTGTTTCGCATCCAGAAAACGGGACGCACATTTCGACTACGTAATCGTAACCCTGCCACATTTACACACAAAAAATGACATCAATTATTGTCATGGTGTCATACTCTACGAATGAATTTCTTGAGAAACCTGGATTTTTATTTTTTCTAACACGTTCGCAAGTATATATAAGCTCTAGATCCGAATCAAAGTTGTCTTTAGAAGTGATTGAGGGCAGAAGAGTAGAATTTCATATTTGAATGCGCAAAGATATATTTCCAATGAATACGATTTCCTCTCAGCATCTTGTGTTCTCTGCCACTGTCCATGAAATAATACAATAAAGTTGTGCACAGAGAGAACTGTGATAGTGTCTGGTCTTCAAAATGGATTTTTAAAATCTTTCTAGAGAACCTGTAAGAACCGATATAGAACCTATACAGTACTTATCTCGACTTCAATCACTGAAAGTATTTATTAACCCAAGACAAAAAACAAAGCAGCCATTCTTTGTATTTGTGAAGCATTCATGGAAAGAAATGCCATTTCTTGGTCTTATGAACCTTTGATTGAAAGAAATACCAATCCGTGTATATATATATATATATATATATATATATATATATATATATATATATATATATATATATATATATATATATATATATATATATATATATATGTGTGTGTGTGTGTGTGTGTGTTGTGTGAGTGTGTGTGCGTGTGCGTGTGTGTGTGTCTGATAAAGATTCGTGATAACTAACATAAAAAAATGAGTCAATAAATGCAGTTTACTTGCGGACTTTGTTTACAATATGTTTACAATGTTGTAGAGAGAGAGAGAGAGAGAGAGAGAGAGAGAGAGAGAGAGAGAGAGAGAGAGAGAGAGAGAGAGAGAGAGAGAGAGAGAGAGAGAGAGAGATCCAGTTGGGAGACCGTATTCTATTATAAGACATTGCCATGGAGTTGCTTACATATCACTAAGAAATATGTTTATGTACTTTATAATCAAATGTACATACGTTTCTCTGTATTTATAACCCCTGCGGAGCCTCGGCTGGCCAGGTATTTTGAGGCGTTCGCCTCTACAAATATCTGACATATTGCCTCTATTCATTTAGGTTCGAGTCTCGGATATGTGAGAAAGCTTGCCAGCAGCTTCCAGTAGCTTTTGCTTGAGCTTTTTCTTGGACCCTTTCTCCATCAAATATACTGGTAATTGTATAATCTAACTGCAATGACGCAAAATATGCTATATGGATGGTCATTTCAGTCACAATGAGAGAACAGGGCATGAATGAAATGAGAAAATACGAAATGCATTTAAGAAAACAAAATACCCTTTTCATTTTTAAATTAATTTTCATGGCAAAGTATTAAAATTCGGATGACATTTAGGAAATTACTTTGACCAGGACGCAGACATTTTGAAAGAGTTGATAAGTTAGAAGCCAATAATGGCTATGAGTATGTAAGATGTACACAAAGTGCAATTCTCACATTATATCTGTTTTATATCTACACTATATCTGTTTTTTATCCATATTATATCTGTTTTATATCTACACTATATCTGTTTTATATCTATACTATATCTGTTTTATGTCTACATTATATGTTTTTTATCTATATTATATCTGCTTTATATCTACACTATATCTGTTTTATATCAACACTATATCTGTTTTATATCAACACTATATCTGTTTTATATCAACACTATATCTGCTTTGGGGGCAAAGACACAGCCTTGTTTCACTCCGCTGTGGATATTGAATGGTTCAGACGATGAGCCAGCTGAGTGAAACAAGGCTGTGTCCTTGCCCCCACGCTCTTTGGCATCTTCTTCGCTGTCCTGTTTAAGTACGCCTTTGGGACGTCCACAGAAGGGATCTACCTGCACACGCGTTCAGACGGCAGACTGTTCAACCTGGCACGACTGAAGGCTATGAGCAAAGTAAGGAAAGCAACCATTAGGGACATGCTCTTTATATATCTGTTTTATATCAACATTATATCTCTTTTATATCTACACTACATCTGTTTTATATATAGTATAACTGTTTTATATCTATACAATATATGTTTATATTTACACTATATCTGATTTATATTTACACTATATCTGTTTTATATCTATACTGTATCTATTTTATATCAGCAATATATCTGTTTTATATCAACATTATATCTGTTTTATACTTACACTATATCTGTTTTATATCTACACTATATCAGTTTTATATCTATACTCTATCTGTTTTATCTCTACACTATATCTGTTTTATATCTACACTATATCTGTTTTATATATACACTATATCTGATTTATATCTATACTCTATCTGTTTTATATCTACACTATATCTGTTTTATATCTACACTATATCTGTTTTATATATACACTATATCTGTTTTATATCTACACTATATATGTTTTATATCTTGCACAATATTTGTACATCTCACACTGTGTGTAGCATATCTCACTATATCTGAAGTATATCTCAAACTATGTTTACATTACCCAACCGTTGTAACACTTTCAGGACAACGCTTGAGAACTAGCTTGAAAATCTTAGCTAAACCATTTCTTTCTTTTTTCTTTATGGCACTAAAATTCCAAAATATGCTTTAGAAATGAAGCTGTCCTTTTAGTTGCATTAAGTAACGAAAAATTTTAATACTCCAAGCTCTCGAATACAAGTGAATTCACGGTATTTCCGTTGACCTTTTCATTAACCAAACAAAATGAAACTTTCATATTTAGGAAAGAAAATAAAATGTTTTTCGAAACGTTGCGTTTTTAACCATATCAATCCATAGCACAAAGCGAAACGCCTTTACTGACAGACTGATAATATCAAGAGGACAGGAAATTCCAAATATCAGCAAAAGTTGAACCTTTGCAGATGCCTGTCTGATCTAAATGAACCTTTGTAGATACCAGTCCGATCTAGATGAACCTTTGTAGATACCAGTCTGATCTAGATGAACCTTTGTAGATACCAGTCTGATCTAGATGAACCTTTGTAGATACCAGTCCGACCTAGATGAACCTTTGTAGATACCTGTCCGATCTAGATGAACCTTTATAAATACCAGTCCGATCTAGATGAACCTTTGTAGATACCAGTCCGATCTAGATGAACCTTTGTAGACACCAGTTCGATCTAGATGAACCTTTGTAGATACCAGTTCGATCTAGATGAACCTTTGTAGATACCAGTCCGATATGTTTGTTATACGTAGTTGTATATTTTAATCAGTGTGTCTAAAACATTTCGCTCCAATGGAACCACGATTCAAAGGTATCAAGTCTCTACTGAATATCCAAGTGTTTTTGTATTTTTGTTTATTATCTTTTAATATAGAACACTCTTTTATGAATTTAGGAACTGATAACTAGCGAAAAACAGAGAAAATGTTTGAATCGGTGAACAGTTGATAGATGGTCAATAGCAGTTGATAGATGGTCAATAGCAGTTGATAGATGGTCAATAGTAGTTGATACATGGTCGATAGCAGTTCATACATGGTCAATAGCAGTTGATAGATGGTCAATAGCAGTTGATAGATGATCAATAGCAGTTAATAGATGGTCAATAGCAGTTGATAGATGGTCAACAGCATTTGATGGATGGTCAATAGCAGTTGATACATGGTCGATAGCAGTTTATAGATGGTAAATAGCAGTTGATAGATGGTCAATAGCAGTTTACAGATGGTCGATAGCAGTTCATACATGGTTAATAGCAGTTGATACATTGTCGATAGCAGTTGATACATGGTTGATAGCAGTTCATACATGGTCAATAGCAGCTTATAAATGGTCAATAGCAGTTGATAGATGGTAAATAGCAGTTTATAGATGGTCGATAGCAGTTCATACATGGTCGATTACAGTTCATACATGGTCAATAGCAGTTTATAGATGGTCAATAGCAGTTTATAGATGGTCAATAGCAGTTTATAGATGGTCAATAGCAGTTTATAGATGGTCAATAGCAGTTGATAGATGGTCGATAGCAGTTCATACATGGTCAATAGCAGTTTATAGATGGTCAATAGCAGTTTATAGATGGTCAATAGCAGTTTATAGATGGTCAATATCAGGTGATAGATGGTCAATAGTAGTTGATACATGGTCAAAGGCTTATTGGGCTTATCTTGAGAAGATCTTAGAAATATAAAATAAAAAGTTGGCTGAATTTGCTGAAGTTGAGATATCCATTCATTCATCTCTTTTAAATCCCCGTGTTATGTTGTCAAAACGTAGCAGGTGCAAAGGTCTTCATTGCATAAAATAAATTGTCCGGGTACAATACTTGTTAATGGTGTAAGAACGGTCTACATTTTTATCCAAGTGATTCACAAACTTGCCCTTGCAACTGTGTTTCTGGTGAATTGAAATGTCCTATTCGGCAAGTAGATAAATCATAACAATAATGACTAACTGTATTATCCTATATTTTTACTGATATCCATTGTCGTACACCTCCTAAAGTCAAGACAGGGAAACAAAGACAAAAGACAAAAGAAGTGACCGGAATAAATGTATCTGAAATGGAAGCTTAACGTTTTTCAAACGATGCAGCCAGCATGGATTGGCTGGGCAGGCTTTTAAACAACTGCCCTTTGTTTTATATATATATATATATATATATATATATATATATATATATATATATATATATATATATATATATATATATATATATATATATATATATATATATATATATATATATATGCACAGATAAACAGACATACAAAGTTGTAAGCAAAATGCATTTGTGAAAGAAATATAATTGTTTGTAAAATAAATATCCTGGGTGTAGGTGTAATGCAATGCACAAAATCCACAATTGTATGAAACGGTGAAAATATGGCGGCAGCACAAGGGGGATAGTCAATCTAGGCCAGAGATGACATGTAAACCTTAAAGGGTATTTAAAGCAGTACATGTAATTTTCTTTTCTTCCGATGCATTGTAGTCATTGGAGAACCTAAAACTAATAGTATCTCTCTGTTAATCTTTAATGCAACATTTACACATTTGGATTCATTTTTAAAAGGCGGGTAATATTTAGCAATAAGAAAAAACTACATCAGTAACTGACTATATAGTGACATTGCTTTCTAAAAAATAAATTATAATGAAAACAGCTTTATCAAAGCATGGTTAGTTCAAAAATGCAAACAAAAATTCCAACCCTAATCACTTGAACAACACAACTGGATTAGTACAAAGAAATATCCATTTCAAGCGAAATAACTTGGTAAAACGTCGAACATATTAGTATAAGACAGAATAAGACAGAAAATAACAGCAAAAGTTAACATTAATCACAAATAGGTGCTTTCAAATCAGGACAGGATCAAGAAGAAATTAAACTGCAATGCAATAGTCCGTTGTCTTCGCGAAAAGACACGTGACTTTAATAATCAAGCCTAAAACTTTTATTCTTAACTTCTTTTTGCTATTATAATTCTTATATCGGCTTTTTATGGCTTGGTTGGCGATAATGATTTTTATCTAAACACGCATGAATCAATAATTACGATAAAGTTTTAAGTTTATTTGAAACTAATATTGTGCGATCACTAAAAAACACGTAATAATTTCCACCAGTTTGAGGAATCTCGTCCAGTTTTAATAATAAGACGATTTCCAGAAGCATTACGTTAAAGGTATACTTTATCCTTTCTGCAGTCAATACATCTTCGCTAGTCAAGGTTCAGATAACCCTATCTACACCTTGGCGGATCGAAAAGCTATATGGGTGCTTTGTCCTAGCGACATCTATTGGATTTCATGTGTTGCCTCCCTTTGTATGTTGTATTGTACATCCGCCGAAAAAGGTAGTGGCAACTGACCTAAATAGGATACTTTTAAGTTTAACATCGAAAGTATGACTAATACCATAGGAAAGTCATCATAGGTCTATTTGAGTGAAAGGTATTTGTGCAAACACGGACCGGCACAGGAAAAGTGCTTTTTGTATCAATCCATTCAAGTTGTGTGCTTTTCTTGTCTCGATCACATAGGAACCGTGTTAAAATTTTTTAACAACTTAATTTTGATTCGATGTGGTGGCTTGCCGCCGCATCCAATGAATTTCACAGACCCGAAGCTCAGAAATATTTGCTCGATATGCCAAGGTGTATATAGGGTTATCAGAACCTTGGATAGCGAAGATGTGGTCAATACCTCTCACAAAAGTCACAATAGTTCTTGAATTATCAAAAAAGTACGATATCGTAAACTAGTCTTTCGTTTTAAAGTTAAATGTTGAGAAATTTAATTGACTGGGGACCGAATGATACAATATACCTGACTTAATACACGCTTCTGGCACGATGTTATTCTCTTTGAGGGACATGAATTCGGAGAAATCGTTATCCAAGTACAGCGTATTTGCATGAGCTGTTTTCAGACGAATACATATAGTAACACCTGTCGCAAAGGACCACATCTTAAAAGCGAGAAAACTTGCCTTTGAAAATACATGTCTGATAAATAGAGTATAATATTTTATATTCCTTTGTGTAAGAAACCTCTTAAATGAGGTTGTTTTTGAACAGATTAATTAATGCATAATGGAGGTGTATTTCAAGGTAGGTTCAACAGTCTGAGATTCAAAAAGAATGTTTAATTTTTTATAATATTGTCGTGTCCCATTTTATAGGGTTTTCTTGCTGTACTATGTAACAAGCCATATGCATTTAAATTATCTAAAACTAAAATCGGACCTGATTTTTATCTAGGAGATTTTTGCTACTTTTGACTCTCCCAAACAAGAGTTTTTTTCCTGAATAGGGCTGTTTATTTATTTCGGTGATTTATTATGGCTATCACAGATATTTGGTTGATGTTAATACAATAGACCACACCGCTGCAATGTAAATGAAAACGTTATATGACAAGATTGCAGAAGACAATTTTTCGACCGGTAGATTATCTTAAAAGAATGGCATATCATGTATAACGAATTTATACGTGTCGTTAAGGTATATGCAAGTAAAACTATCGTGTGGGTCAAATTTAGACTAAGGGAAGGAAACAAACATTTTTAAAATGACGTTTCTACACTTCGACATTTTTAGAAACGACAGATTATAACAAAAAAAATGTTACCACGTTCACTCTGAGGAAGAGGTTATGTTGTTTACAATAACCTATTTCGCAAGATCGGTAAATTTTACGACTTAAAATAATTACGTATTTAATATGCAGGCAATGCTATATGTAAATACATGATTTCCAACAAGTGTTCATCGCCCGACTTGAGCTTATACGATAGACGAATATCTAGCTCTTCATTTTTGGAGGTAATTGTACGACTGAATCGAATGCATCGTTTATTGACATCGTTACCATGGCATAAATCACCACATTCATAGTAATGAAATGCATGAGAAGCAATCAATGCATAATTTTATTGATGATTAAATGTTACCTACGAAAATTCCGGAATTGCATTAGATTGAAACCCATTGTACTGAATTACCGTGGCTTAATTGAGGTTAATTTACGATGGTAACTATTAACGTGCTTTACGCAATTTCAGATTTAACTTATTGGCTGAATCAGTCTGTACGTATTTTACATTTTCAAATACTTTTTGGGGAGATGGGTAACAGTATATGATTATCCAATTTACAGGCAAAGCACTTTCATCGAATTCACTTAACGTACAAGAAACGTACCTCATCGAATTCACATCATTGTACAGGCAACGTACTTTCATCAAATTCACATCGTTGTATGGGCAACGTTCTTTCATAGAATTCACATCGTTTACAGGCAACGTAGTTTCATCGAATTTACAAACTGTTCATACAAATTACTTTCATCAAAATCACTACTTTGGAACTCTTTCGCTCAATTTACAATTCTTTGTTCTAAAACAGGCAAAATAATATTTCACACAAAAACCTGGCAAAACTTACCAGCTAAATTGTGTTGGTTATCGCTTACAAGTACGCTTCAATTTACACAAAAGAGATATGACAGACGATGAACATCGCCAGGAGAATTGAATACAGCATGATTAACAGCGCTATATGTGACATTTAGACAATGGAATACAGTACGCATCGTTCAACATAAAGTATTAAAACGTGTGTCTTCTGGAGGAGTGCATACACTTGCGCATTTTTCCTTAAGACTGGAAAATATTTTTGATACATTTAGATGTTGAAGAAAGGGTGCCCCTTGGAAAATGTTATAAAGTTATTACTAATAGTAACGTTCCTTATACAAACGAAGTTTGCGGTAGACTGATTAGCTAGTTAATATAACCATCTTTGGGTATATTTGTCGACCTGTAAAAACACTTACGGTCCATTCATAGCTATGAAAAAAGAATTGTAATTTGTACAGCTGAATCGCCAAAACACTCATAGAGAGCAATTTTCAAGTTATGGGCTACCAATTTACATAAACAAGAAAGAAAAGAAACACACCAAATAAAATAATCGTCTTTACTGTACGATCAAATTCTGAAACGACTAAACTTTATAGAGCGTATTCCACCATTTCAAAAAGTCCGTTTGATCTAGTAGAACCTGGCCTTGTGACTTTGTCAAATTGATCACTGTTTCACAGATACTGATAACAGTTGGTATATTCTGTATGAAATTGGTCGCTGTTCCACAGATACTGATAATAATTAGTAGATTTGGTATGAAATTGATCACTGTTCCACATATACTGATAACAGTTGGTATATTCTGTATGAAATTGGTCGCTGTTCCACAGATACTGATAACAGTTGGTATATTCTGTATGAAATTGGTCGCTGTTCCACAGATACTGATAATAATTAGTAGATTTGGTATGAAATTGATCACTGTTCCACATATACTGATAACAGTTGGTATATTCTGTATGAAATTGGTCGCTGTTCCACAGATACTGATAATAATTAGTAGATTTGGTGTGAAATTGATCACTGTTCCACAGATACTGATAATAATTAGTAGATTTGGTATGAAACTGACCACTATTCCACATATACTGATAAATATTAATATATTTGATATCGAGCGTCCAGTTTTAAGCGTGGTTGGTAATAAGGTTCATTCGTTTTTAATATATCAATTTGTTTTATATTTTGCATTAATTTATTGAATGTTTTACTAAGCGCGCAAAATTTCTGATAACTGCAAAGCACGAAAGGAAATTTTGGTTTTGTAAATCTTGAAACTTGTAATGTTTTAACATTAATGTCTAAAGTTAAAATAGGCAAAAAAAACACTATTATCAAATTTATCTGACATTATCTGCATCTCATTAAAAAGAAAATATAAAATTCTATAATTTTTTCAACCTAATTGATCACTGTCCTGATATGCAGCTTGAACCTGTTCACCATGACAACTAGATATAAAAGTCACCTCGGCTTTCACACTGAATTTTGAGGTGGTACGTCCAATACCGTACTGTCAAATGAGCAGAAAGAAAGCAAAATATAAATAAATATCTTGAAAAGAATATGTGAGCGCTTAATATTTCTATTGTTTAAAATGAAATGCACTCAGAATAATGACAGTACAAATAAGTTGTACAAAATCTTTTAAAGAGAAATGCAAAACTGTTCTGTAACTAGAATAAATATTTCACCCAGATTAAATGCTATCACATAACTAATTTACTCCATAATGTAAATTAAACAAATTGCTTTGGTATCTCGCTGTTTGGGATAACGATCTTGAATTAAGATGTTTATCGTCATCATAAAATGGCACTACTTTTGACTCAGTGTGTTGTAGGGATTTTTGCGGGTACATGGCTCATTTACCCAGAGTTCATTATTTCTACAAATATGCGTAGGTTTAAATGCGTAAGTGATGATCTGGAAACAAGTAACTCCCGTATAAACCCACCTGATGTTATCAGAAATGCTATCGTCACGTAATCCATGCAATACAGTCCGATTCGGGGGTTTTACGCAGAAGACAAACTGGATAACAAGGTCACGTAATTAAGAGAGATCTTTCTAATTTGCGAAAGAAACAAAGTAAGAAAAGCTTGTACTTTATTTTGGTGGAGGTCTCAGAAAAATGTTCTTACCTTGGTCGGCGAGTAGTATCGAGGGTTGTTTAGTGGTAAAATTTCATAATCTTGCTGAATATCTGGCAGAGGCGACACCGTTGTTTTAACCTTCACAAATTCGTCATCACTTGGCGAGGTAATTCGTTCCTTGGCAATGTATGTAAAAGGTCTCTTTAGCAATGCCTTTCTCTCGTTAAGAACAACCTGCTTGGCGTGTGACGGCTCATCGTCGTCAGTTGAACTCCCCATCTCGTGTCGTTTCCGTTCAACTATCAGCTGCTCTGCTCTGTTCAAAATTGAAACACGTGCTTTTCTGGCTTTACGACGTACTCTCTGCAAGTCTCTAGCACCGTGTATATCAAAACTATCTGGAGTTCTTGATTGATCCCAAGAGTTTGAACGAGATTCGTAAAACTTGTCTATTTGTTCATCTTCAGGAATCGCCATTTCTATTCCGTTTCGTCGATGACGCCTTTTGATAGAAGCAGGCGACCTGTACTTTTCTAGCTCCGAAATATCCCCATCCCTACTACTATACCTTTTATCAGCGTTTTGTTGTCCCAAGGCACCTTTCGTATACATATCTCTTTGTTTTTCTTTCTTTTTTCGATTATAGTTCTTCCGTGAGTCTTGGGAAGGTTGTATTTCTTCGTCACTTTCTGAATCTACTCGGCTATCCCTACGTCGTCTCGATGCTTTGTTTGGCTTTTCCTGCTCTCGTTGCATGTAGTGGGTCTCTTTATGAGGAGCAATGTTTCCATAAAAGGTTGGCATTTCTTTCGACCCCTTCATCTTGTACTTGTGACTATGAATAATAATAATAATAATAATAATAATAATAATAATAATAATAATAATAATAATAATAATAATAATAATAATAATAATAATAATAATAATGAGAAGAAGATAGAGGAGGAGGTGACGGAATAATTGTTTTTAGAAATAAATATCTAAGTTAGTTAATGGATCATGTCTAGAATACTAATCAAGCCGATCATAACAGAAGATAATTTGTATATTTGTATATTACTCCTTGAACCTGACCTATACCATAAGTATTGTAAATTGCATCTAAACTAACATTTATCGAACTACAAGTCCATTTAAATAGAATGGAGAACTTTGGAAAATTTATTTTGATTTCTACAAAAGACATGCAAGCTTTAACACCGACTTCATAGAAGCAAAAATTACTTATATGTACATGAAAATGATATGCATTTATTACAGTTACAAAGGTTAACATAAGTTTACGTCAGTTATATACGCAGAGTCAAAGAAGTATTTTGTTACAAAATTATTTAATTGAGCGACATTACTTCCAATTAGAAGACTAAAGTGATACTGACTTTTTAGACCGTAGTATTGAACACAGTCTGACATAAACACTTAATACATTTAACAAGGTCTCCACTCCATTAAGTAATTACCCAGTCATATCATTCTAACGAGAGCATACTTTTAAAACATTTATGTTTTGTGGTGGCAGAGTTAGGTTTCTTCCGGTTTGGGGGTTAATTTATTAGTTTAACAAGGGTATAGTAATTTTGTCATGACTTGACAAAATCAAACGTAGCTCGCTGCGCCAATTTGTCGTACGAAAGAATGGGTATCTCTCGATTATTTCCATTCTTTGTTGCACGAAAGAATGGGATTTTCTCGGTCATTTCCAAGCTTTGTCGCACGAAGAAGGGGCTTCTCTTGATTATTTCCAAGCTGTGCCTTTTGCTAGCATTACAACTTGTCCTAGCATTTATCGCAGCCACTTTGGCTTAAAGGCAGGCTTGTCGGTGCACGTTTCAATCCTTGCCAGACCAGACTGAGTTTCCATGTATCAGGCCATGGCAATTCACACAAGTTGCCTTGGAGTGATGAACTTATAAAGTGTTGATGTGCCGTAAACAACAAAACAAACAAATTATCCAAGTATCTAATGATTTCTTCTAACCAATATATAACACATATAAAATTTAATCTCTATATTTATATGAAAACCTTTAAATCACGTTTCAGTTTATGTAGCCCCGATAAAGAACCAAATAACAGACTGAGTTCATGTTTGTTTCGTCCGATATCAGTTACTAATTTGTCCACAAAGTAGCATTGCTATTAATTGCCTTTAAGAATGGAATATGTTGCCTTTATCGATGAAATGTTATGCTTTTATTAATGAAATTTATCAATGAAATTGGTTGCCTGTTTCAATTTAATACATCTTTGGTATTTTATTTTCATTTCGATTAGCTTCGACAAATAGAACTGTACAGGTCATGTCTACACACTGAATATGAAACGTGTATGAAATGCCTACTAGAAGTTTGGCTGTACCAGGTCATGTCTACATACGGGATATGCAACGTGTATGGAATGCCTATCAGAAATTTGGCTATGACTCTTTATTATATATTCAAACACGCATACAAACCATTTACGCTAGAAGCTTCTACTAATAACATTTCAAAAACACATTATATACAGTGTAAGAGAGACTAAGTTTGACTGCACGGAGTGTTTGAGAATTATGATTTGGACGTTATTATGCAGCTATGCTCTATACTGTGTATTATCATTTGGGTGTTGTTGTGCAGCTAATCCCATATGCTGTGTATTATGATTTGGGTGTCCCTTATCCTGTGTACTTTGATTTGGGTGTTGTTGTACAGCTATGCCCTGAGTTGTGTATTTGGATTTGGGTGTTGTTGTACAGCTATGTCCCATATGCGGTGTATTATGATTTGGGTGTCCCCTATGCTGAATACTTTGATTTAGGTGTTGTTGGTTGTTGTAAAGCTATGCTCCGTACTGTATATTTGGATTAGAGTGCTGTTGTACAGCTGTTGCCCATGCTGTGTATTTGGATCTAAGTGTTGTTGTACAGCTATGTCCCATGCTGTGTATTTAGATTTGAGTGTTGTTGTACAGCTGTGGCCCATGCTGTGTATTTTGATTTGAGTGTTGTTGTACACCTGTGGCCCATGCTGTGTATTTAGATCTAAGTGTTGTTGTATAGCTATGTCCCATGCTGTGTATTTGGATTTTGAGTATTGTACAGCTATGCCCCGTGCTTTGTATTTGGATTTGAGTGTTGTTGTATAGCTGTGGACCATGCTGTGTATTTGGATTTAATGTTGTTGTACAGCTATGTCCCATGCTGTGTATTTGGATTTGAGTGCTGTTGTACAGTTGTTGCCTATGCTGTGTATTTAGATTTGAGTGTTGTTGTACAGCTGTGGCCCATGCTGTGTATTTTGATTTGTGTGTTGTTGTACACCTGTGGCCCATGCTGTGTATTTAGATCTAAGTGTTGTTGTATAGCTATGTCCCATGCTGTGTATTTGGATTTTGAGTATTGTACAACTATGCCCCGTGCTTTGTATTTGGATTTGAGTATTGTTGTACACACTGTGGCCCATGCTTTGTATTTCGATTTGAGTGTTGTTGTACAGCTGTGGCCCATGCTGTGTATTTCGATTTGAGTGTTGTTGTACAGCTGTGGCCCATGCTGTGTATTTCGATTTGAGTGTTGTACAACTGTGGCTCATGATGGATCAGAAAACGATCCAAATTGTTTGCCCAGACCGCCCGTATGACCAGCTGAGTAACGTATTGTACGACGCATTTTTGTTATCTGTCGGACCAAAATAAGAGTCATTGGCCTTTATTATGTATCAGACCGAAGTAGGGGTCAAAGTATATTTTTAGTCTATATTTTTCACCAAAGTACGAATTGTTGGCCTTTGTTATGCGCTGGAACTAATACGAGTAATTGGCCTTTGTTATGTGTCGGACCGAAGTTAAACAGGCACATATAAAGTAGTTTGTGATTTTTACTCTTGAAACAAACGTGTATATGTTATACATAAGATTGAGCCACACACTACACGCACATAAGCACGCACAAAGTGTCATTTGGATATTTTTGAACATTTTATTTTTCCTTAAAAAAAAACAAGTGTGAATGATGGATGGATGGATGGATGGATGGATGGATGGATGGATGGATGGATGGATGGATGGATGGATGGATGGATGGATGGATGGATGGATGGATGGATGGAAAGACGAATGGGTCAGAACGCAAAAATATACTGAAAAAATATTTTGACAGCAAAAGGAACATTCAGATCGTTTTCTAATGTATATGTCAAGTATTATATAAATATCTTGAACGATATTGGAGTTCTGCTTCAGAAACAAAAGTGTGAATAACGGAAGGATTGATACATAGACAAAATAATGAAAATGTTAAAAGTATTGAATTGAAGAATTTTAAAAGCAAAGGACACGTCTATATATCAAAAAAATATCTTAAACGGGTTTCAATTTTTGCTTCTGAAGCCAAGGTATTATTATTGTAAAGATGAAAGGATTGACAAATAGGCAAACAGTATTAAAAGTACACTGAAGAATTATGAATAGCAAATGGTGTATCGGGACCACACATTTAATATCTGTACTATGTTTCATAACAATACATTAAACAGTGTTTTATATAAACTACTTTCCAAATATATATGAAATATATATGTATACTGTTATAAAAGGTTATCTAGAACGGTTTTTCAGAGTTTCACCTAAGAGACGAAAGTGTGTATAATGGATGAAAAGAAAACTGGAAAAAAAGTATTAAAAGTATTGAAACTGAAGAATTTAAATTACAAAAGGTACATACAAAAGACCACTGTTATAACGTGTTTTAAAGTTTCTTCGTTAAAAAAAAAACATGAACGGTTTTGGAGTTATGCTCATCGCGACGGTTGGACTCTGACGGACGAAACTCATTTTTATATCACTGGCCCGGGAGGGGTTAAGAAAAAATTAGGGTGAATTACTATTAATAATACCTAAAGGAATTCCTGAGGCATTAAAGACTGGTTGTCGGTGTTAATTTAACGAAAATAAAGCTGAGACTGGTGTCTTCGTATCGTATACTATTTGATGAAATAAAAATAATTTGTACGTATATTTAGTTGGGCTTTTCAAACACGTTTTCTCAAAGGTTTCATTTTGGCGCCGGATCATAAAAGTTGTTTATATTTTCTCTCTTGTGTTCTCTTTTTAAAATCTGTAGCTAGTTCTTGTGGACAAAAATTAAGCATTTTCAAGTGTGTGACTAGACCTTGTCGACGAAAATTTGGCTATTTAAAGTCTGTGAATAGTCTTTGTGGACAAATTAGAAATTTGCTAAGTGTATGTAATAATCGTTTGATAAAACGACGTTGTTTTTAACGATGAAATATTGTTTCCCTAAGAATGGTTTTGCATGATAAATGTTGGAGTAATCATCTTTTACATTTAAATTCATTTTCTCCCATAACTAAATGTCCAAGCAATTCCAAATTCATATGCAAATACATATTATGGTGTGTAGTTTCTGGTACTACTCTAGTATGAGCAGTTATCCCCAAGTACGGGTCATTTACAGACCAACACAGAAAAACTTACTCTGTTACTAATTATTCATAAAATAAAATCATATAGATTCCTCTTATCAGAGACACAAAGAAAATGTATCTCGGTGCATGAATGTTTTCTGAATGGCACAATTATTTACATTGTATTGGTTTGCTTTAACAGAAAGGAGATGCCTATTTACGGCAGGTTGAAAACCGCTAAGTGCAAAGGACTCATATACTTTTAGATGACTTTAGGATTTTATTTGATATCGCTGTTATTGTGATTGTTAAAAACTGAGTAGTTTTTATTTATTTTATTCTTTATTTAATATGGAACATATGTTGCATATATTACGTACAATCTCTTCAATTACATTCAGATATTTGACTTGGTTCCCATCCCCACTGTAGCTACCAACAAAAGAACAATATACGACCAGTCTATGACACACTTAGATTAAAGTGACGTCATATAGATGAACTAAAAATTTAATTATGACTTCATATCGCACAGCATATAAATTGGGGGGGTAAGTGGACTACCATAAATGAGAAAGTTCGCTAGTTACTAAAAAGAAATATTTTCAAACGATTTTTACTGTAAGAAAAATATAGTATGCGCAGCCGCATTTAGCGGGGGTAGTAGTAGTGGCAATAGTAGTGGTGGTGATGACTACCGTTGTTGTACACGGGTGATGTTGGTAGTGGAATGGTTTTTGTGACATGTGGGTACTTGTATTTAATACATATACTGCCATATTTTACCTTGTTAAAATAAATTACATCCTCCACTCTTGAAAAGCCTTTCATACATAACAAAATATGTTTGTTAAAATCCATTAAAAGCTAGTAGTGCTCTAGAGTTCTCAAGTATCCCTGTGGTTAGTCATTATCGTTAAAAGGGGTGTTTTATCGACTGGGATTGAAATAGTAATCGGTACTTAATCTAACACTACATCACAGTTAATTGGTACATTAAACGAATCCAACTTATAACGACGTGTGTGTGCACCGACACTATTCAACCAAAACGTGTGGGCTGTGTGATATGTCTGTCAGCGCCTAAAAATTGTTGAACTAAAACGCATTCTTTTGTACACATAAATTAAAACTTTGGAATAGAATTAGCTAATGTTTACAACAGTTTGCGAATCTGTGTCCACTTCTGGGGAAACGGTATTGAAGAAAAATGGTGGTAGTGGGTTCTAAAGATGAGAAACCAAAAAGATGGGAAAGAGCATACTGCTTTTTGTAGAATTCTAATTTGCTACGGAAAAAACACCACTCATAAAACATATCGTACTCCCTTCATATCAGAAATGTGTGTTACTGGTAAGTATTTCTTGCAAACAAGGATCCTTCCCTATGTATTAATCAACATGATGAAGCACTTTTGTAAATACACATCTGCGATTAAATTATGTCCTGTGCTCTTGTGATTTGTGGATTCCTCAGTGATCCAGCCAACACAATTTTAAAATCCCTTCACTAAAGCTTTAAAAGAAAACGTACACATTTTAAAAACCTTTTATCTTAAACGGTGTACAAACATCGGAGACAGTGTGCTACCGGACCGGCGCTCCGTGTGTGTGTGTGTGTGTGTGTGTGTGTGTGCGTGTGTGAAATAAACATTGTATAATAAAGCTTTTGCAGAATTAAGTAACAATGGCCTAGTGGTTAGAGTGTCCGCCTCGGATGCGGGAGGTCGCGGGTTCAAAGATATACAAAAATATGGTGCTAAAACTATTTCGCTTTGGTGCTTATCATTAGGACGTTAGTGTTAGGACTGGTCGGCTTGGTGTCAGGATAATGTGACTGGGTGGAACGTCATGCTACGTCTCTGCGGCATGATGCCCCAGTACTAGACATCACTATAAACTGTCATAATGCAGACATCTTAGCCAGGCCCGGCCTTAGGGCAAGACAAACGAGGCAACCGCCTTGGGTGTAGCGCTTCTCCGCAATGTTTTTTTTTTTTGTTTTTGTTTTTTTTTTTGGGGGGTGGGGTGGGGTGTGTGCTTGTGGTCCCACGCTTAACGCTTGCTGCAAGTTACAATCACACGCATGTATGCATTCCACCGCAGGCATGCAAGGACTGGTTAACATTGTCCCCGATATTTTTAGCAAAATGTGGGAATGAGACAAATACACACTAATTTTCTATTTACACATTATTTTCAGCATTTAAAACAAATAAATTTCAGCACCGATCAACCTACATGAATACAAAACTTTAACGTTGCCTAGAGTAAGTTTCTTTATAGTCAGAGCATTAAAATCATAAGCTGGAAACACCAAAAAATGCAGCAGCCTCCTGTGCCCAAAATAGGGGTTCTATCCTATAATTTCCATCGCCTACGTGTCTACATTCCTACCTCCATCCCAACGAAATGTCTGATTCCGCAGCTGGGATACTTTTCATTAGCAAGAGTTGCATACAATAGTGTGTTTGTATTGGTATAAATACACTGTTTAAAACCAAGACAAACATGTCTCCGCCAACAAATTATAATGGAAAAGATAAGAGCCAGTAAAGTCAATCAGGGACCTTCAAATCAATCAGGACAACAAAAAAGTCAACCAGGGACGTTAAAAATTCAACCAGGGACCGTAAAGCAGTCAGTCGGAGACCATAAAAAGGAGTCAATCAGGAACCCATAAAAGTCAATCAGGCACCACAAAAAGTCAAACATGGACCATAAAAGTCAATTATTCACCATAAAAAGATTCAATCACGGATGATTATATATTGTCAATCAGGAATCGTAAGAAAGCCAATCGTTTCCCATAGAAAAAAAGTCAGTCAGGGACGCAAAAAAGAGTCAATTAGGAATCACAAAAACGTCCTTCAGGCACAATAAAAGTCAATCCTTGACCGTATAAAAGATAACAAGAATTGTTTAAAAAATCAGTGACCATAAAAAAAGTAAATCAGAGGACCATTAGAAAGTCAGCCTGGGACCATAAAAAGCCAATACTGGATCATAAAAGTCAGAGGCCATAAAAGGTCAAAGACAGTTTCAATAAAGGCGAAAATAGAATTTCCACTAGTCAACTTGATATCATAGTTCAAAATTAAATTCAGTTCAAGTCTGTTGTGAAGTCCGTTGCAAGTTTCTAAGCAAAACGAAATTTATGATTAAAGTGTAAGATTCAAGACTCAATTTTATTTTCAGTTTGTGAAGTCCTTCAAAAGTTATCGATAGTAACAAAAAGTCATGATTTAAGTGTGAGATTCAAAACTGAATTTTTGTTCAATCTGCGAAGTCCTTTAAATTACTGAGCTGAAGTCATTTAAATTACTGAGCTGAAGTCCTTTAAATTGCTGAACTGAAGTCCTTTAAATTACTGAGCTGAACGAAATTCATGACTGAAGTCTAAGATTCACAGCCAGACAGGGATATAAGGTAAACGTTTGACAGTACAAGAGCTTAAATATAACCAAGGTTGTCCTGATATTAATGCATTTCGTGAACGATGAGATGCACGTGCCGATGGACATATATCACACTGCGTATTCATTCCTTAGAATATGGCGGGTGCATACGAAAGGAAGAAATCACTGAGGAAAGGAATGTAAAGGCATGTCTCTCTTATATTGTCATAGAACTTACCTACTGAAATTCAAAACCTTTTTAACTATCAATAATTTTTTTTCTCCATTAACACTCTGCTAATAGACCCGAGTCAATGTTTGAAAGGAAGTCATTATATCAAATTTCCAGTACATTTTTTATGATATTTTCTTTGTGTGGGCTATAAAGAGAATTGTGTGACCTGCATATATTGGTGTATGTGTAATTTTTGGTGTGGACTCGTAGCGCTCTGAGACCGGGACAGTTCAACATTTTTACCATGGTTGATTGCTGATTGTGAAGTAGCACATATTGATATCGCAAAGGTTTACATTTATATGATGTTGAAGACATTACTTGCCTGACTTTAATTTAGTTATTAAAATAACAGGTACATGTCATGTTTATTGTGAAGTAAAATAATTTTAGCACGAGAACAGACCATCGGGCCAATTTTATCACTGTCACTGGGTATACGATTGGTATATTATGATAAATCTGTAGTCAATATATCGATAAGCTGTATAGGGCTTAAATCGCCATCAATTACATGCTTAACACCTTGGATACCGCAATCAAAAAGCACTGCATCTAACGCCATATATCATAGAAATTAAAAGGCAAGGAGAAACGTCAAAAAGGTTAGGTATTTCACACACACCCCTTCCTTTTGGTGTCCGTGGGAAAATTTGAATTTGATCATGCTAGGAACTTTCATAGTCAGAGTAGGATTTGAGGAGGGGATGAATGGAAGTTATAAATAGTATCAATGAGAGTTTAGAACACAAATGAAAGAGTGGGAGAGAGAATTAATTTTAGTACAAATTGTACGAGAGACTGATTAGCATGAGAGATGGTCGGACAGACGTACATATTCATAAAGGAACAACTAAAGAACAGAGAAAATACACATCACAAACTGTGGAAACAGGAATGGGATATACAAAAAGACATTTTTACACGAAATGGATAGATAACGAGATACCCTTTATATATGTATGTTGCAGGATTTAACGGCACATCAGCACAGCGATGCCTATATGTTGCCAGCTAAAGTCAAGCTCTAAACATGTATAAGTTAAGAATTGCAGCAAATCTTCTGTAAGATAAACTTTTCCATATCAATATAAACGCAAAATATAACAAAACTAAATATAAAAAGTACAAATGTCCTAGAGAAAGAAAGACAGACAGACATTGTTTAGTTACAATTGACGAACACAAACTTTTTTCCAAACCCGTCCAACATGTCATCCTCCAGACAAAAAACAAAACAGAATTGTACAAAATATAACCACGCACTGTCCGTTTTATGTTCAAAACGAAACCATCCAAATCAATTAAATATCAGCATGTTTAGTATCGATGTAAACAGATAAACGTGAAAATAAGGACTGTCGAGTCAGTTAAATTAGCTCAAAAGTCAATAGGTCAATAAGCTTAGTTGCCCCGGTGTCCGTCATATTGCTAACGCTTTAGGTAGATCAGTCAATACATGATAGACACTGATATGGACATGACACGTTAATACAGTACACTATTCAAATCCCGTATTTTTATCGCTGTACAAGCTTTCAGATTTTAGTTTGTTTTAGCTCATAATATGACACTCATTTTCAGAGAGAGAGAGAGAGAGAGAGAGAGAGAGAGAGAGAGAGAGAGAGAGAGAGAGAGAGAGAGAGAGAGAGAGAGAGAGAGAGATTCATACAAAAAACCCAACAAATACTAGAAGTAGAATGGGAGGGATATTCACACGGACAGGCAAAAGAATGAAATGTAGACTGAGTTTAAAAACAATCATTAGCTTATTTTGTTATTTCAAATTATCGGAACGTAACACCCAAAATAATAATAGTGAATGTAAAGCAGGACAGAAAAACTTGGCATCTAGAAGATTTGGGAAAGAAGGATATACTTTTGTGGAGAGACCCATTACAGAATGAGAGTTGCATATAAAAGACGGATAAAAAAATCCATCCATCCATCCATCCATCCATCCATCCATCCATCCATCCATCCATCCATCCATCCATCCATCCATCCATCCATCCATCCATACATACATACATACATACATACATACATACATACATACATACATACATACATACATACATACATACATACATACATACATACATACATACATACATACATACAAGACAGACACACAAGCAGTGTTCAGTTACATCCGAGACATACCAAAAATCACTTTTTCAATTTTCACCTTCTTATCATCCTTCTACCCACCCACATCTAAAATGAAAACAACAACATTATTACGTAGTTTGATTTTTTTAAAAAAATCAGTTTCTTGTTTATCTTAATCTAAACGAACAAATTGAGTGTTAGACGTAAGAATTCTAAATAACTTATGCAAACACCATGATATTAATATTCAGTAACTTGCAATTTCTGAATGCTATTGATCAAACCTATATTTATCATTATAGACGTATACATTGTGGAAGCTTCTTCGTAAAAAAAGAAACATGGGAGTCATGTCATGTTTTTAAATCTACATGTGTTTGAAACATGTTTTTCACTTCAGCACCAATGAATCTGGTACTAATTTCGGTAATTACTAAACTCAAGTCTGTAAACGATTGAAATTACATCAATAGAATAAGGTCTCGGTGGGGGAGATCCTGTTACAACTAGGATAAGCTCTTACTAAAATTTCACTCGCATTATCAACCAATCATGAATAGAGAAACCCTTATATACTCTAGTTTCAAACTTAAAATTCACGTGTTTTCTCAAAACTTATCACATTTTGGCATTATGGAATTTCGGTCTGCATGCAAGAATTACTTGCCTCCGAAATTGAAGAGCTTGTCAACATGTTAATCTACGTACCTCCAAAACTAAAGATTTGACAATAGATGTGCTCCAAAAAACACGCTCAATATTACGTTTTGCAAAAACACGTGTTACGAAGAATTTTACTTAGTTTAAACTATGATCGAGCATGTATTAGAATAACCTTAGCAAGTCGTTAAATTAAATATAGTAGTGAGGTCAAGTTGTTGGAACTATTTGTTACTTTTAACGTACAAACGTGGTATATCCAGAGCTGTTCGGTGTAAGGATAATGGCGCAGTGCTCTAATTTATGTTTACCCATTTCTAGGCTGGTTTCCATTTTTCAGTATCATTATTACAGTGAGTTTTTAAAGATAATGACAATGAAGAAGACCTCGTTCCTCAAAGAAGAAATAAGCTAATTTGCCACAAAACTCAATTAATGATGGAGGAAGAAACCGGGAAATCCGCGGAAAGAACCACCGACCCACGAGAAGCTACTGGCAAGCTTTCTCACATATCCACATTCGCCGAATCCTAGACTCGAACCCACGCAGACAAAGGTGAGATGGCAGTAATCCGTAACGAAGAGCGCTTTAGACCACTCAGCCACTCGAGACCCCTTTTTTGCTAGTAGGCGAAGATGAAGGAAAACGGTAACGTTATGAGATGATGTGCGACGGACTAAATATAGCCAAAGATTAAGACGAAAATATCACCTCTTTTGATATCTCGTTGTACCTGACACCTGTGTGTGTGTGTGTGTGTGTGTGTGTGTGTGTGTGTGTGTGTGTGTGTGATTTGTATATTTAGCGTAGCTTTAACAATTTTTCAGTCAAATCGCTACGATGTCTACAGTGTGACAGGTTATAGTGCTGACTTGCACTGGGGCATCATGCCGCAGACATATAGCATGATGTCCCACCCAATCACATTCTCCTGACACCATGCCGACCACTACTAACACTAACCTCTTAATGCTGAGCACCAAGCGAGGCAGCTATTAGTACCATTTTTATTAGTGTTTGGTATGACTCAGTCGAGGATCGAACCCACGACCTCCCGCATCCGTGTCGGTCGCTCTAACCATTAGGCCACCGGAGAGGTCGCCCATGCTACCTCAAACTTCGCCAAATATTATCATCGGAATTGCAACCCTATTCCACGAGGGGGTGAATGTCACGATACTTGGTCCAGTATTGTACATTCCGACTGCGACATGTAATTTGTAAACGATTCCATTTGCAATCAATTCCGTGATACCTTTTACACCACAATTTAGCTAAGGAGATATGAAATCTTTCGTTTGCCAAAAATTAAGACTAAAATAATATTTCTTCTATGAAGGTGGGCTGTTCGGGGAAGAAAGCGTGGAGTGGGTTTCGGTACAAAGCATTAATGATTAAATAAAACTATACGTACATGCCAAACGTTTTGATCAAATCTTCATGGTATTAAGTTAAACAAATTGAATATTCACTTGTATAAACGAGAACTTTAATGTCATTGTATGTTTAATTTATTTGATTTAATTTAATTTAAAATTATTTTAAAAAAACAAACAAACAAACAACAACACCGCAGCACATTAAAATGGCGTCGGCAAAAATCTGACTTCACATAACGAGTGCAACGCAGGGAGTATACGAAGCAGCGAACCAGACTACTTTAATCATGGAAAACATGGAAAATATATCCATCCACTCTAAAAACCTTGTGTGCAAAGTAGTGAAAACAGTTGATGCTCACTGCACAGTCTAATTAATGGTCGGTGTACGGCGTCATCCCTTCTTTCTTCTCCAGCTTTTTAACTACTTCTGATCCATCTTCTTGCCTTTGTTCTTATTCTTGTTCTTCTTATCATTTATTATTATTATTATTATTATTATTATTATTATTATTATTATTATTATTATTATTATTATTATTATTATTATTATTATTATTATTATTATTTTCTGTTATTGTTGTTGTTGGTAGTAATAGTGTTGTTCTCGTGCTGTCATTACTGTAATACGGCTAAGGCTTTTGTATTATTTTTATCATTGTTTTTTTGTTGCTGAAGGTATTCTACTATATTATTCGAATTTATACACTGCTGTAATTAACGAATGCGGTTAACATGCTACTATAGTACAAGATGGTAACTGTATGTAAAAAAGACAAAACTTTACGAGAAACAAAAGTTAAAACAGATCGTATTCTCACTCACGATTAAATGTTCTTGAGAGAATGGTGGGAATATTCCAAATCATCATCACGTGGTAAAGTTCATCAAAAGAATTTTCCTATCTATGCTTCCTTCTTGAAACGATTACGAAGATAAAGGTATGATAGTCACACTTAATTTCTATCCTGTAGTTTGATAAACGTGTAAATATTTTAATCACAAGTGATTATAAGAAAATGAAATACAGCAAAAAGAATATATATTTTTACAATTAATGAATTAAGGCTGTATATTGTATTTAGTTTTAAATTCCTGGTGGAACGATGACATTGAATATCGATGTATATTATCATTGTCGATCGCTGCAGATAACAACATTCATTTTCACTCAATCTTTCTACTTGCCTATCTATTAATAGCTGAACAAATTATAGTCCACGGAACACTAGAAGTAATTTAAAGAAAAATTATGACTTTATCTTCCATAACTGATACCGATAAAGGCTAAGAACTCCTTATTTTCTTTAAATTGTACTTTTTGTCGTTATTTTCTTCCGCTCAGTTCATCTGTAATAATTCACATCATATACCTTGTTATGGATATATGGTCTTTACCTAAGTGACAGAAAAGAGCAAAACCAAAAAGTTTGTAAAAATTCAAAAAGTGTTTTATTTCTCATAAATACAAAGTAAAAACAAAATTATTAAAAAAATTACAGTATTACTAATTTAATCTCAAATAGGTCTAAACATATTTTACAAGTCCAAAAGTATTGAGTATTCCAAATAAATGTCAGTGTTTTCTATTAGAGTTTAATCTTGAAAGTGCTGATGTATCAATAGCCTGGAATAGTGTTGGTATGCTAACAACTTTGGTGTATCACAAAGATATAATCCAAAATGTCTCTAAATGAATTCGCAGTAGTTAAAAAATAGTGATTTAGTCCGAGAATATTGTTGATCATTTTGTAATTCCAGTAAATAAATTTAAATAAATCCTCTCAAATTAAAGTTGATCACAACTGAAAGACAGATTTCACAAGTCAGATGTTAAAGTAGGAATAAAGCATTTTTTTTCCCTAATATACGAAATTAAGACACACAAACAGAAACATGATGAGGATTTTTTTTCTCCATCAAATGCACAAGCAAATTCAGTTCTAGAAACTTCCAATGGCAAAAGGCCATATATACACACACTTACCTCCAAGTTATAATGATCTTAATATATAAGCTAGATTATTTACAATAATTAGCTATGTAACATATTGTTTATAGAAAAGCAAAATACTCAGGTGAGCCAAAATTTCTATCCTCAAAGTAATATAGTACTTCTATATACGTGAAAGTACATCTGCAGTTAAATTATCTTTTCCCTTGATATGTGTAATGTTAGTTTTGGATTCTTGCAAAATCAAACGTCACCATAACAATCTTTGATTTTCTTTATCATATTGTTAATGAAAATAAGGAGATGTCATCAATTAGAGTAATAATCGGAGAAGAAACTGAACTAATATACATTTTGCAAAGCCAATATCAAAGCCAAATATTCTTTCTCGATTGTGGGATAATTTCTCTCTTGCTTGTTGAATTTAATGTAGAAAAATAGCACACTAATTTATCCACACCATTTTTGTCATTAGTCATGTACTCCCAAACTCATATCCTTAATTATGGACAAAGGTCAATCAAAAATTAAAATACACACACCATCTGATACTAGCTACTGAACCCCGATGTGCAAAATATGTAGAAGACCTGCATGTATATAATTCTGAGAATAATCCAACGTTAGTTTATGAAACTAAATGACTCTACAGATTGCACAATTTAACGCCATAATTGGTTAGGCTAGATTCTTCGCTAAATATTTTAGGAATATTTTAAGATTTTTAAGCAAAAAAAAGTTTATACTGCGATGGATGCCCGACTCTTTTGGATAGAGTTTACCATGTGCCATTCTCTGCTATGTTCGTTTTTAAAAACTAACGAAAAGCGGCGTCACATTCACACATAATAGAGATCATAAAAATCAACATCCAACTTATCTGGATCACCATTTTTTCAATTTTTTTTTGTAGGCCGGACTGTATTAAAGATATCCTATTTGTAATCGCGGAATAATAACTTGCCTACGTCATTTGAACAAGTTTACCCAAACGACCCGTTTTATTTTCGTACTAAGGTACCTAATTTTGTTAGTGTTTAGCGAACTCAGTATTCTATTGAATGGCGTATATAAATGATAGAAGATTTTCGACTACGGATCCCGTTTTTCAATCTCAGTATAAATCCAGGTGGGTTTTTTTTAACCATTTTGTTCCAGCTCAATCGGTGCAGTGTACCGAAAGTTTATCTCTCATATACAATGTATTCATATCAATGACTCCTATACACAGATCTATCAGTTAATGATACCGATATACATTAATTGTGATTTGTATAGATCATTATCGTATTCAATATTCCCTTTTGTAGAGAATAGATTATATTATTGTTATTCAATGTGTATATGCATAAAAACTACCGAGATAAAAGCTGTCTCTTATAAGCTTGGAACATATCCACACTTTTCTTTATATGTATATGTTTCTGCCATGACGCCAATAGAATTAGTCTATGCGTAATATTTAATAACTAAACAAAGGACACACAGCGGCTGCTTCGCCTCCCAAATGGTTTTGATTTGTATCGATCACACGACCATTGGATCACGTGTCAGACACTCTATTAGCTGAGCTACCATAGCTCCAATCCCTCATGCACAGAACTACAGAGTTAAGCAGCGCATTTACTCGCATCTAATCGCTGACAGATTCGAGTTACATCTGCCGATAAAAAAGAATGCGCCGGCATGTCAGGGTTATATTTCTCGCTTCAAATCAAATAGAACAAACATGTGTACACCTGATGTGACGACAGACGTAAGTCTATCCTGGTGGCAGTTGGATGCTTATCATATGCAGGTGGAAAGAGCCAGTGTGAGCCTGTCATCTGCCAAATTACAAAGCACAAAAGCTGTGGGTCACAAAATCGTGGCTAGTAGAAGGCTTCCAGGAAACATTCTTCATGTTTTGATGATTGCTTATGCAAACGTATGCTAAAGATTTCTCCATTTTTGTGTATTATGGTCCCTATTTGATGGCAAATCAGCATTATTTATACCTAACAGAAGGCCTTTGTTTCGAAGTGCTTTGTGCCAAATGGACTAATTATCAAAATCATTTGTGCCTAAAAGAAGGTTTGTATGTCGAAGTGCTTTGTGTCAAATGGACTAGTTATCAAAATCATTTGTGCCTAAAAGAAGGTTTGTATGTCGAAGTGCTTTGTGTCAAATGGACTAGTTATCAAAATCATTTGTACCTAACAGAAGGCCTTTATTTCGAAGTGCTTTGTGTCAAATGAACTAGTTATCAAAATTATTTATATCTAACAGAAGGCATGTATGTCGAAGTGCTTTATGTCAAACGGACTATGTATCAAAATTATTTATACCTAACAGAAGGCCTGTACGTCTATGTGCTTTGTTTCAAATGGAGTAGTTATCAAAATTATTTATATCTAACAGAAGGCATGTATGTCGAAGTGCTTTATGTCAAATGGACTATGTATCAAAATTAGTTGTACCTAACTGAAGGCCTGTATGTCGAAGTGCTTTATGTCAAATGGACTATGTATCAAAATTAGTTGTACCTAACTGAAGGCCTGTATGTCGAAGTGCTTTATGTCAAATGGACTAGTTATCAAAATTAGTTGTACCTAACTGAAGACCTGTATGTCGAAGTGCTTTATGTCAAATGGACTATGTATCAAAATTAGTTGTACCTAACTGAAGGCCTGTATGTCGAAGTGCTTTATGTCAAATGGACTAGTTATCAAAATTAGTTGTACCTGATTGAAGGCCTGAATAACAGCGTGCTTTGTGTCAAATGGACTAGTTATCAGCATCCTTGTAAACTATATTGAAACCGTTTGACCATGGGTTACACCAAACTGATCTGTTACATATTTAGCACGGGCACGACGTGGTTAGGAAGATTGTACTGTTATTGTTAAAATAAAATTTGTGAAAACAGCAGTTGCTCAGTTTCGTCCATATTGCAACATGAATTAATCCCTTGTACCCTTTATATTTTGTGTCCTTGCCACAATAACCACAAATTTAAAGTTCTAATTTCCTTCAAAATCAATGGAAAATTCAAAAACAGTTCTCTTTGAAACATACATGTGTGTATATGTGTAAAAACAGTTACAGATGATAACATATCAGTTAAGTGTGTGTGTGTGTGTGTGTGTGTGTGAGAGAGAGAGAGAGAGAGAGAGAGAGAGAGAGAGAGAGAGAGAGAGAGAGAGAGAGAGAGAGAGAGAGAGAGAGAGAGAGAGAGAGAGACTCACCAATACCCTTAGCGCTCTTTGATTGCCTGCTCTTGGAAAGATTTTCCATCTCGTGAAATTCTAACCATCTCGTCTCTTTCGTAATCCTGATGAATACATACTCATTGATTTTCCATAATAAATCCTGCTGGAATTAGCGAATATTCGTCTATTAAAGGAAATAACTCACTCAATCCAACGCAATCAGCTCATTTCATGATTCTGTCTCGTGAGAAGGAAAACTTATAAATATTTTCACTGCAAATCTTTCTTCAGATTACAAAATATAAAGAGGAAATTCGTCATTGTTCGAGCAGTCGCCAAGTTTTCTCCTCGTTATATGAAAAAATACTACAGAATGAATTTGACATAAAACTTCCAATTTGAAAAGATTTCGTCGTTCTTAATCTCTAAATATTATTAATGCAGAACGGGCCGCTCCGCACGAAATGGTTATATACGAGACTATTGTATTAACCTAAGCACACTGAGTGCTTTCATCTCGGTATTAAAAAAAAAACTCCGACTATACACCTCAGTGCATGAAATTCACTATGTTAAATTATCCATTATTCAAAACATGGAATTGAAAACTTTTATTTATTTACCCCAACAGGTAATCT
This sequence comes from Potamilus streckersoni, assembly GCA_016746295.1. Lineage (NCBI taxonomy): Eukaryota > Metazoa > Mollusca > Bivalvia > Unionida > Unionidae > Potamilus > Potamilus streckersoni. The sequence continues at coordinate 665,170 of JAEAOA010001214.1, forward strand.
AACGGCGTGTAGTTTTCTTGAAAAGGCAACTATTGACAGTGTAGGAATCTAAGAGGTTCACAAAGCTGACGCACCATTCAAACGACACTTTACACATCAGCGACTATTCTAACTATATGAATATCAGCTGTCTATTAAGACCCGTTGCGTGCAAATAAAATTGTGATTTATTTGTTCATTCCATTTCTAATTTTATAAATCCAATATTGTGACAACATTTAGAAAGATTCATACTGAGGAATCCATGTGTATGTATAACATCGAAAAAGAAATTGTAACCAATATGCCAGAGTATCAATTGATGAAACAATAACTAAATTCAATATACTACAGGGCGGGACCGGTACAACGAAGTCAGCATATTAAATTCTTAGGAGTGCCAAGTTTACATGATTTCTTCAATTTTCTCCAATCTTAACTGTTCAGCATATATATTACTTCAGAATTGCGTCATTTATATATATAGTTTCGAAAAGGTGCGGGAGCTAAACACATGCACGCACACACACACACAAAGAGAGAGAGAGAGAGAGAGAGAGAGAGAGAGAGAGAGAGAGAGAGAGAGAGAGAGAGAGAGAGAGAGAGAGAGAGAGAGAGAGAGAGAGAGAGTTTGTATGTGATCGAGAAATGATTTTATAAAATGAGAAACTTGTTTTCTTACGTAAACGTAACTCTGTTATGAGCGCATTGATGGAATACTGATCCAAAAGTATAAACGTAAACAAAGTTAAGTTGGAACTGATAATAAAATTTGAATGAATGGAACTTGCAAATTCCAGCGATTAGCAACAAGATGAACGGGGAGAGAGAGAGAGGGAGGATATGATAAATCATGAGCAGGTTCCTGAACCCTCTTTTCGGCTCCTTAAAACGCCCTCTTTATAAGCCTTAATAAATATCATAAAGATGAACTAATTTGCTGAACTGCAATGAAGGTGTTCATTTATTCATATGGAAAAGGAAAACGTTCTCAATTTTATGAGCAGAATGTATAAGTACAACCGAATATAGTCGGAGGACGTGTGTAGAGACGAGGCGGATCATTTTACCTGGCATTCAGTAGGTTGACGCCATGGTTTATGATCATTTATTCAATTGACATAGACCGAATAGGAAACTCACATTTTCACAAAGGGTGTAATTTTCAAATGTCTATAATGATCTTTTATTTTATAACCAGATGTAAAACAATTTACACGCGTCTTCTCTGCAATATTAAAAATATATTAGCGGGCACCATGTTAATAATGAATTCAAAACATGTTTTCGATCAATCAATCGATTGATAGATACAGAGATAGATGCATGTTTGTGTGTATGTGTGTGTGTGTGTGTTTTATGGAGATTCGTGTTTTGTTTTGTTTATATCAAATCAGACAAAAGAGATATGCACCAATATATTAGAGGCACAGATTTTGTTGAACTTTAGATTGCAGCGTAATGTATGAAAAATGAAGACTGAGCTTTGAGGGGATAATACACAACTTTTTACTGAACTAAACACGTGTGTGTGTGTGTGTGTGTGTGAGAGAGAGAGAGAGAGAGAGAGAGAGAGAGAGAGAGAGAGAGAGAGAGAGAGAGAGAGAGAGAGAGAGAGAGAGAGAGAGAGAGAGAGAGAGAGAGAGAGAGAGAGAGAGAGAGAGAGAGAGAGAGAGAGAGAGAGAGAGAGAGAGAGAATGGTGTAATCACGTGAATTTAATCGGCAAGAATATAGGTCGAGCACGTGATGAAAGTAATATTGATTTTTAAATTTCCAAACTGCATAACATTGAACATTTATAACTTTTCCAGTTTTGAGATCAGATTATTCATGAAGAAGTTTGTTTAAAAAGATCCAAAAATAAAGCAAGAATCCTACAGAACACGATGATACTGTGTCATAGTTAACAGATGTATGAAATAATGAAACATATTAACTTTAAAAGGTCAATCAAGTTTGTTGGTAAAGAAGTTTGTTTAAAATGATACAAATATAAAAACAAGAATCACACAGAACAAGACAATAATGTGTCATAGTTGATAGATGTATGATATAATGAAAAATATTAACTTTAAAAGGTCAATCAAGTTTGTTGGTAAAGAAGTTTGTTTAAAATGATACAAATATAAAAACAAGAATCACACGGAACAAGACAATAATGTGTCATAGTTGATAGATGTATGATATAATGAAAAATATTAACTTTAAAAGGTCAATCAAGTTTGTTGGTAAAGAAGTTTGTTTAAAATGATACAAATATAAAAACAAGAATCACACAGAACAAGACAATAATGTGTCATAGTTGATAGATGTATGATATAATGAAAAATATTAACTTTAAAAGGTCAATCAAGTTTGTTGGTAACGTTGTATTCATGGTAACACAGTATTCAGAGGACTGTAAATGGAATAACTAGACAAAAATGGCAGTGACATGAACTATAAATATTTGAGAAAAGACAGTTAACCGTTTGAACTCGCAGAGAGCTTTGAAGGTTTAAAGAAACCGGTATATCACGAACAGAAATGTTGTATTGATCATTTAATGTAAACATATTAAATATTCACTTGTAGGTTAAGGATATAATGGAATATATTAACCTTGAAAGGCTTTGAGATTTTCCTGCATTTTATGTCAGGATGATATTTTTAATGCGAAGTGGCATTTTTTTTAGGAATCTATCTACCGCTGTGTGAATATTAAAATTTGTTCCAGCTATTAAAGAATACCAGGATTTGCTAGCAATGCAAGTTTAAAGAGATCACGATGTGTTCCTCGTGAATGAAAGTGAAATAAGAGGTGGAATAAACAAGATGCTGTACATTACCTCGTGGACATAAACGGTATATCTGTCAGACGGCAAGAACGAAATGTCGATGTCAGAACCATTTATAAGGTTCCTACGTATTTAAAAGTCTGTATGAATAGACAATGAGCCAATATAAGCTGGTGACAATAAAATGAATTCCAATAGATAGCAAATTACACAGGTCGAAGAAACTCTGAAAAGAAATTAAATTAACCAGACAATTATTACTGGGATATATCATTAGAGTGTTTGAAATTGCTACTGTAAGAGTTGTACTGCAATGTTGATTCAGGTTGTAAACTAAATGCGAAGATAGGATGAGAATATGGATGGATCATATAGATTCAAGGTGCATCGATGATGATGAATTTTCACATTGACATGACATATAGTTTTATGTTGCGAGTGAATGCCAAAATGACAATGTATCCGGTATCCCACAAATTAATAGTGAACTTCCGCGCTGCTAACGACCGTCAAAAGGCATCTCACAAATTAACAACGAACTTCCACGAGACTAGTGAACGCCAGAACGACAATGTATTTGGTATCCCACAAATTAATAACGAACTTTCACTAGTGACCGCCCAAATCACAATGTATTTGGTATCTCACAAATTAATAGTGAACTTACACGAGGCTAGTGACCGCCCAAATGGATTTGGTATCCCACAAATTAATCAGAAAGATTTACAACGCAGATGACTGCCACATGACAACATATTTGGTATCTCAAAGGAGAATTATAAAGTTTTTCGACGCTGATGACTGTCCAAATGATGAACATAAATGGTATTCCATAAAGGAATAAAAATGTTTCTGAACGTTGAAACATGTGTTAATGACGTTCCCATTTTAAAGAGTTTTGTGAACTTGGGTCAAACCTTCATTCATTCACAACATGTATAGACGAAACGAAAGTTTGTAAAGAAATAAAACTGCATAACACATACATACATACATACATACATACATACATGCATGCATGCATGCATGCATGCATGCATGCATGCATGCATACATACATACATACATACATACATACATACATACATACATACATACATACATACATACATACATACATACTGAAATGGTACTAACAGCTGCCTCGCTTTACGCTCAGCATTAAGAGGTTAGTGGTAGGACTCGTTGGCCTGGTGTCAGGATAATGTGACTGGGTGGGACATCATGCTATATGTCTGCGGCATGTTTCCCCAGTGCTAGACATCACTATAAACTGTCACACTGCAGACATCGTAGCGATATGGCTAAAAAAATTGTTAAAGCTACTTTTAAAATCATAATCACATCACATCTCTCTCTCTCTCTCTCTCTCTCTCTCTCTCTCTCTCTCTCTCTCTCTCTCTCTCTCTCTCTCTCTCTCTCTCTCTCTCTCTCTCTCTCTCTCAAATGGAACATGATTTAATTAAATAAATATGTTTGTTTCCTCTCAGAACACCACAAGCTTTTCATTGTCAGTCTTCATTCTCCATATACTATTTTGCAATTTTTCCTTTGCATCGTTAAATATTTAAATACAATATGTAGCTCAATAAATTATTTGTGTGTATTTCATGTGAACTGATTATAGGTTTAAAAATACTGATGGAATGTGTTTGTCAGTTATGATTGTCCATGATATGTCAGCGACAGCAGCACACGTCACACTGCTAAAAATAGTAAGCATACATATTTTGTAAGTAATGCTGATAATTGTTAAGTTGACAATAGAACCATCTTCAGGAACTATAGACATCAATGTATGTACATCGTATAATAGCATCGTCTTTTGTCACCATTTTTCTTGTTGATTTATCAAATTGTAAAGCAGTTTTACAGGTACGTGTTATATAGGAAAACATCAAAAGAAGTCTGACCAGTCCCGGCCCTAGGATGTGCGGGGCCCAAGGCAGCATGCGAGACCCATGGCAGCAAGCGATGAGCCAAGGGGCCACAAGCAACAAAACTTCATTGCGGAGAATCGCGAGGCCCAAGGCGGTTGCTCGTTGACCTTGCCTAGGCCGGGCCTGGGTCTTACCTCTATTTCTTAACCTGCAAGTACAGATGTTCTACAATTTGGATTTTAAATATCCAAAATACACATAGATCATTCATATCGTTTCAGTCATGCAAAATAAACTGTTCATTACGACGATGGTTACAAATGATCCAGATTCGAAATGAAAATCATGCCGAACAACGACAACAAATACATATCGAATAACATCGTTGATAAATTCATGAAAGAATATACACGAAATAACAGTTTAAAATGTCAGTCAGGTTTGTGGATAACGTTTGATTACAGGGTTAGTAAATAAAAAATGTATTTAAGCTATGAAAGATTTTAAGAATCACTAAACATCTTGGAGGCATGAACGCAAAATATTCGACAAAAGATACTTACCGATACGAAAAGCTTCGAAAGGTTTAAAACAACAGCTATTATCAGCAATATACACGTTTTACCGACCGTTTTACTCATATGAAAACATTTCAACTGATATAAAAAGAACCCCACTTCCTTATTATTTGGTGATAGCTTTCACAAACATTCTACATGTCAGGATTCTGCCAGGAGAAAAACGATAAAGTATGTGTATACCGACATGTTTAATGCATCCTTCTAACTGTGTACACACTAGTGATTCCCTTCCAATCAACCTCCAAGTTCTCGTCATATGGTCCTGACGTTAACAGTCGTTATTTCTCGTCAAATGATCCTAATGTAAACAATCGTTATTTCTAGTCTAATAGAGATGTTTCTATTCAGGAGTTTACTACCGTATTGCTCAATCGTCTATACATACTTATAAGTTGAGTGAAACTGAAAGCAACAAAGACCTTGATCTGCGTGGTCTAATGCGCTTGCAGATGAGGGTCTACGCTTTCTGTTCTACTGATATCCCTACAAAATGCATAGGCCAAGATCTTCCGGAGCATTGTAAAGACGGCAGATCTGGGTCTGTGCAGTTTTGCTCTTAGACTCGTTTGATAAGCGAGTAAAACAGTACCCACATTTTTTTTACCGTATCATCTCCTAAAATTGTTACGCTTTATAGCTAATTGCAATTACTTTACTATCCAGAAAAGTTTAAGTTTTTTTAGGAGCTATTATCTGGACACTGCACATGTGGATTGTATAAGTCGGGATGTGCATTATATAAGTGGGAGTATTCACGACGTATTATCTACGATCACATCGTACTTTCTTTGGTCACATCGTATTGAGAATGTATTATTTATCATGAGTGTCAGTACAATTATATAACCATTTCTTGTCGAATTCTTATAATTATTATTTCCTTTGAGGTCTCTCGGCATTTGATTGGGTATGCTACAAATCTCAACTCGTTCAAAAGTAACAAAGAAAAAAGTGAAGCCAACAAGCTTTGTAATTTTTAATAAAAATTATTTTATTTCCATACAAAACACAATAAAAATAGAGGAAAATTACTTACAGATTGTGAATATAATACAAAATATAAATTCCAATAATAGAATTAAAATACACTAGTCCTATCACTAAAAACGTCCTAAATAAACCCAAGCTCGAATCCCGGCGAAGTTTAAAGATGGCGATCGATGACGTCAGACGAATGAATTATTGATATCAAAAGTTCCACGTTGAATTTTATGATCCACAAAAGAATCGCAAACAGTTAAAAGATGAATTTTATGAATCACATTAGAATATTCCGGCTTTAGCACTTCAAATAACTTAAAGTGACTGTCTCTTGTCCAAAGCTTAGATGAAGTAACCCTTATTTTCCTAAGAATACAAATCACTCAAAATTGGCATCAACTACAAAAAATACTTCTGATCTCTTGAAGGTACTTTTACGAATCAATCAAAAAAATAATAAAAAAACCCACTAGCCTTAAACACAGTTTTAGCTCGCGCAATAGGTCGCGTGGTCACTTGACACGTGCTCCCAAATGTTCATGACACAAGGTGATCACGCGATTACTGTATGTATGACCTTGATATTGACCAATAATTTAAACTTCAGTTTACCAAGTGTCAAAACGAGGTCAGCTAAACATTATGGCAATTAAATACTTTTCAGTTCTGTACAAACAGAATGTACTTAAAAAAATTGAATCCCGTGAAAATAATCATTACAATAAAATGTAATGAAACAAAAAAGAAAATAAAAAAAGGAATTTAAAACTAACACATACAATTTAATTACATATACGTAACAGGTAAGATACACAAGTTGCTCAGATCATTTTGAGGCAGGATAGAACTATTCTGCACCAGTGGTCTGCAATGGAAGAGACATGAATGGTAGAAAATATTTTTCCCACCCTATCTAGTTTTCAACTTAAAAACAGGTGCATACAAGATCCAACAAAATGGCCATTGGACCAGACATGCTATCAAAAGCCACTTGCTGCAAACAAAGACAAACACATAAATACACTTAAATGCCAACACACACACACACACACACACACACACACACACACACACACAGAGGAATCTGGCTCCAAAGAAGCATTTGCCACATAGATAATGAAACATTAAAAAAATATGACAAACAATAATATTTGCAATAAACACCGGATCTTTGTAGATGCACGCTGTTTTGAGTCATATATATATATATATATATATATATATATATATATATATATATATATATATATATATATATATATATATATATATATATATATATATATATATATATATATATATATATAAGGGGTGTGTGGTAGGGCACTAGCTCCTGGAAGAACTCATTATTTTAATAGTAAGAAACTCTATACAAGCCAAATTTAAAAAATGGTAAAGTGACTAAGTTGTACAAATGTTGTTTCACGTTATGGTCAACACCACCGCTTACGAAGCCAAACTTAGTAGTGGAATAATGCTGACCGTGTAATTTCGCTCCAGTAAATAGATTTGAGTACAAAAATTCACTGGTCAAGCTTCCATCTCAAGATCCAATATCAGCAATGGAGAAAACTAGGGCATATGTCCAATCAGTTGTAAAACATTAACTTTTGTGTTTTGGATATTACCTTTCCATCTCTACGGCTGCTGGAGCCATACCAATTTCCACTCACGCCGAGCAGCAATTATCTGCGACAGTCAAATGATGAAGGTACATACAATTTCATTTACCTTGAAATATTTATAAAATCTTCAAACTACACGTTAGATTTAGTTAAATACAAATTTGTGTGGTTATCCACATCAAACGTGTAATTTATTATCTTCTATAACTGTGCTTTTTTACAATTCTTTTGTCAGGGTTCATAATGATTATTTCAAAGCTATCACCATTACATGTAATCTGTAAATCTGCTTTTTGTAAATAACGGAGCATGTTGTTTATGTGTTGTTAGTCGTGGTGGTGGTTTTTGAAATAATAAAAAATCAATATTTTCTTGTATATTAATATTAATACAGATCGCTTTGACGGCGTTTTATCTTGTCCAAACTTTGCAAACAAATAGGCATTATCTGTTGACATAGATATAATTGCTTCTACGTTAAACTAATTAAATATTTAAAACAAAATGCAAACAGAAAGAAGAAAAGATATAAAGCAAACAAAGAACAACACATGCTGCATTCCAGGCTCTGGTACCAGGTTCTGAAGCTTCTAAGTCCACGTTGAAGGCATGAGGTCAAGTGGGTCTTAGATTGTTCACCTGTACATGCAGTGGACCAAAATCGAACTGGCTTAAACCTGTTTTGAGGTGTTATGGTCACCCTTAGGTAGCGTCCATAATGGACGTCCGCAACGATGTGTGTGTGCAGTACCGGATTTAGGCATAAGCTAAACAAGCTACAGCTTAGAACCCCAAATTCTGAACTCAGCCTGAAGGGGCCCCTCAAATTTATTTCATACCAAATATGGCCCCTATAGCTTCCCATAGCCTAGGGCCTCGCTATGCCGAAATCTGGCACTTTGTGTGTGTGTGTGTGTGTGTGTGTGTGTGTGTGTGTGTGACCTTGCAGACGTCCGCAAACTAGTATTTTTAAAAAAATATATATATTCTGTGTTGAACAGCTGCTTTAGTACTGCGTGTATTCCAGTGTGTTTAGCGGATGTCATGTATTGGTGATCGTTAAGTATAAATTATTTGTTAATTTCCATTTGTCCCATTCGTGCCACATAATGTATATGAATGAACCATAGCGCAGTGTATAATGCTAGATGGGGACGTCCACAGCCGGGTAAGAAACATGCGGACAATGATGGGGGTGAAGGTGTTGTTAGGAAAACATGTATTATCTGCGGACGTCCTTTATGGACAATGCCTTATTCGGCATATGCTTACCTGACAGTGCTGTTATTTGACAGAAATATTGGGGACCATTCTGTTTTTTTTTTGTGTGTTTGGTCTTCTTAACGCTATCGTTCTTGACCCCCAGCACTGTAATTTTGGCACACCATTCACTAATTTAATGCAAAAAATCTCTTTTATTCGGCTGTCAGGCACGTGGATCGTCATACCATTATAATGTTGCTCAATGCTGGTCTCGCTATTTCATATAGTTTCTAAATATATTCCTATAATGAAATCCTCGCTTTGTTTATTTTCACATAATTAAAACTCCAAGACAGTTAAATAAAGCAATGTAGGCAATGTTTCATATGAAACGGAAAACTATTGTGGACTTTTTCTTTAGATTACGAGATAGTGCTAATGGCTATAAAATTTTTTAGTAAAGTCAATACTGTGTTACGTTCTCTCCTTTTTCATCATCTTTTTGTATCCCTTTTTTCTGTGCTTTTCTACTTGTCAAATATCTCCTAATATATTTTCTTTCTTTCTAAATTTATGTCCTTCATTTACAAACACGGAACATGAAACATCGGGGCAAAAATGTATCCTCCGCTTTCTCCCTCAAATCTTTCTCTAAAACAGTTTAAAATGTGTTCTTCTTTATCAACACTTTGTAAATTTCCTTATTTCTTTCTATATTCCTCATTCATTATTTTAATATCTTAGGCCAACAGTATACAATATTTTAAAAGAAAACTAGCAGTTGCGAAAACAGAAATTTAACTGGGGCCCAAATATTCAGGATAAAATGCCGCTATGCATTATACAGAAACAATTTCTAGGTCCGGTATCCATAAGGGAAGTTATTGTCTTATTAAACAGACTCCGGTCACATTACAAAGCAGTTGTGAAAATGTTTATTCCAAACATCGTTCCTGGTTAAATAGTAGAAGCGGTGACTGACTCCTATTAATTAGTTTCCATCCCTTTTAGATATTCAGTGTCACACGTCGATACTCTTTTTAAAGCTTTTTCAGAACAACAGAAATAGGTGATCGCTGATGCCATATTATAACGTGATCAAAACAAATTGCTTTATTTGGAGAAACCTAGCTAATCTAACCGCGGCACATTTATTGCTTTAATATTTTGTTTTCTAAAGACACAGTGTTAACTAATACTTTCGAGTTGAACATTAGCATTCGTTATCTTGTTTTCTTTTTTAAGCTTAACCACCAATTCGGTCGAAACTTATTTTCACAAATATTTTTTACTAGTTGGCAAAAATGAAGTAAAAGGGTACATACAACGATATTTTGTTAATATAGTACATTTTACACATCGTCATCTAAAAAATTAATTCAACAATCAATTTCTTGATAAATTTTACGTCAATATTGACGAGGTGATTTACGACAGCCTAAATATAACCAAAAATTAAGACGAAAATATCACCCATCTTTTACGAGGGGGTGAGGTTAAGGATAGTTTTGCAAATCTTGCATACTTCACACTACGTCATCTAAAATACTCTAGTGGCAATAGATTCCTTGATCAATTTTAGATCGATATTGATATATTGTTGTACATGACACTTCAGACTTTGCCAAGTATTAGGATCGAAATATTAAAGGAATAAATCTGCCACGGTTAGATTAACTAGATCTCTCCATACGAATCCATTTTTTATGATCATGTGACAATATGGCGTCAGCGTTCACCTGACTTCGTATAGCGGAGATCAACGCAGGGAGCATACGAAGCGTGAAGCCAGACTAAACTTTGCTATATCAAATAAAGAATGTTCTAGTTTTTGACGTAACTCGTCAGACGAATATTAGCTCACTATGCATGAATTTGCCCCTGATAAAACTAAGTAGTGTTACATGCCAGGTGTCTTTTTTTTTTGACCGAGCGGTATCAAAACCCCGGCGCAATTCCCGCTAGAAGTCATAAGTTTACCCCAAATTTCCAAAGACTTCTATACAACTTCACTTGTAAGTTAGAAAGCCCGACGTGTCCATTCTATACATAAATTTTACTCTAATCAATGCAAGACCACAGATTTCATAACTTGCCAAAAATCTATCCCTTAACACAGGGGACTATTTTAACTACGCCATTTTAGGCCAGTCAGTCTTTGGTTTCAAGGCACGTAACGCCAGTACAACTGCTTCACATATGCCACAATGGCGACATAAACGGTATCTGCCGAGTCCTTCTTATTTTGATGTGTAATTTACCTGTTTCCTACCGTAAATGCTGCCACTGCAGTCATAACACCAATGTATATCACTAGATTTTAATAGGGACTATATTATGACAGGGACAGTCATGCTGTTTGGGTCTGAATTCACTACTCACGGGATCTAAGAGCTCGCTGTGATACTTCTCTGCCAAGGCTGGTTGCCTTTGCCCAGTGTAATGCTGCCTAGGACGATTCACCTTTTGGGATGGGCTAATTTACTGATGCAGCAAACCCCAAAATGATACGGGTCACTTGGGATAGCGGCCGATTGGTGTCGAAAATTCTTCCCCTCTTTATGGTATTCCAAGTATATGTGGTGCCGGAGGTAGGCCCTTACAACAGGCTTTCGATTTCTTGGCAGTATGTATTCAGTTTGGCGCACACCAGCTTGACATCACCATTGCAAACCTTCTGAATGCTGTACATTTGGGATGAAGGTGACATATTCGTTACTGATGTTTCCTAGGGGTTTATTATCGGACGCGCTGAAACTTTTGGAGGTATTCGCTGGTGTCATAAATGTACGCGACCTCAACCATGTCGCCAGAAACATTATCGGTCTAGTTCTGTAACAAAAACTTATCTTTTCTTTGCCCTCTGGCCTTACAAAATTTACCCGGATCCGCTTCTACAAGTTTTCCATAAATCGTCACAAAAAGTTGTTTACAAGTTAAAAATATTACTTGTTAAATTCTAACTTGGCCATGGTTAATTCGCATGTGTTTACTGGATGTCTGGGCCATCTGGGTACACTGGTTAAACTTCAGCACGTATCCAACTCGTAGTGTACATGTGGAGGTCGCGTTAGTGAACAATAAATCGCCTTTTTTTCCCCCTCAGATTTGGGGCGATCATGGCGCATACAGTGAACTTATCACAACTCCATTTTGCTCGCTAGATTGCGTTGGTACTCTCCTAGCCAATCCTCTGGAAAGACCATCGTTCTCCTAGTCATCAGATAGCCTCTATGAGTGTCTTGTAGCTCCTCCAGATAAATGAGGTCGATTTCCATAATGTAGCCTTTCGAGATGTTAGCGTCTATTGTTTCTGGTGCGGACGGGTTTTCAAGACACTTAGAACTGCCGGTTGGCAGACTGCATTATGGCTTGTTAATAAAGATTGTTCGCGTAAAGATGTGATCCAGCTTGCGAGCTCTCCGCTGTCGTAGCCAGAGCACACCGGGTCGATCACCTTCGCATGACACCGATACACCATCAAAATGTCGCCATTCTAGATAAAACGGAGCATATCAAAGTCAAGTCAGCAGCTCGAGCATGGTGACGTAATTTTCAGCAAGGCGTCGAAACTCAATCTGGGCGCTTTATTGTACTGATCTTGAATAGAAGCAGTAGGTTGTAATAGATGTGTTCCGAAACGCCTCGAAGACGTCAGCAAGTAGAAGAGTATAGTGTTTGAGATAGCCTCCCATGTATAGATAGCCAAATGTCTACCAAACGGTTCAGGCATATTGGTAGTTCTATACTTTAGTGCTCACGCGGCTTATCTGGCTGTAAATGTTTCTACTGGCATAAGCTGGGTCACGATGAACCTTTCTCAGCTGTCCGTTTGCTTGCATGGGAACCCTTCTTTTTTGGGCAGAAAGTTAACTTCCACCTATGTCTAACTGATAATGCCTTAACCTTTACTTTCAATATAATTTACTGACTGTATGAAATTGTCAAAGTCACCCAAGGCATGGGATTATGCATTGATGATTGTACAATAGCAGTTCTATTTCTATGTCTCGGCACAATTTTCAATGGACGGAGACATTATTAAGTCTTTTAGTGAAAACCTCATGTCACAATGATCATCCATTCAGGGAAGTAGTGAGGAACAAAAAAAAAAAAAAAAAAGATTTTTAAGATAGTTGTCATGGCATCCATATTGGATGTTCAACTGGCACAATTTTCATCTAGGACCAATTAACTGGTATAAGAAATCTGCTGGTAAAACCTCATGCTGTTAAGGACTTCCATTTGGGAGCTGTAGTGACAATATTTATAAGGCAGTCACCATATTGAGGGTTAGTCATTGTCATTTTCATAAAGAACCAGCTAGACACCATACAAACTCTAATGATAAAAACCAGCCCCATGTCAAAAAGACTTTCCCTTAAAGAAGATAAAACAGATTTTTCAAGATTTGTTGCATGATCAGCACTATCTTAATTTAGGGTGAAAAGAAACATTTTAAGAAGCTTTTAGTTAAACACTCTTGCTGGCATGAACATTCCATAAAAAGTAAAGAAAATTAGCAGTAAGATTTTCCAGCGAAATAATGTGGCAGACATATTAGATATTAGATTGGCACCATTGGCATTAAGATGCAACTGGGCATCTTAAATTAGTTTTCTAGTGAAATCATCATGTCTGTTTTTGTTTTGTTTTTTCATCCGAGAAAAATTTCCTGACTGCAGGAAAATGTGGAAGGTAGGAAGGACTGCCCTGTCGTCATAACGAAACAATGTCTTGCTGTTCATGCTGGTGTAGATGGTAGGGTGGCTGACATCCAGAGTTCAGCAACACCGCATAAATTCCTCCACTGCTTACTTAATGCTATATGCTTTATGATGGAATCCGAGTATGAACTATCATCAGATCCCCTCCCCTTTACGCATATGTAATTAAAATGCTTGTGTTTTAATTTTTTTTTTGTTTCATTGTATTTTATTGTAATGATTATGGAAAGGATTCGAAATTCTTTTTCCGTAATTCGATATTTTCTTTTACAAAATTGTATTTATCCATAATGCAAAAGTGTTACACGAGAATTATTTTTAGATAGCAGAGTTCGTCTGGGGCTGACAAGAACGTAAACAGGGAGTTAACATGATTGGTCAGTATTAGGGCCATACTTTCTTTGCGTTATCACTATGTGTAAAAGACGATTCTTAAGTACTAATTTTTAAGTGGGGCTACACTGGACCACGCGACCCATCTCGCGAGACTTGAACTAATGTTTTAGGGGTTTAAATACGCATTCTTAATATTATTCGGACAGAGTCGTTTTAACATCTTGGAGGAACGAGATGTTATTTTTATTTGTTGCCAGAATGTTTTCCATCTGATTTTTGGATTTAATTATTTATTCTCCTAGAAATTCAACAATTTGACTTTCTTATAAAAAGTTCCAAAAGATATTCATGGAAATTTATTCAAGAATTATTCGGAAACAAAAACTGTAATTCAATTGGGGAATTGTTGATATTCGTACATTGGACTACATCCGACGTCATCGCCTGCCATATGTGTACATCTTTAAGATTCGAACCTGGATTCTAATAGAACTATTTAGTGATAGGACTTGCATTTTCATTCTTAGCATCAAACTTTGGATTTTATTCACAAACTAAGTCCTATTTAACAATTTTTACATTGCTTTCTAGAGAGAAATTATTTTGTTAAAATATACAAATCTTGTTGACTTCATTTTTTTCTTCGGTTACATTTGTATATAACACACACACATTGTCCTGGATAGAATCAAGATATATATCCAGATAGTATGTGCATGAAAGGCATAGACGAGGCATAGATTTTGTCTCTAAGACTGTCACAGTACCATCCAAATGGGTAAATTGCAAGCAAACATCTAGGTGTATCTGCAGGATAAAGTCATTAAATCAATATGGATGGCTTGTCAAAATCAAACTTCCAGTACTGGTATCGAGTGTATGGATGTCACTGTAAATAGTTGTACTGCCAGAGTAATTTTAATGTTCGGTGAATGGATGGGATTTAACCGATTAATAAATCTACCCATTCACCTAACATAAACACTGGCATTGTGAATTATCCATTGCACGTCTTGAAAAGGCACTGGATGATATTTAACAGAAGCCATCAGGCCACTGAATGGTATGGATCAAGAGCAAAATGGCTGGATGGTATAGTTGATAGCCAAGTCAAAATCATAACTGAAGTCAAACTAGATGGTATAGGTCATTCAAGTCAGCATACACTGCAATTGACAAGACGTGTAGACCCAAAGGTCATATGGTGAGACTTATGCCACCTGGGCAACCTAGAATTGGGTGGGAACTCTTAGTGTCAAACTCTCACCTAAAACAGGAAGGACACAAAAATGGTCATTCATAAACCTCATGCACCTGGACTTTGATTTGGTCTATTTATTTCTTGTTTCATTCCATTTCTTGCAGTTCTCCTAAGAACTGTTGAACCTATATTCTCCAACCAACTAGTGCACATGCTGCATGTAGCTGCCAATGAACACCTTGTAAATGTGAGACACAGTCATGAGACTGCTTCCTGCACTCTTGCATTTAGCATATTTAGTTGTCATTGCTGATTATGAAAAGTAAAGTAAGAAAGAGAGAGAGAGAGAGAGAGAGAGAGAGAGAGAGAGAGAGAGAGAGAGAGAGAGAGAGAGAGAGAGAGAGAGAGAGAGAGAGAGAGAAAAAATGGAAATGCAAATTCATCTCTAATAGATACCTGCAGAATTACAATTCTGAAATAGTTTTTAAAACATGCAGATATTAATTGAATCTTATAGCTAACATCCATTATACCAAGGGTGATAATTTAAGACCGTGTGTGCAAACACATACTTAAACATGTTCTAATAAAATGCAGACATGAAGAGCCATGATATGAGAGAACATAGGAACTAAGCCTACATAGGTGAAGAAAATTCACATAATTATAGTCAAAATTTAAACAATAACGTCTGAATTGATGACATGTCACCCACGTTTTTAAATGAAAAGCACAATGTCACACACATTAGAGACCATATTATTTCTGCTTTGTTGACATCATCTGTGAATTTTTTTTTAATTGGGCTGCTTGTAGATGGGCAGGTGTTAAAACTGGATGGAGACACTGTCAGAGATGAATGACACCTGGGAGGAAAAGCAGTTGTATTACTGTAAGAAGCCATGAGGAAGAGGCCTTCATCAAAAACAATGAAATAATGGAAACTGATCTTGATGAAGCTTAGATGATTTCATATGGCTTTAATAGCTGAAATCCCCATGTTGGAAATGTCAAATTTCTTCCTTCATAGCCAACATCATGCTTTAGTCTCAATTTTGTAAGGTCCTATCTGGGCTTTAAAGTCTTTCCATATAAATATAATGTCCAGGCATTCTTTAAATAAAATCAGGTCCACACAGACACACAAAAAGATTGGTCTAAAAAGTCAAACATAATGAAATTAAAATGATCACTCACTAGCACAACACAAAACTTGAATAAATAAAAGAATCCATGAAATGGAACATGTAGTTTAACTCATAACTCACAAACAAGTCAGTGCAAACAGTAGCCAAAATGGTGTGGCCTTCTTACATGAGTTTATTAGCTATATGCGCCTTGAGAGGCTGTAGTCTATTGCAACACCCACAGAGCTCCAAAAAGTGCAGTTCGCATTTCTTGTTTCTGCAACATCAAAACTTTAAGACTTTTTCCAGACATTTTAGTCCATTTTAAATTTTCCAGATGTTTTCAAGGCCTGGAAAAGCAATTTTCAAATTTAAGACGATTTCCAGAATTCCAGACCTGTGCTGGAACCCTGTTGTTACAACTCAGCTGGGGTTCAAACCCATGACCTCCCACATCCATGGCAACAGAATGCTAGTCTTTGGGAGGGTAGGATTTGGGAGGTACTAGTGCATATATCCCTAATGTTAATGTGACTGAGGAACACATTCAAAGGAGAGAGTTAAAATCTAGTAAGGCTTTACATGCCTGCAAATGCTGGCTTTAGTGATGGTACAGTTCTCCTCTAATTCCAATAATGTGAGGTAAAGAAACTGATGCATTACAAAGTGATAAATCTATTGACATAAATTAGTCCCAAAATAAATTAAGTATAGGTAACATTAACAGTTTTTATTGCAAGAATATTAACAAGCTACAAGGATGGACATACACAGTGTTTCATTTATGATTATTCTCCTACCACACTCTTCTTTTTTTTCTTCTTCTTCTTCTTCTTCCTCTTTTGCTTCTTCTCAAGATCATGTTTTGCCGCTGATGCAATATTCAATATAATCTCATCTAGATCATCTACATTTTCATTTATTTTTGAAACTGTTTCACCTTTCTTCTGCTTCCTTTCTTTTTTCTTCTTTTCTTTCTCTGAATGAATATTTATACAAATTGTTGCATCAGATTTTTTCCTCTTTGGGTAATCCTCCACAATATACAGTCCTTTTCTTTTCTTTGCTTGTTTTGAGTCTTGTTTTGCCACCTCATTTGACTGTTCACTTGTACTGATCTCATTTTCAACTTCTTTGCCATGTTCCCATCTTTTCTCATTTATCGTTTCCTTATTACAATATTCAGATTCTGATTCTATTCTGTTTTCTTGGATATTTGATTGTTCTGACAATTGAACATGTTTGTCTATCAAATCCGTATTTGTGTCCTTTCTATCAGTATTCTTTCCATTTTCTGTACACTGGAAACATTTCTCAGATTTTATCTTTTTCTTTTTTTTCTTTCTATTGGCTGCATTGATATTACTTTCATTTCTTCCTTCAGACCTTCCAATATTACTGTCATACTCTTCATGTTTCCTTTTTTGTTTCTTTTTCTCCACAGAGCTGTCAATATGTTTCATACTTAATAAATCACCAAAAGCATTTTCATCTGCATTGCTGATTTCATTTCTTATTTGATCATTATCTATATCAGGAAACTGATTAAAAGTGTCAGTACTTTCACTCTTATTGTCACCACATTCCTTAATAAATGTCTCCGACTTTGATTTCTTCCTCTTCTTTTTGCATGCATTTGTCTTTTTCAAGCTATCAAAGCTACAGGCAATCTTTCTTCTTTCAAAACAGGAAACAAAGAAGCCATTGGTCAAACTCTGGTCAGGTGATAATCTGATAAAGCACTGAGAATGCTCATGTTCAGGTGCTCCTCGTTCTAACCAATCATTTGGCATTATTTCAACTAATTCAAATTGGTCAGAAACTTGCGAGTAGACCTCATTCACAACCATTTCATTTTCTTCTGGATGGATGGAGCATGTAGAATACACCACTCTTTTAACACCTGGAAATCTAAGAGCATGTTTTAAAATAGAAATCTGAAATTTTGACAACTGATGTAACCTTTGGTCAGACACTGAATCTTTGCCATCGGTGATTTGGCTCATTCTGTTGACAATACCTGAAAAGAAACAAACTGTCCAAAGTAATATAGAAACAAAAGCAAACAATTGTCAAAAATGTCATCTTTATTATACTGTAAAACTACTGCAAAGAATGAGGCTAACTTTGGCGGTTTAGCTTGCTAACACCAGCAATCTGAAACACTGCAAGACAGGTAATTAAAAAAGCATAATTACTATCTAGATACATATAATATGTACAATGTGCTGCAAAAATATCCAATTTACACCTGTATTGTTCTTCATCTGTACCAACAAATTATTGATTTAATGATACACTGGAGAAGTTCACTAAGGAAAGCTGATTGACTTTTGAGTTAAATTACAAACTGCAAAGATCACAATTTTTTTCCCTGAAGTTTTGGGTTTACTTCTTGTACAAGTTAAGCTGGCAGGCTGATTTTGACAGTATCAAAAATTGCATCACTGTATTGTTTTTCACAGTTCAAACAAAAAGCCAATACCATGCTGAAATATTTCAGCACTTTCATTAAAGACATTTCCTACATTCCATATTCATTTAGAAGCAGCCAAGTGAAAACACAGAGTCCTAACCTGACAAAGGTCTAGGTTTGTCATCACCAGCACACTGGAGATCTCAATTGTGAGTGGAACAATCAAGGAATTTTTTTGTTGTGCTAAAACAACTGGTTGGCAAAGGAGAGAAACTGGCTCAACATTCTCAAGGAAACTGATCCAGACCTGCTCAATGAATAGATCATGGAGATCACTGTTGTATAGAAGAGCCTGTCTGCAGTGACGGAAGGTTCCTCATCTGAGAAGAGTTAAAAGATCATTGAGCTAAGACTGCTGAGGCTAGAGAAGGGCAATCAAAATGAGTTGAGCCATACAGTGCCTGATTTTGTGAAAGACCTAAAGAATCATCTTCAAGAATCAGCTATAGTTAAGCACCCCATCCTGCATGTGACAACTGTCAACTGGTAAGGCTGGGTTTGGGATGGTGATGGGTGCATCAGGACTCCAGCCACAATCTGGCCCAAATTTGCCCATCAATCTAGATTGCGGTGGAGTGCATGAGTATGACTTAGAGTTTTAATGTAGCTTTAACAATTTTAACAAGGCTATAATGCCTTCAGTTTTGAAGTTTACAGATAAGTCTGGCACTAGGGTATCATGCTGTAGTCATATAGCATCATGTCTGATGACCCAGTCACATTATCCTCAAGTAGAAGTAGATAGGAGACGAGCCGGCTGCCGAAGAGAAAGGACGTGTTTCTCGGAGCTCCGACTACATGCAGAAATTAAAGAAGACTTAGATGAAGGATCAATTGCAATCAACTGAGAACAATAATGAAGAAAACAACAGAAGTGGATAAATTGCAATTCACCAGGAGTACAGAAAAGGATATTATAACGAAGATACAATTTATACAGAATACATTGCAATCAACAGAACTATAACGAAGAAAACAACAGAAGTGGACCAATTGCAATGCACCTGGACATCGGCACAGGAAACTATAATGAAGATACATATTAATGGATAAATTGCAATCAACCGAGAACTATAAAAAAGATTTCAACAGAAGTGGATAAATTGCAATGGACCTGAATCATACATCTTCCAAATACTGGAACAGTTTGAACGATAACCTGGACCATTTACTTTACTATATTTTATCGTATTTATAAATTTTTTGGACCGACCGACAGGTACATATAATTTACATAATAATTCTTATAATAAATATTTAAAATATTCTCATCTCATCGTTATATAATTACAATAAAAACCCCATAATTAAATTAAATACATAATTATTAGTAGAGAAACTTTTTCCACATATATTTCCCCATATAATTTAAACTTTCACCCCCTTACTGTCTAACAATTCATAAATAGCTTTAATAAGCTTGTCAATAACAGATGCTTAATACATGCTTCCACTTCTTAACTCCCGTTACTTAGCAACCCCCACCCCGACCTGAGCTTAAATTACACAATCTCAACACTTGTTTACTCCAAACTCTCCCCAACAGGCAGACAATAGCGGCCGAAAAGTTGGCTGATGTCCAATTCCACTACTCATCTAAACTCCCCATGTAATTATATATATCTAAAAAGCTAATTTATACTTTACTATAAATAAATTGCCTCTATAACAGTAACACTTATAATGTTAACTTAACTTTTAACAAGTATACTTTATTTTTTTTTAGTAAATTTAATATATTCTGCTAATTGTTATAATATGCAATATAGATGACATAAGTTACAGACTGACAGATTTAAAAATTCTCAATAAGGGAAATATGAAGCACTACCTATTTCCCCGTAATCCCCCATCCCCCCGGACAACGCCAAACTCACTCGATGAGTGTGTTTAACCCATATATGTTGTATAGTTCTGTTTATCTTAAATTTGTTGCCATTCCAACAGGTGTTAGGAACACATACTAGCAAATACCTGGGTAGGATCGGAAAGTCTGTAAGCTCGTACAGAACAACGATTTCTTACCATGGCATGTATTGTCCTTTGTTTATTGTTGTGATGTACCATCCAAACTATGTTTTCTTATATAACATAGGGCTCAATTTTCGATCCACTCGAGCCCTCTTTTGGTTTACAACTTCGCTTGGCCCTTGAAACCCGATTGGTAATTATTAATTCACTCCCCTTTTAAAACCTTGGAAACAAAAAATTAAGGGACACTTCGACCCACCAATTTGACAAAATTTTAGGCTCTTTTACGTTTAGTATACAAATCACCAACTTTCTAACTAATAGGAATATTTACAACCTAGGTTATTTGACCCGTATGAGATATTCTCATATTTGGTTCTACATTTCTCTAATAAATATGGTGATACTAACCATTAGCGGCTTTTGCTTGCTGCTGGTGTGTTTGGGCGGCCTTGGAGCGTGCTGTGATGTCAGGAAATAGTTACACCCTGGAGCCAATTCAATCCTAAACCCCTAATAACCCCCTCACAAGGGCTCTGGGATGCTACTCTATCTATAATCAACAAACAACAGGTGTTCCAGACTATAACGAAGATAACAACCAATAAGAAAAACTGCAATCAACTGAGAGATATAAAGAAGAATACAACAGAAGTGAATAAATTGCAATAACGTACTTGATACACTCCAATGGCAGGAGGTATGCTGACTATAATGAAGATTTTATATACTGCGGAAACATTGCAATCAAATGAGCACTATAAAGAAGACTACAACAGAAGTGGATAAATTGCAATGCACCTGACTCATACTCTTAAAAAATGGAAATAGCAGACTATAAAGAAGATAACAACTATAGTAAAACAATTGCAATCAATAGAGAATTATAAAGAAGATTACAACAGAAGTGGATCAATTGCAATTTTACTGAACCCCTCATCCCAACAACACAAATGGGTGTGGTTTTATTGGTGGCTTTCTTGGTGCTTTTGGCCTGTTGCTGGGTTGGGAGGCTTTCTGCTTGTATCTGAGTATTGAACGTCAGGGTCTTAAGGTCTGGTACGAAGCGATAAGACCCAGCCCTGGGTCAAGTCCCTCCACGTGGATCCGGGTCGATGGCTAACCATGGAGGAGGGTATTGGAGGCCCACCCCTCGGATGGGTTCTCTGGTCTCTTATGAAAATAAGAGGCTCCAAAAGTCGTCAAGCAAACGTACATGCATATACGACTATAATTGCTATCGTCATCAGTCAAATTATCCTGGCACAAGGCTGACCAGTCCTAATATTAACTTCCTAATACTGAGTGGGAGGCAGCTGCTAGTACCATTTTTATATGTCTTTGGCATGACTTGGATAAGATTTGAACCTGTAACCTCCAACATGCAAGGTGGACACTCTAACCACTTAGGCCACCCAAGTAGTCTTGATGGTAGTGGAAATCCCAATGCAGAAATCAGAGCATTCAAGGGGTCCCTGTGCGGTTTCCAAGCTCCTAAGGTAGAAACTTCAGTATACACAAGTAAAGCTTGCCTAGAGGCATCTGGTTCACTGTGGTGTGCAATGTCCCCAGCAGAGAGAGAAAAAGACAAGCTTACAACTGTCTTTCTCTCAGCATTTCCAACAGGGACAGGATCTTGTCTGTCCTATCCAGAGGAATCCAGACAAACCCTCCGTTAGAAAATTTATCCTCATGAAGATAAAATTTTGTGATAAATTTAGCTCTTATTTCTATAAGATTGGTAGAAAACCAAGCCAATTGCTATGGATCAACACTGAGACAGGTCTAGCCTGAGGGACTCTAGGCTGCCATTGTGGATCAACCAATCATCAAAATATTGGCAGTTTGGGAAACCGAATGACCTAGAATAGGAAGCAACTACTCCCATGCTCATGGTAAAAGCTCTGTGTGCAGAGGCTAAACCAAATGGCAGAGCTTGGAATCAGAAGACATCCCCGTCCAAACAAAATCTTAGGTACTCATTCTGAAGAACAATGGAGAAAATTTAATTGCCAGGTTTTATGGCTTTCATGATAGAGGCTGTAGTCTCCATCTTGAATGGTTCCTCCAGCAGAAATTTATTTCAGGAGGAAAGGTTGATAATTAGATTATCCCTCTTTTTTGGGAGCCAGGAAAATATTGGAATAAAAGGCTCAAGATTTGTCTTTTTAACACCCTTTCTACTGCAGCTTTTGGACAAGGAAATGGACCTATTGCCTTACTTGGGCCAGATTTAACCTATGGAAGCAAATGGGGAAACTTTATTTGAGGAAGTGAATCCAGGAACTGAAGCTGGTAGCTATCTCTTATAACAGAAAGGACCCAATCATAGTCTGGTGCCAACAGGAACCAAAGTAAGAGGTATAGTCAGCAAAGTTCTAGGGCAGTCCATTCTTGTATGAGGGAAAGGTTGACAACCCATTGAACTACTTCCCTGTGTCTTTGCAGTGCACCCTTGCTGTGTCAACCTGCTGAGGGGGAGCTCTGAAAAGGGGCTGATGCTTTGACAAGGGTTGTACAGCGTTATGAGCCAAAAGTGGATGCAAGGGACCTGTGTTGTCTGTCTCTCAAATCCTGAGTAACCACAGAAGGGATGAACCCTCCAAAGAGAATTTCAGCATCCATGTGGGCAGCCCTCAAAATGTTCTTACTGCACTTATAAGACCTTGGAAGTGTCCAGCGCCACATACCTATGGAGGTGTTCTGCTAACATGTGTAAAGTTTATGAAACTGCCTGCAACATTTGATGTAGAGCATTGGTGACAGAAGGGTGAACAAAGCTGCCACAAAGAGGTCAGCATTTGAAGCTTTAACATCCATTTTTCAAATACAAATAATTATCCTATAATATCCATTTTTCAAACACAATAATAGGCTGCAGCAACTCTCCCCCAGTAATTATAACTCTTCACTCTAACCAGTCCAATTTGAAATTATTTTTATTACATCCATTTCTATTTCTTTCAAACGAAGATTTCCCTACTTGTATTTTTGCCATCTGCAATCTTAATCAATTTGTATATGAGTCATGATCTACTCTTTAGTACTATTTATTCTGGTACTACATCTATATCATTAGATAAATGCAACAGTTGATTCTATTGGCTGATTAATGGATATTATCCAATCAAATGAATTCTTTAAAAAAAAAAAACAAAGAATGTTTTCTTAAGGCAGATTCAGTTGCACCATTTCAAGTGTTTCAACCAATAAATAAGTATACAACATTTTTCTCTGCTAACTTGGTCAACAAAGTTCAAGGATTTATTTGCCAGATGCTCATAATTAAATATGTCACTCCTTATATGCTATGTAATGCCCCCTCTCCATATTATCACCTCAGATTTACAC
Organism: Potamilus streckersoni; assembly: GCA_016746295.1. NCBI lineage: Eukaryota > Metazoa > Mollusca > Bivalvia > Unionida > Unionidae > Potamilus > Potamilus streckersoni. The sequence goes on from JAEAOA010001214.1 coordinate 689,386, forward strand.
CAACCTCAGCAGTTATCTATTCAACATCAGGGTTGAAAAACCCACTAAAAAGTGAAGTTTTATATCTGGATTTCCAGTGAGTTATAACTGTAATAAAATTTGCAAACCTAATTAATTAACCTTCTAACCTGAGCCACTACATGATGGGTCAACGAGTACATATTCAACCATAGAATATTTTGGATCAGTTGGGACGACTGTCAAAAAATCTTGACACAAGCACTCCACACAGCTGACTCCTGCAATACCAATTAACTTCTTCATAGTGGACATTCTTCTTGCATCTTTGTCAAAAGCATAGATTCTCCTGAAAAAATTAATATTTTATAAAAGAGTTACATCCAACTGCTTATTTCATCACAAAATAATTTCCATGTCTGTAAACCTTAATGAGATCACTCTTTTTTTTTGCAAATGAAATGGGCTTCTGTTTAGCATGACATTATCACATTTCTGTTTAGCATGACATTGTCACATTTCACATGAAATGGGCATCTATGTAATAAGATGAATTTATCAATTTAAAATTAAATAGGCACCTCATTAAAATGGTATCACATTTCAAATGATATTATATTTCAGATGAAATCAGCACACACATAAAACGATGTTATTATATTTCATATGAAATGGGCACAAATTTAAAATATTATATTTCAGATAAAATGGGCACATTTAAAATGATATTATATTTCAGATGAAATGGGCACACATTTAAAATTATATTATATTTCAGATGAAATGGGTACACATTTAAAATGATATTATTATATTTCAAATGAAATGGGCACACATTTAGGAAGATGCTATCAAATTTCAAAATACAATGTTTTCATTCAAGAAAGTGCTGAAAACATTTCATGCTGTCATTTCAGTGCCATATATACTCACATAAAAGTTGATTTCCATGTATACACAAAATACTCAGACTTCATGTACACAAAAATTACTCAGACTGTGCTATGTATACAAAAAAAATATTCAAACTGATATGTACAAAAAATACTCAGATTGATATGTACACACAAATTACTCTGATTGCTATGTATAAAAATTACTCATACTGCGATGTACAAACAAAAACTAAGAATGTGCTATGTACATAAAAATTACTCAGACTGCTTTGTACACAAAATTACTCAGATTGTGCTATGTACAAACAAAATAGCCAGACTGTGCCATTGTACACACAAAATACTAAGACTGCTACATACACACAAATTACTCTGTGCTATGTACAAACAAAATACTCAGACTGTGCCATGTACACATAAAATACTCAGGCTGTTTTATGTACATAAATTACTCAGACTTTTCAATGTAGACACAAAGTACCTTGGCTGTGCTATGTACAAACAAAATACTCCAACTGAGTTATGTACACAAAAATTACTCAGACTGTGCTACATACACACAAAATAGTCAGGCTGCTATGTACACAAAAACTACTCAGACTGTACTATGCTCACTAAATTTACTTAGACTGTGCTATGTATATAAAAATTACCCCTTGTTCCTGATAAGGCTAGCTACATGGCTGGTCTTGTTTCCTGGGGCGGCACAACAGTCAATCACCTCAGCACCCTCTTCTGGGTTTAGCACATGGGCAGGAATACAGCTGGCCTAATTCACAAATAAAATTTTAAATGCCACTGATATCCTTATCTGAATGTGATCTATTTTCATAAATTGTATTTAATTAATTTTGCCAAAAAATGCACCATATTCCTGTTTTCAACAATAACTTATTTTGTTTATAATCTGACAATAAATATTTATGTCTGAGTTTGTTATATACCAATTTAATTATGCCAACTTTGATAGAAAATAAATTTTCTTTTTGTTTCACAAGATCATGAAATTGTGATATTGTGGAGTCATTTTAAACTGGTCAGAGGCAGCCACAAGAAACAATCAATGGAAAAAGAATCACTACTAGAGATGGAAGCAATGACAAATATCAAAGGGAAAATGATTTGCTACCATGCACCACCAAGCTCCGACTACATTCAAGATTCAAAACTTGTTACTATGTACTTAATCTCTTGAAACAATCCTCAATATACGAGGGCCCACCTTAAACAGAGTAGGTGGATTTGTATGTAATAGTGTTTTACACCTCAACGAAAGTGGCTGTGTAATGCAAACTAAAGGTAAAGTTTGAAAAACTAAATCCAATAATACTCATTGGATAATAATACCTTAGGAAAACTATCATTACCTCACAAATCCAACCATCACAGGTTCAAATTTCTTAGCTAAAGGTGGCGCTAGGAAGTTTTGTATTTAGCATAGGGTTAGAATTTAAAAAAAAAAAAGTTTCCCCGGGTTTCCTCACTAGTTATACTAGCTATTTAAAAGAGACTTTGTATATCTTAGGTATTGTTCAAAGAACCTTTAATTCTCTTTATTTCGATGTATGATTGATGGGTGTAATATGGGTTAGAGAGTATACAGCTTGGCCTTACTCCAGATGTGCATCTTTAAAAAAAGTGCTAGCTCTACTTGCTCATTTTCACTTCTCGAACTTCAGAGGTAAATTGTAACAAAAAAGAGCTGATAACTTTTTTTTTACTTTTTATGTATTTGGTAATTCAGTCATTGCACTTTTAGAAGCTGGTATTGTCTAGTTTGGCAAAATTCATTTTCCATATTTTAATAGCTGCCAAGAATAGTGTACTTTAGACAAATTCAGGTTGACTTTTGGAGCACAAGGAAGCAGTCATTTTAGCTAGCAGTGTCCTAAAATCATTTAAAATTTCCAAAAGTACAATATTCAAAGCAATTTCAGCCACATTACATGAAAGTAGAATAGAGGTATGCCAACATTCTCTCCACTATGCATATTTAAAATGCAAACAACTTCACCTTACATACATCACTCTCTCAAAAGTACATAATAACTGGTGAGCATCACCATATAGAGTATATAGGTAATACTATTGTATGATTTAATTTTGATTATATGGCTGAAATATTTAAGTCGCAAGCATTAAAACAGTCCTTTATAATAATTGTCCTGTATTTCCCCCTCAGAACAGCATTTTTTAGAGTCAGAGTCTCAAACCGGTACAGCACTCCCTTCTTATGATAAAAAGTGAACTATTTTAAAAATGCGCATTGCATTTTGTCAACATAGCAACCAGTGTTATGCTGATAGACAGGAACATGAAACTAGCCATATTTATTCCTGAGATGTCAAATATAAATTTTACAGTTAGAAAAGGGATATAACAGGTGATGTTCATAAAGGTCAAAGGGTAAAATACTAATTTTTTGATATGGATGAAAGCAAATTTGCTTTGTTATCATTTATTTTTTTAATTTCATTGCAAATAAATGAAAAGAAACATTTTCACTATGCATTTCTCTTACTTAATGCAACAGTTTTCAATTTAAGTTGACTTTATTCCTATATTCTAAGACTTCTAATTTCCCCATAATGAAGGTCACTACTCACCCAAACATGCCTCATGGCAAATTATGTATAACAGAGCAAAAATAAGCATAATTAGCTTATTCAATGAATAAAATCAATGTTAATGTACCATTTTACTCAGAACATCATACAAAATAATATGAAAATAAGAAAAATAATTGCATAAATGTTTATATTTGTTTTAAGGTGGCACTCTACAGTTTCGTATTTAGAATTGGGTTAGAATTTTAAAGAAAAAGAATATCCCTTGGTTTCCTCACTAGTTATACTGGTTATTTAAAAAAAACTTTGTATATCTTAGGTATTGTTCAAAAAACCTTTAATTTCCTTTATTTTAATATATGATTGATGAGTGTAATATGGGTTAGAGAGTATACAGCTTGGCCTTACTCCAGATGTGCATCTTTAAAAAAAGTGCTAGCTCTACTTGCTCATTTTCACTTCTAGAAATTCAGAGGTAAATTGTAAAAATAGAGCCAATAACTTTTTTTTTTACATTTTACGTATTGGGTAATTCATTCATTGCACTTTTAGAAGCTGGTATTGTCTAGTTTGGCAAAATTCATTTTCCATATTTTAATAGCTGCCAAGAATAGTGAACTTTAGACAAATTCAGGTTGATTTTTGGAGCACAAGGGAGCAGTCATTTTAGCTAGCAGTGTCCTAAGATCATTTAAAATTTCCAAAAGTACAATATCCAAAGCAATTTCAGCCACATTACATGAAAGTAGCATAGAGGTATGCCAACATTCTCTCCACTGTGCATGTTTAAAATGCAAACAACTTCACCTTACATACATCACTTTCTCAAAGGTATATAATAACTGGTGAGTGCCACCAAAATGCAAATAGTTATTGGCCCACCTATGTAACAGTTAGAGGAATCTCCCCTCAAATAAGGCTTGGTGCCAAATTCTGTGCTTATTTCAGTTACTACGGAATCAGAAAGCACACTCTCTACAGAGATGTAACTGTAGCTGGGAGGGTGCATGTTTATTATGATTGGGCAATAATTATCAAAGAAACATTTTTACTAGAAAAAAAGTTTCCTCTTCGAATACATTATCTGATCATATTACCTCATGAGAACTGGAAAAAGCTGGAAGGAAATACATTATTTTACTCCATATTAGACCTCTTCGGTCCCCTAATGTATATGAAACAGCTTCTAGATAACTGGTCAACTGGATAACTTCTAGATAACTGAAAACATACACCATATGTTAGGGAGGGGCATCAAAATGCGATTATTAACCACTTGCAAATCCAGCCTTATTGTGAACAATTTGGGTAGGCAACTTATTGTGCCACAGCAACATATCTCACCAACTTGAGCAAGCTTTTTACAATGAAAAATCTCTGAGTTAAAAGCAAGAAAAGTGAACTCGGATCTCCACTCCATGGCACAGAAGATAAAGAGAACAGCTTCACTCAAAAGCAAGATTTCTGGGACTGTCCTAATTTGGTGAGCCCAGATATAAAGTAAATTCATTTGGTCTGGGGTTATATTCCAATGTGCAGAATGAAAAAAAAAACTTTATCCAGGACAAAACTGTCTATGCTGATATATCTTCCTTTCCCTCTAGGAAGAGGCATGATCTCCCCTGATGTCCTCAACCAATTTAGAGCTATACTGGGTCCTGTAGATGACCTTAATGAAGTGTCCAAAGCAGACAGGAATTTCATTACCAAAGTGATTTACCATGAATGGAAACTTGTTCTTGGTAATGAAAGCTGGGGCCATCATGAGTGATACTGACCCCATCTTGTCAGAACTTAGTTCAGGTCCACTGATGGAGCATGTACTTCACTGATTCTGCCTGCCACTGCTAATGAGAGTTGAACCAATAAAGCTCTTGTTCAGCCACATTAATACCCATAACCAATTCCACTGTCGGCAAAGAGCCCATGTCTTTTGACAAGTGTAATCAAAACTGGATAGAAGATCTGAGACGTATTTTTTTTTGTCCATAATCCTTTCTTCCATGATGGAAATGGGCATCAGTGATCATGGAATGGTAACGTTTGTTTTTTTTACTGGTGCTAAATGTTTCTCAAAGAGTCGTAACAGGTAGTTTGATATCTGAGTTATTGATACCTGCAGTGTTATAACGTGTTCTTGGCACACCATTGTGAAGATTTTCCATTTGCCTTCATATGCTTTTAAAGGGTGGAGGTTAACACATCTTGTTCTGTCAGTTGTAAGTTTGTACCTGCTCTTATGACAATGGCCAGAGTGTGTTGGGCTGCTCTTTCTGAGACATTGGCCATTCTGGAAATAGACTACCTGCATGTCATTTCCGATTTGGGATTGGAGAACATATCCAATGTTCTACCTGTTCAAATATCTTAATTGATACAGAGCACATACAGATCATGAAAACTGAATTTCAAAATCTTTTCAATGACCTAGTTTGTAACTGGACCAAGAAGTTTACTGCTCTTTTGCTTCCATACATTTTTCTACAGCAGCAATCCTTCCACATTTCACCCTCACCTTCTTTCTGTGGACTGCATCCATGATCAGAAATCCTTATTATCATTATTATTATTACCTTATTATCTTCTATAAAGTTATATACAATATGACTCTGCATCAATCAATATAGCCGAGGTTCAGGTTACAAGTAAAAGAATGAGACAGATATAGGGATGCACATAACTAACAGAAGATTCTGACATAGCAAGAATTCATTGAAGACTTTGATAGTGCAAAGTCCATAAATAATAATCAGGAATTCAAGATGAGACCATTTCTTCTTTTTAACTGCCAAGCACTGAAACCATCTGATGTTCTTCAGCAATAACATTTTCAATTAAATTTAATGTGAAAGCCATATTGGATGAAAGATTGGTACCATTTTCATTCAGGACAAACTAAACATAGGATTTTTGGTGAAAATCCCTAACTGTCCATGGATATGGAAGGTCACTATTAATACTTTCACATAATACTTTCTCCATTAAGAAAAAATAGTGACATGATTTTTAATACAATCATTGTACAAGCCATATTTGAGATCAGATCATTCTGAAGCAACACAATATCAAAATCAGACTTTCAACCAGAAAGAGTAGGAATACAAGATTTTCTTCATGGTTACCAATGGTGGCCATACTTGGATGTCAGACTGGTACCATTTTCATTTAGTACCAGCAAGATATAAAAAAGGTCTTAAAGTGAAAATTCAATAATACGACTTTCCGTCTAAGAGGGTAGTGATTTTAACTTACAACACCACCATAAGAAGTTTTCTAGTAAACCCTATGTTATATGTCATTCTGTTCATTTTGAAGTAGCAATAACAAATTTTCAAGATGGCTTCCATGGTGTACATGTTGGATGTCATATTGGCACCATTTACAGTTAAGACAAAGTTGACATCATACAAATCTTTTAGTGAAAATCCATGCTGATGTAACTTTCTCTTCAGGAGAAATAGCAACAAGAAGATTTTCAAGTTAGTCACTGTATGGCTTTATTGGATGTCCAGGCAGCACCATTTTCAATTAGGAATAAATAGACATCAAAAGAAGTCTTTCGGTGAAAATCCCATGGTGATATGACAATGACTGTCCTGAAAATCAGATCGGCACCATTTTCAACAGGATCAACTAGACCTTACAAAAGTCTATATTTGAACCATTCATTCAGGATTAGCTAACACAAGATTTTCAAGATGATCTATGTGGCAGCCATTCTATACATCCTAACAAACATTTTCATATAGGACAAACTAGACATCATACGAACAGGATCAGTGCCACAAATTTAAAAAAATATTCCAGACCCCAAAATATTAATTTCCAGACCTAACAATATGCCAGGTTTATTGATCTATAAAATTTGAAAAGATGAAAAAGCAGAAAACTTCTCCCAAACGCAAAAAAAATTTTCAAGACCTTGAAAAACAATTTTTAAATTTTAAAAAGTTTCCAGATTTCCACACCTGCACTGGAACCACATAAGTTTTCTGGTAAATGCCTTATGTTGATAGGTCTTTCTATTCAGAAAAAGTAGCAATAACAACATATATGATGCACAAACAGAACCATTTAGGACCAACGAGACCTCATATAATGTCTTCTAGTGAAATCCATGTCAGTTTGACTTTCCACTTAGCAGAGGAAGCTACAATATCTTCAAAATGGTTATAGTGAATGCCAGATCACCACCATTTTTGTAACAAACCAGACATCATAAAAAGCTGATTCATTAAAACTCAATCTTGATATAACCATCCATTCAGGAGGAGTACCAAAAGAAATAAAAAAAAATTCAAAGTGGCAATTGTGGTGGACATATTGGATATCTGAGCATCACTAAATTCATTAACGGATAAACTAGATCTTAGGATGAATGAGTGTCAAGTTTCAAGGCAACCCCCTCAATGTAGTTCAGGTGGAGCAACAATAATAATTGCTGTCAACAGACAGATGGATGGATGACTGATCAAGATAGGTAACAGACCAGAAGAAATTAGGGAATGTCCCAAGTTGATCTAATATTACCCACCTGGCCTACCTAACTCGACAGTTGACTAGCATTCGCCAAGCTTATTTAGTACTAGAGGTACATAACCTAAACAAACAATTTTTCAAAACTTATATCATGTAGTTGTCGTTGTTGTAGGATTTAACGACATTTTTCAGCACAAGATAGGCTTTACATGGCAGCCAGTATTAATGGTGGAGGAAGAACCCTGGAAAACCCCGGGAAGAACTACAACCCACGAGAAGCTACTGGCAGGCTTTCTCACTTACCCATGTTAGCTGAGTCTGAATATGAACTCACACAGACAGAGGTGAGATGGCAGTGATCCATAACGGTCAGCGCTTTAGACCACTCGGCCACTTGGGACCCCTTTATATCATGTAACTTTTACCTGAAGTTTGATCAAATTTCTTCAGACTGAGGTGTTTTTGTTATGGCCATGGGTTTAAATCTTAAAGTGTCTCGAAAAATAAGCATCAAACATGAAATACAAAAATGCAGAATACAGGTGATATATATAGTAGAGTATGTATATATATATATATATATATATGTATATATAGTAATACTTGCAATTTGTATAACTTCTATATCATTAAGTATCAAATTTTTTTTATAAATTTCCTGGAAATAAATCTATGAACTGAAATAAGGCTTTTACATGAAAATATGTTCTTTACTGAGCAAAGTCATTATAAAAAAGTTATTTGCAAACAAATATCTAAAATTGTGTAAAGAAATTCTGATTAACTGCAACATTGCACATAGTTTATGCTATCCTGCAATTTATCTATAACATTAATGCATCTTAACAAATCTTTCCTCCCTTACTTTATAATTTACTAATGTACATCAGACACAACAATTGTTGGTTTGACTGGGACAACACTGCTGTATTTTTTTTGTCTAAAAGACACTTCTGAAGCCTAGCATCAACTTGTCCATTCACTGTATATCATTATGACAGCATCTCAAAATTGGAATGAGACACAACTCATTTATAGCATATTATTTTAACAAATTCCCAGTACTAACTTCTTATAATTATATTTTAAACTTTTTCTTTTGTTATTAATCACAAATGATTCATTTTAATCCATAAGGTCTATTATTTTGTTTTTTGCCAATTTGTGAAAACTTTTTACTGACATGAATACAGCATATATTCTACATAATGTATGCAATGGTTTAACTCCTACCAGTGACTTAATAGTCAACGTCATGGGTTACTTCCCTTGTTTCATTTAGTGAGAGTGGAGAAAGAAAGATGCCAAAGAAAAAAAACTAATCAATAACAAAGCATATGAATTAACTGTATTGATTTCATTAAAATGCACAATCCTTAATTATAATAAAACTCATTATATATCTTGACAAGCCAATTTATGAATTTTCTGATCAGAAACAATCCATATAATGTGGAAAAGCTCAGGCAATGTGACATGATCATCTCAACAAATGCATTGATTTTGCTCATAACTGCAACCATTCAAATTCAATATGACCGCAATAGTAGGTTTTGATCTTGCTTGTTATCAAAATGATGCGAGATGTTAATCATATAAGCCTATATTCTAAGTATGATTAAAGCTAGATCAGAAATATAGCCTGCAGTGATAACAAGTTCAACTAATCATATACAAAATCACCTTACTTTGCTTGTTATCAACTTAGTTCAAAATCTTGATGATACACCTGTATATTCCAAGCTGTATCAAAGTCAGATCAGAAATATGGCCTCCAGGGTTATGACAAGCATATCCACTCTGATGCAGGATTACCTTGTACCTTAATCCACTTACTGCTAAATTTGAGATCTTTATCATGTAGGCATATATTTTAAGTTTGATCAAACTCAGATGAAGAAAATGTGGCTTCCAAGTTGTACCAAGCTCTTTGAATTGGTTGCATGACTGCTGCATTAATATGTTTGCATTATCACATTATCAAACTCATATGACATCTTGATATAAGCTCATACACTAAATATTCAGATGAGAAATATAGTATCCAATTTGTTAAGAGGCTCAGTCATTCTGATGTAAGACTGTCTTGCTCACTATCAAACTTGTCCAATAATTTTCATCATACAAGCCCATATTTTGAGTCTGAATGAAATATATTCACAAATGATGGTGAACCATGCATCTCTTGATACACAGAATGCCTTACCATAAACTCAATCAGCCTTACAGTCAGGTAGACACAAAGTGCCTTACCACAAACTCAATTGGCCTTGTGGTCATATGACACACAAAAAGTGCCTTATCATAACTCATTTAGCCATGTGGTCAGGTGACACACAAAGTGCCTTACCATAATCTCAATTGACTTTGTGGTCAGGTGAGCAAAATACAACATACAAAGATAGTCCAAGAGTTCTTGGCAGTACACACCTTATCCTGCTGGATTATCTCCCCTGTGACACACAATTCATTCTCGTGTAAATCCGTTCCTCCAGGAAACACCAGTAAATCGGGAAAATGTGCATCTTGCATGAACTCCCCTTCTCTTAGGCTCTCCACTGTCTCTCTAAAGCTACATTACAAGAACAGTAATATTAAACAACTTGGGTGAATGTTAATGGACTTTACATGAATGTTCACTTCATATAAAACTTATGAAATATGTTGATAATTTCTACTATTCTAAATCTTTGTAAAGAAATATTTAATAAGAATCTATTTAATGCAAGGAGAAATGCCTATGTGTTTCATTACAAAAGTCCAATGTTAACACATAGTATGATCCCACTCACTTTTTCAAATAGCACTAAAATAACTTGAAAACAATAAAATGCAGTCCTTCCTTGTCATAATTATCCCACATCCCGAAAACATGTGGCCTTATCATGAGGCTAGATCAATAGCAAACTTCTGTAAATATGTTTTTCTTAAACATCAATGGTAGTTTTCTTGCTCTAAATTAATGACACAGAAAGCAATGTTTAAAGAAAAAATTGTTTCTCTGTGAATACAAGTACTTAGCCAATCGCACAAATTTTAGGTATAAATTTCTACATCTTAAATCGATCAATTCCAGACCAACTAAAAAGGTAAGAAACATTTACTCTTTACCTCACCTTACCCCCAAATCAAGTGGCAATGATGGTTGAGGATTTAATGCCAATTTTCAGCACATGGTAGGCTATACATGACAGTATATAACTGGTTGTGTAAGAACACAGGAATACCCCCTACCCAAAGGAAGTTACTAACAAGCTTTCTTACATACCCACACTAGCCAAGTGGTATTCATAGTAAACCAGTTGAAGCTGAGTGATAATAAGGATGCTCACATACAATTGTGGGAGGGTTTACTAGCAATGTGATCGGTTAAGTATTCCAGGGCCTTTTTCTTTTGAATACATTTACAGACCACACTGAGGTTAGGAGAACAGGTATGAAAAGGAGAAATGCTTTAGCATCCAACCTCTACCATCAGCCTTCTTTGGGGAAATAATGTCTGAATTTCCTATAGAAGAATAAAATGTTCTAATAATGAGAAGGTAGTGCAACGATGGTGACAAATGCTGAACATATTTCCTACTTCATCAAGAACAGCAAGAGTTGAGAAGTTTTATACTTTTTTCTGCCTTAATGGACAAAAAAATACTTTAAAGACCCATGGATCTTCTCCATGTGTTTCAAGAAAGGCTTGAAAACACAGATGGATAGCCCTTGCTGAACTGCCTCTCTTAATGTGTCAATGTTTGCTAACAAAATTTAATTGATTTGCAAAGTAGTAGTTCTCCAAAGGTATTATGACTGGGCAATGTATCTGAAGAAGTAACCATGAAACCATTCAATCTGAACTGGAGACAATTCAGGTTCACTTAAAGGGTATCCAACTTGTGTCTCACCCCCAAATATCAAGTCGAGCGATATCAGATAGCTTCTTATAACTGACAACTTCAAACAGCTAAGGGTTGAACTTCTCTGACTTGAGCTAAGTCAAAACATATGAAATATTCTATTTATGAAAGAAGATGAGTGATGTAGGCCAAGCTAGGTCAAAGTTTGCCAGCAATGCTGACCGATCCTTGTCATGAAATCTGACATCACGGAGCAATAACCCTTGCTTGTAACCTGAGTCAACTTTTGCTCCTTGATGGACCAGAAAAAATATAGGTAATAGATAAATTGATACAAATAAATTATTTCATCTAAGTCAAAATTAAGCCCTCGCTGATACAGACCACCATAGAATGGACCTCACTAAGCAAGCAATGCATTCTGTTGAGGGTGCATATAAAGGCATCTAAGAGGAATAAAACCTGCCACTTTGTCTAGAAAACCTTCAGAGCAGTTGTTGGGAAGCTTCGGTAATAAAATTGTTTGAATACCTAATGTCCTTCCATTTCTCTCTATCCTTACTTATGTCCCAACATATCAATTTAAGGCAATAAGTGAAAATTACATCTACTGGAGACTGTACAGTTATGTCTGCATTGAAACAAAAATACCAAATAGTTTTTTTTAAAATTTAAAAGAGTTAAAATAAAGCAAACACATGTAGAAGCCATTATTTTATTACCAAGTTATAGATATAATGTTGATCTATCAAACAGCTTTGTTGAATTTTAAGAAATAGGGCGGAAGGGCTTCTTAATCACATGCATGTGGCTGACTTTTAATTAAGTCTTTAAACATGGTTGCTAATGACAACAAAGTAACCAACAAAAATTGGCATACCATTAAAATGAGCGATACTTCACTAAATCCTCTGCAGATCATGAAACAACTGGAGTGAACTAATAAGTCAAATAGGAGCAATAACTTTGTAAACTTTTACCAGAAAATGGCAAAAATTAAAATGGACCCAGAACTACATAATTTAGACCCTGGTACAAAAGTTTCAACCCATGAAGTCCTTCACAAGTCATACAGTACAAACTTTGCAATGGATGTAAGACAGGACAGGATGTTAACAAGCATGATTGGACAGGATGTTAACAGATATGAAAGGGCAGAATGGGGGTAAACTTGATAGCATAATGCAGACAAACATAATAGGGCAGGATGTGAGCAAATATGATAGGGCAGGATGTATATGTGGGCAGACATGGTAGGGCAGGATGTGGGCAAACATGATAGGGCAGGATGTGTAAGACCTCAACAGCACTATACTTGATAAAACACATCAACAGTGGTATCTTACTTGCTTGATTTGTATTTCAGTAACTTCCATCCATTCTTTTGGAAATTTTCTATAACTGTATTTGTGTCTGTCTTAATCTGGTTGACCCTCACATACTTCGGAAGTGTGTGACCTGAAATAAAACAATTTAACATGCTTATACCATTATACCAAAAATGTACAACAAAAAGTAAAAGAACAATAAACCTCAGTGTTAGAATTTCTGACAAAGAAAATGTCTGTTCAGTGCTTGAAGCAAAAGCATGGCATGTGTGCTCAAATGTCCATGCATGTGTGTTGGAGGGGATTCTTCTGTCCACAATGAACAGGTTTACTCCCTAAATGGGACCTTGAACATCGAGACTGTTGTGATAACGTGTCTGTGCGTTATCATAACTCCACCTCAACTGCTGTTGGGTAATCTATAAAAAAGAATAATAGACAGTTATCTCTGTATGTTAAACAAGAGAATATTATTCTTGTCTCCTTCCCCTGCTGTTCCTGTTTATTACCAATATATAGTATATTGGGAGAAAAAAAATGTTGACTCAAATATCCAAGATAAATTCTAGTGAGGAATGGTTACATGGAGGGTGATGAAAATGATCACAGGTACTCAGCTGATCAATTTGTGAACAGATATGATTTTAATCATTATTTTTTGCTATATATTCATTATCTACTTACATAACAGTGTCCTATAAAGGGGACCCATTTTTTTTAGCAGAAAAGGAAACTGTACCAAACCTTGCCCTATTCAGACAATACAATGACTAATTCAAAGCATACAATGCTGGAAAAGATGATTGTATGCAAAAGTTAAAAATCCACTACATAAGCACATGTGAAAATGATCTGTTTGAACCTTCTGAATAAATGAAAAAGCTGTTAAAGATATTTTTTCCATCTTCTAAATGACACCAAGTTTTGGTTTCAGAAGGACCACTTTGCTCCCACCATTTCTGCATAAAACAGGGAGAGTGAATGAGGAACAGGAGTAACATGTACTATAAATGATATCGAGTCAATAAAATCACTTCCTTAAAGTTATTTTTATGAACAAATGTCCTTGATAATGAGGTGCATTTTACAGCAGGCTTTATCATATAATCAAATTCAATTAAATAGGAAGACGTTTCATTCAGATCACCTGTTGTAGCATTATCTGGACAGTGGTTATAGACAACATCTCTTAGATTGCGAACACCTTGCTTCTCCAAAATCTTCCTCATCTCGGAATTGATTTCCTTTCTGTGTCCCATGATACACATCTGACAAAGAGAATACACAGTGTTAACTCATTAACCCCTAGCGCCATGTTTACGGGGCAGGAGGTGGTAGCCTACTTCTGAGCTTTGTAACTTTAATGTCATGTGCAACACAATAAAGTGGGTGGTATTATAGAAAGGTAGACTGATGTAGCTTTACAATGATACCAAATAATATGGTTGTTCTAGTTGCACTACAAAATACAGATGGAAAAATGTCACAATTTGAACCAGAGTTTTTTCCAGCTGAAATTCGCCCGAGGTCATGATGCGGTTTTGTGTCCGGATTTTAGACTTTTTGGCCTCAGATCTGAGACAGACCAGTCTGAATTGCACACAGACAGGTGAACCTTTGCAAAACGTTGGATAAGACAGGCATTTAGAATGAAGAGTGGTCTTGACACGAAAATGATGGGTCCGTTAAGCAAAAAAAAGAAATTTAAAAAAAAGAACTCCAAATTTTACCCTTCTGCTCATGCTCAGGCGAGAAAAAAGCCAATGAAAATTGACGTTTCTAACATTAATAGGCATTAATTTACCCGATAAGGTCTTGGAAGCCATGTATTTTAATGTATTCAGAAATATCTCCCAAAATCGATTTCCTACTTGCATTTCAGGCAAAAATGACAAAAACTTCCAGGGATTATTAGGTTAATTTAATTCATGATTTTTGGGACCCATTTAATAAGAGTTTCAACTTACACAGGTACCACAAGAAAATATGGCAAAATATCTTTCCAAATATGTGACCATTCCCAACAATAGCCACCTTTGCCACTGCTTATACAGAAGCACATCAATTATGTAGATACAAATTATCCTGATTGTTCACTTATATGGTCTCCCCAACATGAAGTTCCATATTAAAATCAATTATACAAATTATAACTGATTTTCTGGACAAAATCTTTGTCTCTGGGGCTCTTACCCATGGAAATCAGACAAAATTTTTATTTTCGACCATTGCACTCATTTTTCTTAATAAGAGAATTTACATGACCTTTTTGTGTAATTCTTTAGTGTACATCCATCCATTTGCTCAAAGACATTAAATATATGTAACAAAGACATGAATAAATATCCATGACTTTTATGAAATTTTACGGACCACTATAAAGCAAAAGTGAGAAGAAGACAAATCAACACGGTGAGGTGGTAGCTGTCTGCATTTCATTTTTATATTGTACCAGCAGAAGCATTTCCAGGGTCTGTGACTTAAAACAAAAGGGATATTGTGTTATTATACACTCTACTCATCATTGGTCATAATTCCTTAAAAGTTAATCTTATACAAAAGAACATTAAAGAATAAGCAGCTTTTATTGAATTTAGAAAAGCATGCTCATGACAAGAAATAAAATATAACTATAGTAACAAAGCCTATCTGGTCAAATGATATTTAAAAAGTTGCATGGGCATATTTCTTACAAATACTGACAAGTGGACATGCAAACTGTCCTAATTTCAGTACTCACAGAAGTCTAGTTTGGCATGACTGATTCTGCTACCCTTGTCTAACCCTACCTATCAAAAAGTTGAGCTTTCTTAACAAATGGGTTTGTAAAAATGCATTATTAAGCAATAACTCAACTGTTTTTAATTTGAAAAGAAAAATTTTGGAAACAGTGGGATATTAGTTATTAATAGATAGTG
The DNA here is from genome assembly GCA_016746295.1 of Potamilus streckersoni. NCBI lineage: Eukaryota > Metazoa > Mollusca > Bivalvia > Unionida > Unionidae > Potamilus > Potamilus streckersoni. The sequence continues at coordinate 705,380 of JAEAOA010001214.1, forward strand.
ACTCAAGATGAAATGGAGCTAAATCCCAAATGGAAAATTACAGAATCATATATGTCACTATTTTTCTGGACAAAATCTGGTGACTATTCAAAATGCCAACTCAGATTACTACTTCTAAAACTACTACTACCAAAATTACTGCCGCTACTATTATGTGTTCTCAGGAATGTTGAAATCCTTGTATGAAAGCATATTATTCATTTTTAAATGTGTGAAAATTTCAATAGCTCAGTCCTCTGCACACAAGTTTTTTTTTTTTTTTTACATGCCAATTTCTTTCATTTGAGCCACTGTAATAGGATTGGGTGAAGATGCATATTTTTGATATTATACTAGAATATATATGAATCAAATGATAAAAAGAGTTTTTTTTTTCAACTTAAATATGTATTATCTATTAAATATTGTCAATTTACAAACTGATTTTTTTGAGCACTGATTCTAAATTTTAATTGATTTATTATAATGCTAAATATTTCACAATGAATGAACATTTATCAGTCTAGTGGTATTTAAAAGGGTGACACAACAATGCACGCTTAGAGTTTTGAATTGCCGAATAGATGAAAGTAAAAGTATTATCATTGGGACTTTTTATTTATTTATTTTATTTAAGGGCTGAGACTGCAACTTCTTCTAAGGAAGGAGTCCTAAACTGCATCTTTTTAAATCCTTTTGAGAACCCTATTACTGTTATTAAAAACTAGAATATATATATATATATATATATATATATATATATATATATATATATATATATATATATATATATATATATTTCAATATTATCATCAACACATTTTAAGTTTTTGCAATGGTCTCTCAATTATTTTTTTTTTGTCCTACCCTGAGAAGTGACACCTCCTTTTTCTGGGAACCTATGATGATTTCTTATGTTACATTCCTATTTTAGCATGATGTCCAATCTTTGTCCTAATTTACCCTGTATTTTCCAGCATGTTGAACTCCTTTCCCAAGAAGAAACTCATACAGTAGAACCCTGGCCAGGATTCTATCACCCTGGAGGAATTCCTTTTCTTTCTCAAGCAAACGAGCTCCTTCCAGGATCTTGTCTAACACATCACTGAACTTCAGGCACTCACATGTCAATGCATACAGCTGCTTCTTATTCTGCAAACATAATGTCTAACATATTATATTGCATTCTTCATGGTAATATATTATCAGTAATGTCTAACAATTTATGTTCCATTCTTCATGGTAATATATTATCAGTAATGTCTAACAATTTATGTTCCATTCTTCATGGTAATGTATTATCCATAATGTCTAACAATATACACCACTCCCTCGATAACTCGCGGACATCGGGGTCAAAAAACATCGACTGCGATATAAGCGAGGGCGCAAGTTATCAAGGGACCTATAACAAACAACAAAACTAACAAAGAGATTGACGTATAGGCAAAAGGGGGTGGGGTTGGCTTGGCATGTTACAGTATTGAATACTCAATTAATAAACGTGCTAAAATTAACAGTGAATAAATATCTCTTCATATCAATATATATTTTTTTCCCTCAAAGTAACATTAATTTCAGGATAACTTGCAGTATATTGATCATCAAAACATTATTTCACATGGTTTCCATTCACTTAGCACATGTACAACTTCACATTGTGTACTACATCACTAATTTTTGCTGTGAATGGTATACATTCTAGCTTTGTTGTTTGATCTAAAGTAGACGTTTTTTAAATACAAAAGATCAACACATTTCGAAAATACAATGTCGATCGAATGATGTGTATATTTTAATTGCGGTAGAAGTAAAATTGAAGAAAAAAATAAATTCACAAGGATTAACCATTACCAACATGAATTTAATTGGTTTAAAAAATAAAAAAAATTAAAACAACATAAATTAGAACACGATAACACTTGCGGTTTGTGACACGTTGATATGTGAAGTTAGTGTACACAGCATCATCTAATTCGTTATTGCTTGCAGTCTGTTCTCATTTTCGTTTCATCCTTTCATCTGCATCAACATCATCGAAATTTCGGCTCATCCTTAAGCCAACCTCTAAATGTCGACTCGCAATTTTTAGTTTAATGCAAATTTTTTATCTCGCTTCGTCATTATGAACACTATCCATGATGCACAGCTTTTCAGTCATTGAGTACGCATTTCGCTTAATTCCTTTGCTCTCCATGGTCACATTTACAAATAATTAGGATACATTTAATCCAACTTTTATGATCACTGTGATCAGCCGCGTTCAAAGCTTTAGAACACTCGCATTTTTTAAAGTATAAGTCCTTGTTAGAACAGACCATGTTTATTCATCTGCTTTTGACTGCAGATTTGAATTACCCACACATGCGTGCCCAGTTATACCACGCGACCACGCAGTCGCATAAATGTTATTATTTTGGAATTATAATTCTTAAAATAGTTATGGTAAAAACATAGTAGTTTTAACGCAAATAGAAATATCAGTATATGTATGATGGCTAACTTTCAAAATTCGAAGAGCTAGTAGACTAGAAAAAAAAAAATGAGCAAAGATTACTTTGAGGCATTACGAAGATTTCAAAGTGTCTAGGTGATGTTTGTTCATAATATACCTTGTGGGATTTCTTCGACATGTTTGTTCGGAAATCAAAGGTATCCCTTTGGATTTCATTAAAAGAGCACGCAAGGTACCGATCATTTAGCACCCACATTCAATAGTTATCGTCTACAAAGAGGTTTATTACCGGTAGAACAAATGTTTTAACCTTGGTATATAATGCCTCGGGGATAACGGTTGGTCCGGTTGCACAACGCATTGAATTTTATTAATCAAAACGGACGGTCTGATGTAGTTTTTTTTTTTATTTTAAGCAGAGATCTGGTTTCTAATTATAGCCATAGCTGTCACACCTGTTTTAAGTGGTTGGCGAGTGTGGCGATTTTTTTTATTTATTTTTTTTTACAGGTTTATGTTTCAATACCCAGGTTTTTCTATACGGTTGGGTACCCGGGTAACAGCCCTAGATACATTACTGATATTATATACTTTAATGATCTTAATATGTAAAATGTGAAAACATTTTAATTGGTGAAGTAAAATTAAATTTGATAACGGTAATGCATACAGGAACGTATGCTCCTATTGGCATGCCTTTGAACTTTCTTTCATGGTACTTACCTTGTTTGATTTGATACAAAATATGTATTCAAAGTGATAAAACAACACCAGTCTCTTTTAATTGATTCTTTTATTGTAACAAACACTTCCCCACCCTGTTGATCAAAACAAAGCCGGCATGTAATTAGGTTCTCACGGAAATACTCCCTCCTTTCCTTTTCGATGTGACGGTTGACTGACTCTTTTCATGTTTTCGTCTAAGAGAATAAGTATGTTGAGATTATAGTGTCGAGACAAAATTAATGGATTATAATGTGAATTTCACCTAGGGAGACATTTAATTAGTGTCTATTTCCTTCTCCGTTACCACACGTTAGCATTTACCAGAATTTTTCATTGAGCACTGTTTATTTACAATTTACAGTGTATTAACAACTATTTCTCTATTTAAAAAAAAAACATAAGATGTGATATCTTTTTAGAAATTGCAAATTTCACAATATCGATGCTATCTTTACGGACAATAATCACCATTTTCGATGATAAAAACGATTTATATATCAAGGTTTAATTTAATGATTTACCATTTCCTATCACGACTTTTTTCACGTTCAACACATTTAAAATATATTTTCTTTGAAAAAAAATCGGGAGCCATGCCGGACACCGCGTTATAAGGGGGTTCGCGAGTTATCCTGGCGCGAGTTATCAAGGGAGTGGTGTATATTACATTCTTCATGGTAATGTATTAACCATAAGGTCTAACAATTTGTTAGTCTTCATGGCAATGTATTATCCATATTGTCTAACAATTTGTTATTCCTCACAGTAATGTATTTTCCATAATGTCTAACAATTTATGTTCCATTCTTCATGGTAATGTATTATCCATAATGTTTAACAATTTATGTTTCTTTCTTCATGGTAATGCCTTAAATGGAATGAAACCAGGACTAGAAATCATAAATGGAATGAAACCAGGACTAGAAATCATAAATGTAATGAAACCAGGACTAGAAATCATAAATGGAATGAAACCAGGACTAGAAATCATAAATGGAATGAAACCAGGACTAGAAATCATAAATATTATGAAACCAGGACTAGAAATCATAAATGGAATGAAACCAGGACTAGAAATCATAAATGGAATGAAATCAGGACTAGAAATCATAAATGGAATGAAACCAGGACTAGAAATCATAAATGGAATGAAACCAGGACTAGAAATCTTAAATAGCTTCAGATTTTGTTGCAACCTATCTCAAACAACATTATTTTTCAAAAGCTTGATTCTGATTGGATAAAATAGTGGAATCAGACCATACAAGTTAGAGAAAATATCACACCTTGGATCAGTGGCCCGTCAAATATATAAGTACTCTTTAATGTGTAGACATCATGGACTAAACCTTTGTCTAAGGCATACCCAGGATATGTCAAGTTAAAAGTGCCCTTTTAAACCCAGATGCTGATCCCTACCAGCTGTAGAGGGGCCCCGAGTGGCTGAGTGGTCTAAAGCGCTGTCCTTTACAGATCACTGCCATCTCACCTCTGCGAGGGTTCGAGTCTAGGATTCAGCGAATGTGGATATGTGAGAAAGCTTGCCAGTAGCTTCTTGTGGGTCGGTTGTTCTTTCCAGGGATTTCCCAGTTTCTTCCTCCACCGCCATGTATAGCCTATCGTGTGCTGAAAAATGGTATTAAGCCTCACAACAACAACAACCAGCTGTAAAATATATAATTAGGAAACTGAATAAAATTATATATCTTTCTGATTAATACCTTTGTATTAGTTTAGAAGATATGGAATGTCTAGTTTTATGTTTTGTTAGTATAAACATCTCTTCTAATCAGTGTAGTTGTGGAGTAGAGATTTATCAGGCTCTCTTTGGTTTTGAGATCTTTTCAGATTGGTATCCCACAGAGGGTTATGTTCACTTCCGATTAAATATTCTTAGAAAGTGACAACGGGAAGAAAGTAGAGGTGTACCCTCCCATCTGCTGCAGGGGTTCTAGTCATCCCCGGTCCCTGGCCAATATCATTACTATTGTAACTTATTAGAAGGAATTCATGTGGTTGATACATTTGTTGAACTAATCCAAACATTTTCCTCCAATAACTGCCCTTGTATTTTACTTATTACATCATAAATTAAGACCTGGTCATTTTGCATCACAACAGCTATACATAAAAGTGAATATTGGCAGGTCTTATGTGCAGCAACAGTATTTAAAGACAACATTTTAATAAAATCTTCAAATAAGGAAGATCTTGAGAAATAGGATAAAATTTACCAAAGTTTAATTGATGCACAAAATTAGAGTTACTGGAGATACGGAGAGAATTTGTGATCCAATCCAATTATAGCCAAATGTGTAGAATATTCTAAACAATTAGCAAATCTCTTCTGTAGTCTTATGCTTAGCATTACAAAAACTTTGTTTATCTCCAAAATTGAAAACAAAACATTTGAAATCTAAATACAAATTCAAGAGTTTTCTAGTCATTTATATGCTGATAGGCTATTTAACACATTTATTTGTTTATATCTTTTTAAAACAAATCTATAAAATTATGTTTTAGCCACCATTTACATAGAGTAATGTATGTAGTAAGAAAGCTACAAACTTCAGAGCATTTGATATCTTCATTTGAAAGTAACATTAATTATTAAAAAGTTGTTGTCCTTTTTTCAAATTTAAATAAATTAATAGTTTTTATTCTTAAGAGTGAAATGAGTCTTTTCTACATAAAATTGTTTAACAAGTCCTCCCTTCCCACCCCACTGACTTTCTTCTAAAATAATACGTCCCCATTTATGTGAAGACTTGTTAATGTTTGGTAAGGATATATTTGCATGCTGCTAACTGTATGTGATTTAATTATGTAGATGAAACTTATGTTGAGTGGACAAAATGCCTTCTTTGTAAAGGAAGCAATAAACATATTGTCACATGATTTTTTGGTCTTTGTCTGGTACCCTGTTTTGCTCAAAGTTAATTTCTCTGTGTGTTTTAATCCAAAATATCTATATTTAGCCAATGCTGACCATGTTATAATCTTGAAAATTACGTCCAGTTGAAATCATATAACTTAACAGATGTGTTAAGCCCAAAACTCTTAACATTGTTGAGCCCATTTCCTGTAAATGTTGGCTTTTATAGATAATGATATAACATCTTAGTGTTACATGTGCTTTAGCCAACACTTCTTTAAGGGAAACCTGACCTTGGGAGACGGGTATCAATGGTAGAGATAATCTGATTACTTACCTTAAGATATGAATTAATTATTTGTTCTGGACACATTTGAAATAAAAAGTGTCCACTTGTGAGGGAACATTTTACATTTTTGTTCTAATATGCTGGCTGCTGGTCACGTTAGAGTGGTGGCTGTTCTTGAAAGGTACTTTTGAACACAAACTTGTTGGTACAATGGGATTCTGATGGGGGTTTTCAAGATGGAGACAACTGTATAAACAAACCTCTCAAATCCCTCCTATGAGTTACAATAGTAACGAACTGTTCAGGGACACAGGATGACTAGATCCCCCTAGCTAATGGAAGGGTACACCTCCGCATCTTACAGTCATTACTTTCATACCCAGGAAATGTGTCTGCACTCCATAAGCCTTTCATATAAACAACTTAAGTTAGAAAAACATGTAGTGGAATAAGTGCTTGGAACTGAAAAAGAAATTTTTTACTTACTACATGTACTTGTAAATCTGGTAGCAAATGTCTTCACAAGCATTTTTTATTATCAGTCTGAAAGTACATCTATGGAAATTCCATAAAGGTACAGTGTGACCTACTTTAACATGGTAGTTGGTAGCCATAGAACCTGACTGTGTTATAGACCAAACCGTGTTATAAACAACCTTCAGTTAGCTAAAGAAAATTATGCATGACCCAACAAAATTGCTGGGGGAGGAGATGTAATAAATGCAGATGGTAAAGTACAAGCTTCATTGGCACAGTTACCATCTTAAATCGATGCATATCAAATGGGAAATACACCTGAAGTGAAAACAGAGAAGGCATATATAATATTTTACTTTATTTAGAGAACCTGGTACATGTATGTGTATACTGTTTTTATATATATATATATATATATATATATATATATATATATACACACATATCTAATGTATAGCATGAACAGAGTATTAACACCATGCACTCACCCATGAATTTCATCACATACACTGAATCCACAAAACAAACAATTCCACTGAAAATAGGCACACAGATTAAAAATATTCAATAATTTTGTCACAGGTCATATAGGTCTGAATTCAGTAGAAAAAAATAGCAATCACATAACAAATGATGAAGCACATTTACTTTTCAGGACATCCCAAGTTGGTAAAAGTTAGTTTGTATTTCAAGGCATTGTTGGTAGCGTTCATAAGCGTAAACTTTTTCACTGCAAAAAGGAAATTTTCCAAACACAGTAAACATGTTCCAATCATGTTAGAAAATGAAACAGTCAATCAGATTCCACTGCTTAAGTTTAGTACTGACTGCCTTTGAAGAAAAGTTCTTTGTTTGTATTGAAGATGGTAGTCGGCTTTCTTTGATGAAAGGTCACCACTAAAGGGCAGCTTTGGAGATCCAAACAAATGCCCATTTCATACTTATTGTGATGGCAACATCAAACATATTGCGTGATTAAGGCTGATTTTTTCCATTTGCTTAGTATGTTTTTGTAACAGTCTGTGCTTCAAAGGTAATCTGCTTTCTTTGAAATGTCCACAAACTATTTTTCCAGGGTACATTTAGAAAAAAGGAATTGGCTGTTGCTTGGTCGATTGTAGTTACTGTTCCTTGACCAACAAGTAAGATGTTGTTTTTCCCCCACACATTTGTGGTAGCCATGTGATGCAGCCTTCCATGCATGCATCAGAAATTTATTAAAGGGTCAACAAATGATAGAAATCCAAGTGTTCTAGTCTGATGACAAGGATTAGTACAGAAAATATGAGTATTCTGAAGGATTTAATCATGAGTGAAAAGAAGAAGAATTTTACTTACCATACAAATGTTAGTTTATGCAAAATATATTAATTACTAGTGAGTGGCTGAAAATCCGATGTCAGTTTGATCTCCGTTACCAGAAATTTCAAAAACCAAAAAAAAACCAGATATCTCACAAAATACAGTACTCATGCTCAATGTCAACAAAAGTGGATTATAATATAACAATGGTTGTATATACAAGTTTAAATATCCGTCACAAAAAAAAATAAAATTGCCAGATGGTATATTTTGCTGCCAATAAGAAAAATAAAACTGCAATTTGTGACATTGGCAAAGCCCTATGCGATCCAAATATAAACTATTTACATGTTATTTTTTTAACTTTTAAGAAAAAACCTTCTGTTTATGAGATAAATACATATATACACCACTCCCTCGATAACTCGCAGACATTGGGGTCCAAAAACATCAACCGCGATATAAGCAAGGGCACGAGTTATCGAAAGATCTATAACAAACAACAAATATAACAATGGGATCGACGCATAGGGAAAGGGGGTGGGTGGTGGCTTGGCATGTTGAATACTCAATTAATAATCGCGCTAAGATTAACAGTGGATAAATATCTTTTCATATTGGTGTACTTTGTTTAGTTTTTCCTCACAAAGTAACATTATTTCAGGATAACTTACAGTATATTGAGGAAATCATCTAAACATTATTCCTCCTGGTTTCCATTTGCTTAGCACATGTACTTCACACATTGTGTATTACGTCACTTATTTTTGTGATGAATGGTATACATTCTAATTTTATTGTTTGATCCAAAGTAGACTTTTTTTTTCAAATACAAAAGATGGACACATTTCGAAAAAATAATGTCGATCGAACGATGTGTAGATTTTTATTGCGGTAGAAGTAAAATGGAAGGAAAAAAATTCACAAGGTTTAACCATTACCAACATGAATTTAATGGGTCTAAAAATTTAAAACGACATAAATTAGAACACGATAACACTTGCAGTTTGTGACACGTTTGAGAAATATCCCTTCACATTTTGAAAAAAAAAATGCAAATTTCACAATTTGGATTCTATCTTTACAGGCAATACCGTAATTTCCGCCCTATAAGTCGCTCCTGTGTATAAGTCGCTCCTCCGCACTTACCATAATCACGTCTTTAATGCCGCCAGCCATCGCATGCGACTTGGTAATTTCCAACTTTGTGTAAGAAATATTATATAATTGTTTAAGAGTTATATAAAATTCAGTATTACAATAGACTTTGACTTTGCCTTGAGTCGTATTTGAATTGCTGAAAGTCTATGACCTGCAGCACGCTGTTGCACAATCCATTTTCGTAGATTCTCCTCGAGAACTGGCCAACTTGCTTTGCCATTACCATTTTCCTTCTTGGTTTTTTTTTGTTTTGTTTTGTTGACCTTAACTCATCTTCTTTTTTACGTAAGTCATGCACAATCTTCTCGCTTACGTTGAAGTTTCTTTCTGCTGCATGATTTCCGTTTTCTTTCACAAATGCTACGACGTTTAACTTAAATTCTGCATCATATTTTTTCTAGTTGTTGGTGCCATGATAAATGGCACTAATTTAATTTAAAACAAAACTTATTGACTTACGCTAATATAACAATTTTAAATCATACAACATTATTGTGAAATTATATTTTATTAATGCTCCATGGTATGAACGGTACGTATTTATATATCGGTTATTTCCACAACCCAAGCGAACTTCAAAGGCACTTTATGCACTACAGTGATTTTAATACATTAACGAAGACATTGTGAATTCACCTAACAATTGAAACTGTTCATCAGCCTTCCAGTTATTTTTTTTTTTTATTAATTACTCCTGGAAGCCAGTCTTGGCTTAATCCACAGTTTAAAACTAGAGCAATCATCAGAGGAAATATTCATGCTATGTTATTTTTTATAACAAGCCATTGCGAAACTAACCGAAAAAATGATTTGTGTTTTTATAAACTACTATTAAAGTAAATTATGAAGTGCTAACAGAGGTCTCGGAAACACTTTACAGTGACATAATTCGTTGTTTAAAATAACAAAATAATCCCAGTTCTGCATTCAGTATTTATTTGAGTACATCAAAAGGACATGACGCAATAGCTGGGCAGCAAGTTCAAAGGACTTTGACTAGCAGCTTGGGTGGGAAAATGTGCTGAAATTTACAACCACTGAATTTAGAGGCAAAAAGATTCTAAGATGTACATGCCGAATAATAAAGGAAATAAAATGGCAATCATTATTTCAATATTTTTTTTATTTATTAATAACAACAAATCTGAACACATATATAACTAAATATTATTTGACTATTTAATTTGATAATCTTATGGTCTATTACTTATGTGTACCGTATGTAAGTTTCCAGCAATTGGCTTGCCCGTATACCGGCAGATGCATTTGGCTAAAGCACAGCATCACTGCGCATCAGTCACAGTCGTTAAAAAATATATTTAGCGTATAAGTCGCTCCTGCATATAAGTCGCACACATCATTTTTAAGAAACAAAAAAAAAAAACTGAAAAAAGTAGCGACTTATACCTCGGAAAATACGGTAATCACCATTTTTGATGATAAAAACGAACTATGTATCAAGGTTAAATTTGCCAATTTACAATTTTTTATCACGACTTTTTCATATTTAACACATTTTAAAATATATTTTCCTTGAAAAAAAAAATCGGGAGCCATGCCGGACACCGCGTTATAAGCGGGTTCGCGAGTTATCCGGGCGCGAGTTATCGAAGGAGTGGTGTACATATAAAATTTCAGGAACCACACCACAATCATTTGTATTATTCATATGATCTCTTCTCCAAAATGATAACAAACATTTTGCAAAATGTTTTGGTACTTTTAAAAAATATATTTTTTTTTGTATAAGAGAAAAATACATGAACATAAAATTTTTGGGAGCCATGCCACAACTAAGTTGTATTTGATTTTGTGTTATAATAGTACATGCTATAGCGGGGTCAAACTGTACTATTAGTTGTAATAAATTATCAATATTAACTTTAGTATTTTGGAAAAGATGCTGAAAATACAGTTTTGTAGTCTGTAAATATTTATTATCCTTAGTTGTCTCACTTCTATGCAGCCATCAATTTCTACCTGATTTCATTATGCTTAGTTGTCTTATATATATGTAGCAGGAAACAGCAAACTTGATATAAAATGCACTGAAATTTATCTATTATAACAAACAAATTCTTTGTCCATACAGACAAACCATCTTAACAGTGCACTGTTATAACATAATCCACTTATGTTGACATCTAGCATGAGTACTGTACGTTTCGAGATATCAGCTTTTTTTTTTTTCAAATTTACATTTTTGGTAGCGGAGATCAACCGGATGAGGTATTATCTCATAATCTATCTTTTATTGGAATTTCAGCCACTTGCTAGTAATTAATATATTTACATAGACTGGCATTTATATGCGGATGGTAAGCAAAATTCCTCTTCTTTTCACTCAAAATAAAATCCTTCAGAACATTCACATTGTCTATAGTAATCCCTGTCATATGAACAGAACATCTGTGTCTCTATCATCGACTGACCCTTTCTTTAAATTTCTGATGCATGTGTGGAAGGCAGCATCACTCCACTACCACAAACATAGGCAGTGGAACAGTAACTACAATTGACCATATGATGGACAATTCATTTTTTTAAAAATGTATTTAGATAAATTAGCAGCAGAAATTTAGAAGAAAACATTACCTTTGAAGCACTGATTGTTATGAAAACGTACTAAAAAAAATCGGGGAAAAAAATCAGTCTCAACCATGCAATACAATTTTTGTATGTTGCCACCACAATAAGGGCATTTGTTTAGTTCTCCAAAGCTGTCCTTTAGTAGTGACAATAATAATGCATGCACCCTTCATCAAAGACAATAGACTGAAAGTGATCTTGAGAAGGCTCTTGTCAAAAGCATTATGGCAGTTCTGCATACACCATTTACAAGAGAATGTTAGATATATATTGACAGAGGACGCAGTTACCATGATTGACAGAAACACTATCTTAAAAGAAATTTTTGGGGAAGACAGACTAGTTGACACTCATGACAGTATTTGCTTTGACAACAAATATTTAGCTTTGGAAAATCTTTTGTCCTGAAATTTCATACAAAATTATTAATTACTTTCAGGACAAACTAAAGACAAATATCAAACTAAAAGTCACCAAAAGAGTTAAAAATCTATCAGATAGACCACATGTGTAACAATAATAATTGTGAGTCTATGAACCACATTCTTAAACAGACAGATGACTAGAAGATCCAAACCTGATCCTTGAAAATACTTCTGTAGAGATATAGTCATAAACAGGCTGTTGTGTGTATAATGTGAATCAGGCAGAAGATTGATATCGGTTGGATTTATTGAAATATATCAATGAAAACAAAAATGGTTTGGACATAAAATGAACTTATTAATTCCAAATCCAGAGCCTCCTAGTGGCCGAAAGTGCTGACCATTATGGATCACTGCCATCTCACTTCTGTCTGCGTGAGTTTGAGTCTAGACTTGGCTAATATGGGTAATTGCGAAAGCCTCCCAGTAGCTTCTCGTGGGTTGGTGGTTCTTCCCTGGGTTTTCCAGGGTTCCCCCTCCACCATTAATACTGGTCGCTAGGTATAGCCTATCTTGTGCTGAAAAATGGCATTAAACCCTATAACAGCAACAAAGGCAATTCCAAATCCTTTATGAATTTTGCCTGTTCACATACTTCCAAAAAGTCATCTTAACAAATCTACAACAAATTGACAAATTAACAAAAGTAGCATATAAGTACGTTTTAATATTGCCAAATATTTGGAAAACTTTTAAACAACAATTAATGTTATTTATTTATCAAAAACTGTATCATTAAAAGCTAAAGTAAATATATAATGTTAAGACAGAAAGTACTTTTGATTCTTTTCATTCTGTGTATGCATTACTACCGATTCTCAGTTGATATCTGTCAAATCAAGTACGACCTAGTGTCGCCATTGCATAAAATTAGCTATAAAAATCATAATTCATGTGTATGCACACACACACACACACACACACACACGTGTGTGTGTATATATATATATATATATATATATATATATATATATATATATATATATATATATCGAGAACATGTAAATACAAGTGTATTTCGGTTTTTCAGTGTATTTCGATATTTATGGTAACCTGTAAAACTTAGCACCAAAACAAAACTATGTGATAAGTCTTACTGTGTAGGACTAAGTTGACCAGTTTAAAGTTTTATTTATATTCACGCGCTTCAATTGACAGACGTTTTTATTAGGAATAGATACAAAGTCACAGACACTTTACGATTTGTAACACGAAGCAATAGCATAACGGTTTTAAAATGCACCGACAACAATATTAAGTACCGAGATCATACAGCGCTGCTACCGGCCTATAGCATCTTACAATGTTATTCTAAAACACATAACGAGTTGGTCTACCTCATATGTTGATGAGAATACCAAGTTCTTGATGCTCGACTTTTTCTTCAGAACTTGACTGATTATTCTAGCTGCTTCTACGTACAAAAACATATTCTTATAGTACTGGAAACACGCAACGTTTCCATCAACAGAAACACGTGTGGTTGACTGATTATCGCCCCTTAGAATAATTTGTTATACACAATGCCGATACTGTCCAAATCGAGTAACGGACAAAAGCTCGATATTGAAAAGTTAAAGATAATGCTCTACTGTGTAGTGATATTCACATCAGAAAATGCGAATATACGGTATTAATTATATACATATAAAAGGGTATAAATAAAACATTTTTTCAGGCACTTCCAAAAAAATTACCAGGTAATAAATTATTTAAAGTAAAAGTGGTCTTGACAAAAAGTTAATAAGTTTCAAAAAATTTAAATGTTAAAGGATTATATTTTATTATATTCACCATAGTCATAACAGTATATATGTTGTTATTTAATTTAATTATTTGTTTGTTTGTTTTAATTTTGTATTCCATTACATGCTATTATAAGATAATTTTGTTTACTGGATTCAACATTTTCCAGAAATTTAGTTCAATTCTCTTTGACTTGACTGTTATACTAATAAAAAATAAAAAAAAACTGTGTCAAGTTTCTGCCATTGATTCGGACAATACAAATTTTGCATGAATCAGTTATATAATTAAAATAGAGTAATTTTTGTTATAATTTTGCCTTTCTCAAAAATAATGTCTGGTATTGTCATGCCCCCCACCACCACTAAAGAAACCCCAAATATCTAAACTTATCAACAATTGCACAAATAGCTCACTGTACATATAATAATCTATTTGAAGAATGGAAATATTCTTATATAGGAGGGGTCATGAAAATAAGATTAATACTGTAATTGACGTCTAGAAATACACAAATATTAAATAAATTATAATATTGTCAAAGTTTCAAAGTTTCATTCCGGATTCTCAGGTAATGCTATCTCAAATTTTATTTTCAATTCTGGAAGAAGTGCCAAAAAATTGTGTATAAGTATTTAAATCTCATGTGAAATCTAAAACTAAATAGCAATCACTTCTGAGTAGCTTACATATTTCAATTAAAATAATTGAAAATATTTTTTAAAAAACGTGATGAGCCTGTAATGAAGGAAATTTGATAATCCGTGCAAAAATTTGTATCTATTTTGAAACATATTTCTTTATATTAAATATTTTATTTTGTGTACGTAATTTATCTAATGAGGCTGTGAGGACGGTGTATTTGAATGAATCTACCCTAAACTTTCCCAACATCCGGGGACTTTCAATATGTCAGCGCCCATGTAAATACGTGTCACTCTCCCGTCGGAGAGCAATTAATTACTAAATTTGTGTGCAGTTGTTAATGTTCATATGCATTTAAGTATTTAACATGGGAATCCTGTCAACCAAGAGAAGTAACACAACAATCAGTTTTTCTTTCTGTTTTTTTTTTTTACATTTGAAATAGCATCTTTCCGAAATGTATAGTCCAATATGGGCTCTATATTATAGCTGCAAACGGAATTTTCCGATTAATTTTGGATACGCGTCGTCTAGCGGTTGTTTACGTATATAAAGCTGTAGCCAGTAAGGACGTAAATATCTTATATCGAAATTTCCTCTAAAATGACATCATTTTTATAATTTTACAATGAAAAAGAATAAACATCACTTTTTTGTGCAATGTATTTAATTACGTTGATCAGCTTATACAAAACTAGTCAAACTTGCTATACCTACATTGGATTTGATTACGAAATATATTCAGTGTATCGTTTGATATTTGATTATTATAGGTCATATCCTGATTGTGACATGTCATTACAAGGTAAAGGTTGCAATTTGTAGCAATTATCGACCCAAATTGACAAAACGCTACTAATGAACATATTTATCCAATATAAATAGGAAAGCAATAATAGTTAAACTGCTTTCAAAATTAGAAATTTTTCAATAAAAATATAATTAATAATTGATTTATTTGTATACAGATAGATTTCTTGGCCCACATTGCATTTAATTCAGAGAAAGTGATACCTATTTTTTTTTTACTTCTGTTGTTATCATGGATTTCAACTTAACTGACATTAGTGTATTCAATTTAGTCATTGAATCCTTTATTATGGTGAAAATTGTCAACCAGTGCAAGTGTGGACGTTATATCTTATCACCAAGTTGAAATTTGTTTTTCATCATAATATGAGTGTGCTACCATGCATAATTTAGGTAAATACCATGATAATAAAGAGTTGTTCCCCCATGGTAGAATAATCTGGGTCAGCCACCATATGTGGTTTTATTTACATTAACATCATTGGATTGACCGATATCTTTGTAGAAATAGATAGAGGGAAAATCAGAGAAACATTACAATTTGTAACAATGCAGTAATAACATCAGTTTTATTGTGTACCGATAACAACATTATGTACTGTGATAATACAGCATTCAAGGCTAATTACAATTGGAATGAAGTGATATGGTTCAGTCATTCATGATTTAAAGGTGATATATGGTTCAAATTTTCCAATAAAATAATCCAGTTTTAATTTTTTTAAATTAACCCACACATTCAAACAATTCTGATATTATTAATAGTTACATTCACTGTTCACTTGGACTACATGGATTCACTTGCTTTGAGTCTTTGTGTCCTGGCACAGTTTTGTTTTCCAAAAGTACATGGGTACTAATAGAGTTTAGTACTCTTACGGGCACCTGAAGAAGGCGTACAAAGAAGATATACACTGTTATCCAATAAAGAATATGACATCCGAAGAATGTTTCACGATACAACACAGCAGTTTTTAATACACCACATTCAAACTTATAATATACTTTTTATTAAAAATTGGAATATTAATATTGTTACTGAGTCGAGACAAAATAATTTGGATTAGGCCTTTTGTTCTTGGTCACTTTAAATTGATCCATAAACTTAAAAGGCATATGTCAATGTATACATTGAGATTGCGGATGCCAGCATATAATCAAAAGTTGATTAAACGGTTCCTCTTTGAACAGTACTGCATCAACTGATTTGTCTCATCATGTATGTATGTGTGTGTGTGTTAAGGTTTTTTTTTATGAAGGTAAAATAACGAAAATATGCTGAATGTTAATAACTCATTTTACTTTCTGTTATTATGTATGCCAAAGATATTTATAATGCATAAAAAGTGTATATGAGATACCTCATATATGTTTTGTTTTGATTTTGGTTAGAACTATGCAAATGACTGTGTGATGTAAATTTACATGCTGAAAATCATTTTGCATTCTGTTATTATGCAGCCATGGTGCAAATCAGCCAGAATTCATCATTTGCATGTGATGTACATCAACTTGACAAAAATTTACAATTGTTATAGATAGATATTTTTCTTAAGACAAGAAAGTTTACCATAAATGCTGAAAACGTCATTTAGAGTTGTAAAGATAAATGATTAAAATGCATATGTTTTAATTATTTTGTTCTGTTCCTTCTATTGGTATTCTTTCACACCAGGGGACCAAATGTTTACTATTGGAGACATTGTATCTGGTAGCTATTTGGCAACACAAAGAAGAAATCTGCACATATATTGCAGTTCAAAATTTTAAGCACTTATAACTTTTAACTAAGTTTGTCATTTACTCACCATCTTGAGACATTGCAGTGCACTGACAAAGTCAAACCTTGATTCATTCAAAGAATGACCGGAGAAACACACATAATCCAAATCCAATTTTCCACATTGTTTTAGTTCTTCTTCATTCATAGGCTGACACTGTTTGTGGTACAAATTTCCACATGTACTACAGTAAACACACTCAGATGTACAAGTTGCACTATAAATGACACAAGGATATTTTTGGCTCGCTTTGGACCTATTTTGCACAGTTGAATTAAAATAAAACAAATATATTTGATGTAGCAAATTATACTCATAGCACAAATGCAGAAATGATACAAATTGATATTGCGAACTTTATATATACCTTTTAAATTGATTACAAAATAATCTCACCAGTTTCATTAATGCTTGAATATCCTACCTTTTATTTACTTTTTACTTTGATATTTGCCGCCTTCTGTTACTTATGTGGACGGCCATTTTGTCAAAGCATGTACTAGAATAATAGTTTGCATATATACATACCAATTAAATCAGTTACAAAATAATCTCACCCTTCTCATGCATCGTAGAACACCCTGCTGTTTATCTACTAACTTCATTTGTACCACCATCTTTAACTTCCGTGGACCACCACTTTGTAACAACTAACAACATATACTCAAATAGTTTGAATTGTACCAAATATTTTGTATTTTTGATGACAATTGTTTTTCCTACATTTATATGTATATATTTATAACTCTTTGCATCTGCCTCACACAAAAGATTAACATGCACAGAAGACTGATTTAGCATCATCATTGAATTTAAAGCAACAACAATATTATTCTTAAATGCAATGACATGAAGTATAAAGAAAATAATGACCAGAAATAAAGAATCATTTACATGATTTAAATTTTTTAAATATTTAAAACGTCAAGAATAAATATAATATACTGCAATAGGCATTAGCGACAACAAATTGTTAACAAAGACAGTAACAAATACACATAAAATTATTTATAATTTCATGCATATGTTATTGTTGTCATCCTCTTTAATATATATGGCACTCTGATGGTCTGTTATTTACTTCACAGTGATGCTGTTTATACTTGGAACATATTGACTGGATCTGCCTTTGACTTGATAACCAGCATAAGGGATCAATCCAGTAACATTTGCCTTTCTTTTGTCATTTCCATCCAAAATAAATAAACATTGCATAATTTATCAGTTACAACAAGATAGTACTCTTTCCAATGTTTTCTTGTGGTTTTGGGTATGTTTCGTTTGATTTACATGTTTGTGGCGGGTTTGGGCAGGTTTTGGGCGGATTGTGTGCCTTCCCCAATCCTACATGAACAACATTATTACATGTTATTCATGTTTTAGTCCTTTTTAGAGAAAATATATCAGAGTAAGTAAAGTCTGACTAAAACATGATGACTTTACTTTAAAAGCTTCATTATTGGTTGCCATTTGTGTGAGATATTCCTGAAAATTTAACTTTCGTTACAATGTTAGTCGACATTAAAACACGCTACACAGCGCCACTAGTTAAGTTTTAAGACCCTGATGCCCAAATCATAAATATCAGCATCGAGGTCTTACATGTAGGACTAAAGGAGGCTCTAAAATTGTAAACTTGTTAGCATTTCAAACCAAAGAGAACCTCTCGATGTAAACAAGCAGATGGACTGCTCACTGTCCTGTTATGGTTTCTAGAACAGTTCAGTTCAGTTCAGTAGAAACTGTTGTCTCTGTCCAGAGTTTGCAGTTTCTGATTTTAATAAATTGAATAAATGAAAAGGATGAACTCTTTTATGCTGGTGTTCAGAGAGGTGTAATATCCAGAATTTACAGAAGTATTGACATTTAACTACATCACATTAGTTGTTTGAAAACATGCAATTATAACGACCACGTTACTAAACTCCATTTGATCTGAAACACAAACAAGTTAACAGTGTTTTGGACTCCTGGTTTAAAATTATAAATTGATAAATGAAATGACTAAGTTTTGTGCATTTTTTTATATCCTTGATGCCTTTGGTTTTAAAATTGGTTGAGGGGTACAAAAATGGGAGAAAAACATATTTGGTTCACTAATGTCTTGTTATAAGTCTGGAATTTTTGTTCATTATCAGATCTTTTGTTCCAAGAGTTGTGTTCAGTCACATATACGATTAGTTGATGGCTGTAAAGATGTGGCTCACTAACAGTATTGTCATGTTTAGAAAATTGATAAATGTTTACACATCCTTCATGAGCAAGCTAAATCAGTATAAACATGATCTTACACTGGTCATTGTAAATGTACTTTATATCATTTTATTTAGTGGTCAGCAGAAAATCAGCTTAAAGGTTTCCAATTTTTTAAATGACTTTTTTTGTTTTAAATCTTGCTTTTCCATTTCTGCTTGTTTTAACTTAGATTTTCTTAGCTTAACTTAAATTTAAACTTTTATGCAACCTGATTTTTCCTGATATCTTTATAAATACATTCTTTATGCATGCAACTTCTTTAATTCTAAGTACACTGTATCTGGTCAGGAATTAAACCCTGTTTTTCTGTCTCAGTTGGGAGCACTTACCACTATATTAAAAGGTCTGAACCAGCTCGGGGGCTGGTTAGTAAGTGGCCTCATATGCCTAGAGTGCTCAATGGCAGCAGAATATTTCTTATCTGTATTCTCCTATTGTAAATATATACTATCTGTGTGCCTCTCCATTGAAATATTAGGTATTTCTTGTATGCTGTGTTGGTAAAATTATTCTCCAGCGCTAGTGTTTTATGTTACCCAGGCCTTCGCATTGTTAGCATCTTTTCTGTTGATTTTATATTTTGTATTGTTATCAGAGTGGACCATAATGAAGGGGATTTTATCCAGGGCTTTACAAATCCACAGTTTTTGCCTAAATCTACCCATCAGCAATGTTTATTGTGCATGCTTTATGAAATTATTACTGGAGACTGATACACACTTACTGTTGATGAAGTAAGTATCTTGTTTTAAATAAGAGTGTAATACATTTGTTACAGTTTATGTTCATAGGTTTGATGGATATCAGTAATATATGACTTTACTTAAATATATTGTGTGTATTTTCAGATGATATATAGGTAACTGCCACAGGTTTCACAATTTTCAACTGAAGATAGTCAAAATTCATAATTTTAATGCAATCATGTTAATTTGGAGTGGGTGTAGAATCAGAAAATGAACAAAGTTCATATGCTGTTATGAAAAAGAGCTTTACTACAGTGTGCTGGTCAGTTTAGTGGAAAAATCCTAGGACAATATATTAATTTATATGCACTTCCAAGTTGTTCTTTTTTTATATTGATCAGTTGGCATTGTGTTGGCTCTTGTATGGCTGGGGATCATGGTGTACCTGTGGTTTCCAAACCTCCTGCCGGGCTTTGCCAGCAAAAGCAAGAATGTAGACAGAGGTAAGATGCTATATATAGCAATTCTCACATGATAAGCCTATCTAGTCTGTTTTGCAAATATTCGAAAAGTGTGTGTCTCTTATCATTATTACAAGGTTTCTTATGTAAAATCTCTGGATTTTGTAGGAATGTTGGCTGGGCTTATCCCGCATTGATGAATCTATGAGAGGATTATAAAACAGTAGAACTTCAAAACTTTAAGCAATGTGAACTGAAATCTTTTGTTTAGGTTTTTCAGATTTATTATTTTGTGGGTTTTTTTATTTATCTTTATTGTTGCATTTGCAGGGAGTATGCTTATTATGTGCATTGAGCAAATAATTTGAGTTTGAATAAGAGTTGTCAAAGTTCTGCTTTTTTATGTCACAGTTTCACATTTTGCTGTATTACGGTACACTTTTATATTTTACTGTATTCTGTGATACCCTTTATCACATTTTGCTGTATTATGAGATACTCTTTCTCACAGTTTGTTGAATTTTGATATATTCCGTCTCATAATACTCTTATATTGTGAGATACTCTCAAGTTTTGTTGTACAGGATACTCTAATGTTTTGCTGTGCTTAGAAATATTTCAAATATTTTGCTGTATTATGACATATTTCCCACATTTTGCTGTAATATGGATACTCTTTGTCATATTTAGCTGTAATTAGGAGATACTTTTTATCATGCTTTGTTCCATTATGGGATGTTCTTTTTTCATCTTTTGTAATGGGATGGGTTTTTTTTTTGGTGTTTTGCAGTACATCAACACGTTCTAGTTTGTATCATGCTGATATGGGTAGAGTAGCAGAGCTAGACTGATTTACTGTCTAATCCCAAAACTGGCTCTCATCTTGCCATGGAAGTACAGCTCTACTACCATTTAATAAGCAGAAATGGAGCTGGCTTTAAAAAAACAGTTGTCATTGGAAGAATAACCAACTTCTGTATTTTGTCACCAATTTTCAAAATATGTTGGCAAGCAAGGAATCAGTATTTTTCCATGTCTGTTAATGTAGTAGGTAATGAAAGTTTAAAAAATTTAATATTTAGTAACCAGTGAAAGACAAAGAAGGAAATATCATCAGCAACTCAGAACTGCAGTTAAAATGTTGGCAAGAGCATTTCAAGGATAACCACAATGGAACTCCAGTAACAGACCCACCAGACATACAACTAGGGGAGGATCTGAATATAAACTTGGAGCCATTCACAATGGAGGAAATCATCATGGCTATCAAGAAGACAAAGCGAGGAAAAGCCCCAGGTCCAGATAACATCCCACAATAAGCACTCAAGGCAAACCCATAGCTGACAGCTAAAATCTTCGACCTGGTCCAAGCAGCATGGGAACAGCGCAAGATCCCAGAAGAATAGAGCATAGGGTATATTTTGAACCTGCAGACTGTAACAACTGTCAGGAAATCTAACTTCTCTCAATGTGCAGCAAAGTGTTTACTCTGCTTATCTTGGAAAGGATTCAGAAGGCGATAGCTGACAGAATGTGATAAGAGCAAACCAGGTTCCGACCAGGAAGATCTTGCACAGAGCAAATTACGACCTTACGCTTAATCATTGAACAGCCTTGAATGGCGGTCACCACTGTATCTGAACTTCAGAGACTTCCGAAAGGCTTTTGATACAGTGGACAGAGCCACAATGTAGAAGATTGTATGCCACTATGGCATGCCAGAGAAAGTCGTGGATGTCATTTAAAGCATCTACAGCTACACTAGGTGCCAGGTTATCCACAAGAACACTCTTTCACCAGCTTTTGAGATTGTTAAAAAGTCTGCCTTCTTTCTCTTCTGATCTTCTCTTTGGTCAACAACTGGGTTATGAAAACAAGCATTGACAGACCAATGGGGATACAGTGGACCATGATGAATAGACTCGAAGATCTGGACTTTGCTGATGACATCTGCCTCCTGTCGCATATCACATACCTGGGAAGATGTATAGAAGAAAACGACCCTGCAAATTAGGCTTATCCGTTAATAGTAAGAAGACCAAGTCTATGTGTATGAATGCTCAGCAAACAGACCCAATCACTCTGGAAGGACAAGCACTGGATGATGATGTTTTCACCTATCTTGAAAGTAAGGTAACCAACAAAGTAGGAACAGATGAGGATATCAGAGCCAGAATCCACAAAGCACATCACTCCTTCGCCATGCTCAAGTCATTCTGGACCAGCAGGAAATTCGGCCTCAACACCAAGATACGCATATTCAACACAATGTGAAGACAGTGTTGCTCTTCGGCTCTGTGTAATGGAAATGAACAAAGGCACTGGACCAGAAGCTCTAAGTTTTCATCAACAAGTGTTTGAGACAGATCCTTCGCATCTGGTGGCCTGAGAAAGTTTCCAATGAAGAACTCTGAAAAAGAACAAAGCAAGATCTGATCACTGCAACCATCTCTAGAAGGAAATGGTGATGGGTGGGCCACACTTGGAGAAAAGGTAGCAGTAACATCGCAAAGCACGCACTTAAGTGGAATTTCCAAGGGAAGAGAAATAGAGGATGCCCTGACAACACAGGGAGAACTTGATGCCGAGCTGAAAACCATGAAATTATTGTGGAGAGAAGCAAAGAAAGTGGCAAAGGACAGGGACTGATGGAGGCCAGCTGTGGATGTACTTTGTGCCAACTAGGCACGAAGAGGATTAAATTAAACTAACTAAACTTTGCTTGCTTTGCTCATAGCTAATTGCTTCATAAGTTGCCTTAAAAATGAATCACTCTTCAACTTTATTCTTAAAACTAAAATAATCATGCTTTCATTTTGTATATGTAGTAAAATTTGACTTAAAAGAAGTGCTGCCGCTATTCACAGACATAAAAATAATCTTTAATACAGACAGCTTAAATGTTCTTATTCAAGTCATTGATATGTAAAATCTGTTCTTCTACACACATCCAGCAGCACTTTGATTTACCTATATTGGGTTGTTCCACTGCATTTTCATTACCATTGCAAATTAGCACAATGGGCTCATCCACTGCAGTCTTCAATCACATCAGACTGCCAATTAAGTAATGTGTCAGAGGGTGTTTATACCTGATCTCTTTGCCCTATATTAGCTGCTAATTAAAGAATAATTTTACATCAGCTGTAATCCTGACTGTTTAATGTTTATAAAGCTATATGTAACAGGCATATACATAAGGCCTTTTTTCTGTTGTTTATTTTATTTTCATTTTTATTTTTTTTTATTTTTGAAGATTACTGAAAATCATTTTTTTTCAAAACATGAGAATGTGGGGGGTGAAGTGAAAATTTTTTATTCTAGCTTGACACATGTTATGGCAGATATGTCACCACCTTGATAATAATCTTTAATACAGATAGTCCCTGTTCTTTGCCACTTTCTTTGTTTCTCCTCACAATAGTTTCATGGTTTTCAGCTCAGCAGTTCTGCAAGTTCTGCATTTCATCTGTGCATTCAAAGTTTTATCAGGTAAATTAGATTTTTCTTGACAATCCTGACAGGCACCCACTTAGAATGCTGGAGGGGCCAGATCAGATCAGAAATGGAAGGGGCCTTTTGAATGGGGTATCAAATATTTTGAGCACTGTAAGTTACTCTTAAGATGAGATAATGATGAACATGCAGCATCTAACTTAAGTTTACCCATAACTCTATTGTACTATTGAAAGTATATAGTTCTGATTGAGACTGAAATATTTCTTTTCATTGGCTTAGTATTCATACAGTACAGTTGGAGCTTCAAAGATAATCATGTTTTTTTTAAATTTCTGGTACAATTTTCGAAACTAAAAAAGGATTAGCGATGTTTGGTCAATTTCAGAGGTTTGTAGATTTTTCCGGTAGCATGACAATTTAAGTGTATCACAGCATACAGTACTCGGGACAGATCTCAGGTTGGCCCCAAGTGGCTGAGTGGTCTAAAGTGCTAACCATTACGGATCACTGCCATCTCACCTCTATTTTCGTGAGTTTGAGTCTCGGATTTATCCAATTTGGGTATGTGAGAATGCTTGCCAGTATTTTCTTGTTTTTCTGGGTTTTTTACAGAGGTTTTCCTGGGTTTTTCCTCCACCATTAATACAGGCTGCCATGTATAGCATATCATGTGCTGAAAAATGTTAAACAACAACAACAACAGATGTCACTATGAGCTGATTATTATACAACAATGCACTGTTAAAATGGTTTGTCAATATGAACATAAAGATTTGTTTGTGTAACAATAGATTCAAGTGCATGTTTATGTCCAATTTTGTGTTTTTTTTTCATGGTGCCTTTGAATTTCTCCACTCCAAACCCAAGATTGTATATACAAGTTCTAACAGCCAAATCTCTCACATTGCCCAATGGGATCTACAGAGTTATTATGAGGTTGTCATTTGTCTGCTTTTCATTGTGTGTTGGTGCTGGGTAATAGCAAAAACAAAAACTCAGAAAATGCAAAGTAATAAAACAATTATTATATACAGGAATGTTTTTTTCATGGTTGATACAGTTAGAGTGGGTACAGGACCATAAGTTCATTTTATTTTGTAATTGATTTTGAAAATATCCTGACATAATGACCCAACCCAAGGAAAGCATTAAAAATACATGTACTAAAAAAAACATCTTGTACATGATTAAATGGATGATATGTGATGACAATTGGAGAAAATAAAATTACTGTACTTAAGGTAAATAATTTACTAAATGATTTGCTCTGAATTGCTAATTAAGAAGAGTATTCTCCAACTGCAATATTTATTTATTATTGTCTCCATATAATATTAACCTGGTAAAGAAAACTGCAGATGCAGTTTTGTTGAGTCAGTCAAGTAACTAAGCTCACAGGTTACAATACTGTGTATATTTCAATCCTTGTTTTGGCAATAACTGTATTAATTCTGTGTATACCAGGGGTCAGGATACCAGGTGAAGTGGGCAACTAAGTCGTTTAAAAATGTAAACTTTGCTTTCTTCTTTTATGACATGACCCTGTGCTTTTTTTTAGGTACATTGACTGACCATACATTTTGAGATGCCACCTCTCCATGGTCAGTTTAGTTCTAGTGTTGTTTTGTAGCAAAATGTATTTATTAAGATAACAAGTAGCTCGTGTTAATAAATGCACAATCAAACTCTTGCACATTCACATGCATGTGTTTTGATAGCTGATTGACCATTAACCCTTTCCAGAGTAAGTTACCAACTATCATTGCCTGATTTCTGCATGTTATCCCTTGATAAGAAATGTTGACAGTACAGTAGTATGTAAACAGCAATTTTTTTAAAGAACAAAAACAGTCATCTGGATATTTAAATTGTATCTTGTACACTATTTCATCATAACGTTTGAAATTTTTAAGTGAACCAGTAACGGGGAAATCCATGAAGGCAGACATCACTGCTTGTGAAGTAACACTTTAGTAGATTATCTGTTGTTGTAAATCATCAGGTAATTATATTCAGAAAAATATTAAATTCATAGATAACAAAGGCTATGTATTGTGTTATTTAATATTTAACTTTGAAATACAATTATGTAAGTCAGCAACATATGAGACAATGCTATGTTGTGGAATTTGCAAGATGCATTGTAAGGTCAGTGTTGTTTTCTGACTTGGTTCATATTTCTACAAATATGGAAAAGAGCAGTGAAGCAGATACTGTTTACCGAATGCCTAAAATTACTACAAGTACAAAGAAAAATAAACCACAAATTTGCAATTCTATTAATGGACTGTTGTAATGAAGTGAGTGAGTGATTGCATTATGAAAATCACTAATTCAAAAAATACATGTCTGTGTAGATTTCATTGGAAAGAAGGGTTTAGTTCATGTACCAACTATAAAGGAGCAATGTGTATATATATATATATATATATATATATATATATATATATATATATATATATATATATATATATATATATATATATACACACACACACACACACATACTGTTCTTTCTTCGTGTCTACTTCTTCCTGTTGAGCTCTCACATCTCCCTGCTCTGTCCAAAAGGAGAAGTTACTTCTCTCTAAAATTCAAGTCTAGCTTGACCACTACTAGTGTATTAAGGTGATTCACTAGGAAAGTGTAACAGAAAAAAATAAATTACTAGTATTTATCTCTACTTGCTATGTATTTCATAGATATCTATCTGTGTTATCCTCTCAGTCTTTATTTGACTTCTGCGGTCTATATACTCTGTAATTTCATGCAAAGCAGCTTTCATACACTTATGAAACTTGGCCTAGTTACATGAAAGTTTACTTACTAACAATGATTTTCATTTTTTTAGTTATTTGGGAATAGAAATCATTTCCTGTATATGTATCCTTATTGGCAAACTAAAATTGTATATTGACATTCTCTTTAATGCAGGAATATACAGAGCAGAATTGTTCCAAATGATGCGCCTGAACGTGTCCAACTTAACAGATGCTGTCCATGTTTGCATCACATCTGACAAGGACACCATTGGAGGAATGATTGCATTGATCAACAGCATTTATACCCACAGCAAGCACCCTGTTGTTTTCCATCTTGTCTCTGATGAACAGAGTGTTGAGCATGTTAGGTAAAACTAAGAAAGCCCAGTCTCTGATATTTGTTAAATCTGAAGATTTCACTTTCTTCAATTACATTATTCTTACATCTTTAATAGAAACTGTTATAAAGGAAAAAGGTAGTAGTGTAACTTTGGCCACCTTGTCTTCTACCACTTTATTCACCATCCACTGCAAATCATTTCTTAGTATATTGGTAAGTAAAAGCAACAGAGTTTTTGTGGTACTATATAAGTTATGTAGTAACTGGATCAGTCTGGTTTTGTATTTTGGTCTTGATGTTTTTGTGGAACTGTAAGCCAGAAGAGAATCAGATTTGTGACAGGCAAGACATGAGCTCTGATGGTATGTTGTATTATCCTTGAACAAGGCACCTTACCTCAGCATTGCTTGCTAGCAGTATTGAATGTAGAATGGTTGAAAATACCCACATGGTTGAAAATACGTACATGGTTCATAATACCCATAAATATTGCAAATATCCTCATGGTTGATAATACCAGAGTAGTTGAAAATACCCATAATTGCTAAAATCCACATGATTACACATATCTACATAATTGAAAAAACCCACTTTATTGCAAAACCTCACATGATTTTTAATACCCACATGGTTGAAAATACATGATTAAAAATACCAAATTAATTGCAAATACCCACATGCTTGAAAATACCCACATGGTGGATAATACCCACTTGATTGCGAAAAGTAAGTTTAACATGATTTTAAATATCCACATGGTTGATAATACCCACATGACTGCAAATACCCATATGATTGAAAATGCCTACATGGTTAATAATACCCACATGACTACAAATACCTTCATGGTTGCAAATACCCACACAATTGAAAATGCCCACATGACTGCAAATACACACATGATTCAAAATAGCCACATAACTGAAATGCCCACATGATTTAATAAAACCCACATGACTGCAAATACCCTACAATTGAAAATGCCCAGATGGTTGATAATACCCACATGACTGCAAATATCAACATGCTGGAAAATACCCACATGGCTGCAAATACCCACATGATTGAAAATGCCCACATGGCTGATAATACCCACATGACTGCAAATACCAACATGCTGGAAAATACTCACATGACTGCAAATACCCACATGCTTAATAAAACCCACATGACTGCAAATATCCACATGATTGAAAATGCCTACATGGTTGATAATACCCACATGACTGCAAATACCCACATGATTGAAAATACCCACATGACTGCAAATATCCATATGCTTAATAAAACCCACATGACTGCAAATAGGTGGCGCTCACCAGTTATTATGTACTTTTGAGAGAGTGATGTATGTAAGGTGAAGTTGTTTGCATTTTAAACATGCACAGTGCAAAGAATGTTGGCATACCTATATACTACTTTCATGTAATGTGGATGAAATTTCTTTGGATATTGTACTTTTGGAAATTTTAAATGATCTTGGGACACTGCTAACTAAAATGACTGCTCCCTTGTGCTCCAAAAATCCACCTAAATTTGTCTAAAGTACACTATTCTTGGCAGCTATTAAAATATGGAAAATGAATTTTGCCAAACTAGATAATACGAGCTTCTAAAAGTGCAATGACTGAATTACCAAATACATAAAATGTAAAAAAAGTTATCGGCTCTTTTTTTTACAATTTACCTCTGAAGTTCGAGAAGTGAAAATGAGCAAGTAGAGCTAGCACGTTTTTGAAAGATGCACATCTGGAGTAAGGCCAAGCTGTATATTCTCTAACCCATATTACACCCATCAATCATACATCAAAATAAAGGGAATTAAAGGTTCTTTGAACAACACCTAAGATATACAAAGTCTCTTTTAAATAACCAGTATAACTAGTGAGGCAACCCGGGGAAACTCTTTTTCTTTAAAATTTTAACCCTATGCTAAATACGAAACTGTAGAGCGCCACCTTAAAAACAAATATAAACATTTATGAAATTATTTTTCTTATTTTCATATTATTATGTATGATGTTCTGAGTAAAATGGTACATTAACAATGATTTTATTCATGAAAATAAGCTAATTATGCTTATTTTTGCTCTAGCATACATAATTTGATATGAGGCATGTTTGGGTGAGTAGTGACCTTCATTATGGGAAAATTAGAAGTCTTAGAATATAGGAATAAAGTCAACTTAAATTGAAAAATGTTGCATTAAGTAAAAGAAATCCATAGTGAAAATGTTTTATTTCATTTATTTGCAATGAAATTAAAAAATAAATGATAACAAAGCAAATTTGCTTTCTTCCATATCAAAGAATTAGTTAATATTTACCCTTTGACCTTTGACCTTTATGAACCTCACCTGTTATATCCCTTTTCTAACTGTAAAATTTATTGTTGACATCTCAGGAATAAATATGGCTAGTTTCATGTTCCTGTCTATCAGCATAACACTGGTTGCTATGTTGACAAAATGCAATGCGCATTTTTAAAATAGTTCACTTTTTATCATAAGGAGGGGGGGGCTGTACCGGTTTAAGACTCTGACTCTAATAAATGCTGTTCTGAGGGGGTAAATACATGACAATTATTACAAAGGACTGTTTTGATGCTTGCGACTTAAATATTTCAGTCGTACAATCAAAATTAAATCATACAATAATAATACCTATATTCTCTTTATGGTGGCGCTCACCAGTTATTATGTACTTTTGAGAGAGTGATGTATGTAAGGTGAAGTTGTTTGCATTTTAAACATGCACAGTGCAAAGAATGTTGGCATACCTATATACTACTTTCATGTAATGTGGATGAAATTTCTTTGGATATTGTACTTTTGGAAATTTTAAATGATCTTGGGACACTGCTAACTAAAATGACTGCTCCCTTGTGCTCCAAAAATCCACCTAAATTTGTCTAAAGTACACTATTCTTGGCAGCTATTAAAATATGGAAAATGAATTTTGCCAAACTAGATAATACGAGCTTCTAAAAGTGCAATGACTGAATTACCAAATACATAAAATGTAAAAAAAGTTATCGGCTCTTTTTTTTACAATTTACCTCTGAAGTTCGAGAAGTGAAAATGAGCAAGTAGAGCTAGCACGTTTTTGAAAGATGCACATCTGGAGTAAGGCCAAGCTGTATATTCTCTAACCCATATTACACCCATCAATCATACATCAAAATAAAGGGAATTAAAGGTTCTTTGAACAACACCTAAGATATACAAAGTCTCTTTTAAATAACCAGTATAACTAGTGAGGCAACCCGGGGAAACTCTTTTTCTTTAAAATTTTAACCCTATGCTAAATACGAAACTGTAGAGCGCCACCTTACCCACATGATTGAAAATACCCACATGACTACAAATACCCACATGATTGAAAATGCCCACATGGTTGATAATACCCACATGACTGCAAATACCCACATGCTTAATGAAACCCACATGACTGCAAATACCCACATGATTGAAAGATGCCCACATGGTTGGCATTGCCAGATATTTGCCACATCACTGCAAATACCCACATGATTGAAAATGCCCACAAAGTTGATAATGCCCACATGACTGCAAATACCCACATGCTTAGGTGATGCTCTACAGTTTCGTATTTAGCATAGGTTTAGAATTTTAAAGAAAATAAATTTCCCCGGGTTTCCTCACTAGTTATACTGGCTATTTAAAAAGAACTTTGTATATCTTAGGTTTTGTTCAAAGAACCTTTAATTCCCTTTATTTTGGTGTGTGATTGATGGGTGTAATATGGGTTAGAGAGTATACAGCTTGGCTTTACTCCAGATGTGTACCTTTCAAAAAAGTGCTAGCTCATTTTTACTTCCCGAACTTCAGAGGTAAATTGTAAAAAAAAGAGCTGATAACTTTTTTTTACATTTTATGTATTTGGTAATTCATTCATTGCACTTTTAGAAGTTGGTATTGTTTAGTTTGGCAAAATTCATTTTCCCTATTTTGATAGCTGCCAAGGATAGTGAACTTTAGACAAATTCAGGTTGATTTTTGGAGCACAAGGGAGCAAGTTATTTTAGTTAGCAGTGTGCTAAGATCATTTAAAATTTCCAAAAGTACAGTATCCAAAGAAATTTCATCCACATTACATGAAAGTAGCATATAGGTATGCCAACATTCTCTCCACTGTACATGTTTAAAATGCAAACAACTTCACCTTACATACATCACTCTCTCAAAAGTACATAATAACTGGTGAGTGCCACCATAATAAAACCCACATGAAGGCAAATACCCACATGATTGAAAATACCCACATGACTGCAATTCCTACATGATTGAAAATACACACATGACTGCAATTCCAACATGATTGAAAATACCCACATGACTGCAAATACCCACATGATTGAAAATGCCCACATGACTGCAATTCCTACATAATTGAAAATACCCACATGACTGCAAATACATGATTGAAAATGCCCACATGACTGCAATTCCTAAATGATTGAAATACCCACATGACTGCAATTCCCACATGATTGAAAATATCCACATGACTGCAAATACCCACATGATTGAAAATGCCCACATGACTGCAATTCCTACATGATTAAAAATACCCACATGACTGCAATTCCTACATGATTGAAAATACCCACATAATTGCAAATACCCACATGACTGCAATTCCTACATGATTGAAAATACCCATATGACTGCAAATACCCACATGATTGAAAATACCCACATGACTGCAAATACCCACATGATTGAAAATACCCACATGACTGCAATTACTACAATATTGAAAATGCCCACATGACTGCAATTCCTACATGATTGAAAATAAACACATGACTGCAAATACCCACATGAATGAAAAAACCCACATGACTGCAATTCCTATATGATTGAAAATGCCCACATGACTGCAAATACCCACAACTGCAAATACCCACATGATTAAAAATATCCACATGATTGAAAATGCCCACATGACTGCAATTCCTACATGATTGAAAATGCCCAGATGGTTGATAATACCCACATGACTGCAAATACCCACATGATTGAAAATACACACATGCTGGAAAATATCCATATGACTTCAAATACCCACATGCTTAATAAAACCCACATGACTAAAAATACCCACATGATGGAAAATACCCACATGGCTGCAAATACCCACATGATTGAAAATAATGAAATGGTTGCAAATATCTACATGATTGATAATACCCACATGACTGCAAATACCCACATGAATGAAAATACCCACATGAGTACAAATATCCACATGCTGGAAAATACCCACATGGTTGTAAATATCTACATTGTTGTTATATTCACATGACTGCAATTCCTACATGATTGAAAATGCCCACATGGTTAATAATACCCACATGACTCCAAATACCCACATGATTCATAATACCCACATGACTGCAAATACCCACATGCTGGGAAATACCCACATGGTTGTAAATATCTACATGGTTGATAATACCCACATGACTGCAAATATCCACATGGTTGATAATACCCACATGGTTGTAAATACCCACATGGTTTATAATATCCACAAGGCTGCAAATACCCACATGCTGGAAAATACATGGGTGTAAATATCTACATGATTGATAATACCCACTTGACTGCAAATATCTACATGGTTGATAATACCCATATGACTGCAAATACCCACATGCTGGAAAATACTCACATGGGTGTAAATACCCACATGACTGCAAATATCCACATGATCGATAATACCCATATGACTGCAAATATCCACATGGTTGATAATGCCCACATGGTTGTAAATACCCACATGGTTGATAATATCCACATGACTGCAAATACCCACATGCTGGAAAATACTCCCATGGGTGTAAATACCCACATGACTGCAAATATCCACATGATTGATAATACCCATATGACTGCAAATATCCACATGGTTGATAATGCCCACATTGTTGTAAATACCCACATGGTTGATAATACCTACATGACTGCAAATATCCACATGGTTGATAATGCCCACATGGTTGTAATACCCACATGGTTGATAATATCCACATGACTGCAAATACCCACATGCTGGAAAATACATGGATGTAAATATCTTCATGGTTGATAATACCCACATGACTGCAAATATCCACATGGTTGATAATACCTACATGACTGCAAATATCCACATGACTGCAAATACCCACATGCTGGAAAATACTCACATGGTTGTAAATATCTACATGGTAGATAATATCTGCATGACTGCAAATACCCACATGGTTGAAAATACCCACATGATTGTAAATACCCACATGCTGGAAAATACATGGTTGTAAATATCTACATGGTTGATAATATCCACTTGACTGCAAATATCTACATGGTTGATAATACCCACATGGTTGAACCCATATGGTTGTAATCAACAGTATGAGCTAATATTAGTATGTTTTCCATTCTTATTGAAAACCACAATTCCAATTAAGAGAAAAACTCATTACACATACCTTTAAACTGAGCATTTTCCAATATATTATGCACTTAAAGAGATCATAGCAGTATTCCTGACAGTCCATTCTGTGATTGATTTGTGTACAAATATTTCCGTAGAATCTGGCACAAAAATGGCAGCTATTTCAAAGAGTAATTTCTGATTCTAGGTTTTGCCCCAGTAGGTTGCAAGACAAAGAACATGTTGCATGTAACAGGAACACCAACAGTGCAACATTGATTCAGCCTGTCATTGTTTTCTTCTCAAAGTGTAACAAAAATATAGTGTAATCCTACCCAGCACAGATTTTTGATGGATTGTACAGCTGATGTTAATTTAGGTACACTTTATTACTAAACAGGAATGACTTGTATATAATATTATCACAGAAAAATGCTGGTACAGTGGTCCCCCTCATACAGCCACCATTTCTGCATCAGGAAAGTTGCCTTATAAGACGGATGGCCTTTCTAGAGCTGGACTATATTTGTGAAATGTGTATGTATATGTGTATATAACAGGAAAGCTACATCCTGGAAAATACCCATATGACTTAAAGCATTTAATAGCTTCATTTAAAAGTAGCATTAATTATCAAAATGTTTTTCTTGTCATATAACAGTTATTTCAAGGTAATGTAAATTAATACTTCTCATTCTTAGGTGTGAAATGCAAGTGGGATATCATTGGCATGCGCAATACAAAACCATTGATAAACGTTATTTAAATCTTGTTACATATGTTGCAGACATGATTTTTCTCCATTTTAAAGCAGAATTCCACTTTTTTCCTGGCTTGAATCAGTTTTTTATGTCATCTCTGATCCGGGGTTTTTTTTAAAAACAGTCTGTCTAGTCCCATTGCTCAGTGACCATTATAAAGTATTCATTGCATATATTAGCACATGACTTTTGTAAAGAATATTCTGATTGGTCAAAAGTTTAAATTCATACAATGAATCTTTGTGTTTTGGAAACTGAAAGCATATTTGTAAAACATGGTGACCCTAGTTGTTGAGAGAGACCATGGCACAAAGTTTAGATAAAGGTTTAAAAAAACATGGGTATGGCTGGAGCGAAAAGTTTATGGAAATTTAGTTGGTCAGATTATTAGAAAACTAAATTTAGAGGACTGGTGTTTTGTTACCTCTGTAAAAAAGATCTGAATTATGGTAATTGCGGTTGGAAGAGTTTGCAACAGCACCTACAAAAGAAGTTGCATACGGAAAAATTTGAGCTCAGAAGACATCTGGAAAATGTGCAATTAATTACTATAAGAAGAATGATTTCTTGCAGAGAGAACAGATGTAGCCCTCTGTCAGAATATGCGTACTGCATGTCGCCAATACAAGCACTCACTTGAAAAGAAAAGGCTTTGTTGAGAAGGACAAGAAATGATTGCACAATGAGCAAAAAAAGTCAAATTGTGACAAGAAGGAAGGTTAAAGAAATCTTTGCCAAAGTCACAAAACAATCTCAACTGGTATATCAACAGGTTCTGTCTAGTGGAGAAAAAGACAAATGAATGTATGTGATTATTTGTATATAGCTGATGTACTTGGTTTATTTTACAGATTTGTTATGAAAAGAGAGAAGTATAATATGTTTGCTACAAAACTTGACAAATTAATGTGACTTATTTACAATGTGAACACAGACATGCACATGAAATAATTTGAGCATCAGTAGTATTGGAGAACAATTTCATGTGCTAATAAACATTGTGAAATTATTCAAGTCAAGTTGGACATCTTTGGTAAGTTTATTAGTGTTTCAAATGATTATTTTGTTTTATATTATGATAATAAGTAACACCAGGATCAATGTTTTATGATTGTAAAATGCGTTTTTGGCCAGGGGGAATTAGGCCCCCAGAACCCCTGGATCAAGGGCACTGCCCCTCAAGACCCCATTTTGAGAGGACCTCCAACCCCCCTCCTAAAAACAATTTCAGTTTTTTTT
The DNA here is from genome assembly GCA_016746295.1 of Potamilus streckersoni. NCBI lineage: Eukaryota > Metazoa > Mollusca > Bivalvia > Unionida > Unionidae > Potamilus > Potamilus streckersoni. The sequence goes on from JAEAOA010001214.1 coordinate 741,051, forward strand.
ATGGAAGACCAGAATCATATCTGATGTTTCATGTTTAAATTTATTCTCTTTTCCATTTCCTCCATTTTTTTTTACTGCTAGAGAATGTTCTCCTTATCTTTCAAGATCTCTTTTCTATAGTGTCTTCCCAACATAATATCATTTGGCAAGTGAACTCTCCCCCCATTGTCTTATAGTCGAATAACTTTTACTTTTTCTTGTAAAGAATTATTTCTTCAATTAAATGATGACATGTTAAAGTTTTGTAATGATTTATACCTATGCTGCTAATTGTACAGTACTGCAATTTAATTTTGAGACGAAACATTCGAAACATTCGTACATGACAAACCTTGTTATAAATGAAGTGATAGATGTACTGTCATATGATCTTTTAATCTTTGTCTGGTACCTTGTTTTGTTCAAAGTTGATTGATTTTGTGTGTATGAGTTAATCAGCAAAATCTACTTTTAGCCTATCTGACCATGTTATGATCTTGACCATTATGTCAGTCATAACCGTCAATTTTTTTTTAAAAATCCACTTCGTGAAGCCCAAAGCCCTATCAAAACATTGCTGATTTATTTCTATCTGACCATATTATAATCTTGACAATTATGTCTGGTTGTAATCTCATATGGCTGTAAAAGGATGGGGGCCGCTCATCGAGGGGCGGAGTAGCTGTTCATGAGAGGGACCTCTGTATTAGACCTTTTAGCACCAGCTATAGTAATTACAATTTAACATATTATGTGTGTAAAGCGTACCTGTCTTTTAGCACCAGGTATAGTAATTACAATTTACCATATTATGTGTGTAAAATGTACCTGTCTTTTAGCACCAGCTATAGTAATTACAATTTAACATATTATATGTATGCAAAGTGTACATGTCTTTTAGCACCAGCTATAGTAATTACAATTTGCCATATTATATGTGTGTAAAGTGTACCTGTCTTTTAGCACCAGCTATAGTAATTACAATTAACATATTATATGTATGTAAAGTGTACATGTCTTTTAGCACCAGCTGTAGTAATTACAATTTGCCATATTATATGTGTGTAAAGTGTACCTGTCTTTTAACACCAGCTATAGTAATTACAATTTAACATATTATATGTATGTAAAGTGTACCTGTCTTTTAGCACCAGCTATAGTAATTACAATTTGCCATATTATATGTGTGTAAAGTGTACCAGTCTTTAAACATAAATCTAGATATGTCATTACCAGTAGCTTGGGATCCATTGGTTCATTTCCTACATAATTTGAAGCAAAAATACATAGATCCAGATTTGCTGATTCATTATGCGACTCGATGTCAATCAAGCTGTGAGCAGTTTAACAAGTTATTAACTGATAAATTTGTCATATTGATGGCAGAAATGCAATACAACACTTTAGATACAAGTTGAAGAAATTGTTTGTTACTTCCTGGTTTGAAACTAATTGCATTAACATTTTGCTTCCTGGTTTTGAACTGATTGCAATAAATTTGGAAATTTACTTGCTTGTTTGGAACTAATTGCATTAACTTGGATAATTTACTTGCTGGTTTAGAACTAATTGTGTTAAATTGGGTATTTTACTCCCTGGTTTGGAATTAATTGCATTAAATTAAGGAATTTTTAAAAATTAAATGTGTTATTTTCTGATTATTGCAAAACACAAACCTAATATATCAGAGTTTTGGCCATAAAGATGTTAATAATTGCTTTTCAAATCTGTCAAATTACTTGGTGACCAAAAATATGTCATGGTGCCTTCAAATGTACGGCTCTGTTTGAGTGAGTGTTCTCTCAGTGATCAAAAACTATAATTTCTAACATGCAGGGAGCATGCAGGAATTAGTATTCATTGAAATGTTTATATTGATTATATTTTTTTTTCATTGATTTTCTTCACATTTTGTGAGCATCTTGAATGAACATGTGCAAAACAGCTTTCCTCCAATATTAAATGTCAGTGTGACATATGAAAAAGTACTAATGACACATACTTCAAATCAATCAGAACTGAGTTATTTACAGATGTTTGTATATTTTTTACAGGACCTGGATAAAGGAGACCAAGCTTCATGACATCATATATGAGATTAAGGCCTTCCCCTCAAAATGGGTAGAAGGAAAAATAAAGCTGAGAGGAGGTCGTCCAGAATTAGGAGAACCAGTAAAATTTCTTTCATTTCATTTCTTTTTCCAAAAGTTTGGTAATAATGAAGTTTTGTATAATGTCCAGAAAATACATGCCACACTTTGAGAAACTGGTGGTTTTAAAGGTTCACTTGATCTGTTACAACACTATAGTAAAAATTTAAGTAACAGCAAAAAGAAAAACCAACAAATTGTAATACTTAACAAACAATTTAATTATAAAAGTTATAAATAAAAATGTGAGATAAACTTAGAGTATTAAGAAGTGAATCCAAACTAATCCTGAGAAAGTTCTAAATGAATGAAAAGTTCCTTATAAATGTCAAAACCAGATATGTAATCATATTTCAATAACCATGACATTATCAAAAAGGCATTATCCAGAAATCCTTCTAATAATTTCGGAGTTCTAGAATAATACTCCTCTCCCTCAGTAACTCACGCACAACGTGGTCCACCAACATAGACCACACTATAAGCGAAGGTGCTAGCTACCGAAAGACATCTGCTTACACTATACTTAGAAACAAACACGGGGTGGGTAGGGAAACTGGGCTGTTTAATGACCGAATCCTTGTTTTACAATAATGCAGATAATAATTATTAATAACATACATTTCCTAATGGAGTTTTTCGTTATTCTGTATAAATAACGTCTTTTTTCAAAATGTCCAGTATGTGAAGGATCATTCCAACTGGTTTCAACAATCATCACATGTATGCAAAAATGTGTATTATGTCACTGCTTTTTGTTTTGTTGAATTAGTCTGGTTCCTGGAGTGGTATGGAATAGTATGCTCCAAATCAGGAGTCAGCATAGCAGGGAACTAGACTAACTGCTTTTACACCACCAAACAAGATTCCTTTTTTCAAAAACTAGTGATGTTTATTTCATAAGACAATTAATTGTCTACGTCAAAACTCAAATTTTTTATTTATAAGATATATATAATAATTATAGTATAATATTGATGTTGTGATTTCATTGGTAGTGATAGTGAAACTTCTTATCATCTTTGATGATATCTCTAAGTGTCAGTTCAGGAATTCTCTAAAACTCTTACCCACAATGGTCCATATCTATGAAACCAAGCTCTTTAATTTTGTGAAGTGTTCATTTTTCTTGGTTGACTTGCTATCTTTGATTACAATTATGAATAATGAGTCGGTTAAATTAAGGTAGTTTATATTGCATACACAATAATATTTATAAGTGTTCAATTGATTAACTGAAGTGAGTTCACCTGACATACAACCTCTAGATTTTTAGTAGTATGGATTTGCTTGCCTTTTAAGACATAATTGATGTGATCATACAAAGGAAAGCTTTTAATTCAGTGCAACAATACAACCAATTCTTCCACAAGTCAGTTGTTAAAACACTGTTGCGTTCTCATAGAAATGCCTGAGGACATAGCTGACACATTTTACATTTAAATAATTATTGCATTTATGATGATTACACTTAAGAGGAACTAAAGACAGAATTAAAATAAGAATTTCATGTAATAAAATTTTTTAAATTTAATAATTATTTATGTACTGCCTATACCAGGCGTAAGTGACATTTTCATTAGTCGAAATTTCCTTGAATATCTTTAATTACAATGTACTAAGACTGTCGTTTGGAAAGAAAATGTAACCTGTTATATGACTTCTTATGAAATGCTGATAATTTCAAAATGTTTATAAAATTTCCAGGTCTTCTACCATTTTTGACCATTAAGAAGCAATATATCACCATTTCAGTTAGCAATTTCAATTGCAATTTTCTTCAATATCACTAAATAGGGATCATTTTTGAGGGGTATTTTATTAGTGAGGAAGCGGTGTATTATTGTCCAAATAATGAGCACTTACTGTCTCCACTGAACAGTCCAAACAAATGTTTTTTCTCACAAAAAATATTTAAGTACAACAGAAAACATGTACACAGACTGACAACAGGAACAGAAGAAATATGAATGACTCCATTAATCAGAATGCAACTGATTTCTGTCCTTTGTTGATGTATTCTGCCTATTTTGACTGAACTTAGCAATAGACCCTCACGTGACAGAATACACTAGTTATTTTTGTGTCAGATTGGCCTATTCATGTGACCTAGCCCAGCCAATGAAAAGTTACAGAATTATTCTAGAAGTGTTGAAACCCCATCAGCCACTGAGAAATTAAGCCATAAACACCATTTGAGTCTTATTGTTAAGGCTGTTATTACTAATTGTCAGCACATATGTAAGCATCTATTTATATGTCCTATGTAATACTAATTTTATTTATATGTCCTATGTAATACTAAACTCAGATCACATGCAAAATTTAACTAAAGATATTCAGTAGAATTTACAGATATGAATACAAATTATAAAAAATTAGATGCAATCATGTATCATGGGTTACAAAAAACATATCCAGCCTCACTTTATGGGTTTTCATACACTTATTAAAATCAATGTTGCAGTGAAGGTACATCATGGAATGAAGCTTTTTCTGAATTTTTAAACCAGGTCATGGTGACCTACTTTTTTGGCCTTTAAATCAGCATTGTTTATAAATCACATTTGCCTTTTATTCCAGTATTTTGCCTGTTTGATATGTGTTGAGATAAAAGTTTAATGCATGAAAAACCAGATCACTTTGACCTACTAATCAGAGTTTAGACATTATTATCATACACTTTGACCTACTAATCAGAGTTCAGACATTATTATCATAAAAGTTCTGAATCGTGTCAGATAAGTATATTATTGTTAAGGTTCATACTTTTAATTCTGAAGGTCTATATGAAATCTGATGAATAAGGTTATATATAATGACGGCATAATTTTGTGCCATATCAATAAAAAAATGAGGGTTGTGTTAATGGAAACAGTAAGGCCATATCAATAGAAACAATAGGGCCATATTAATGGAAACAATAGGGCCATATTAATAGAAACAATAGGGCCATATTAATGGAAACAATAGGGCCATATTAATGGAAACAATAGGGCCATATTAATGGAAAAAGATCATATTAATGGAACTCTAGAGCCATATTAATATAAACATTAGGGTCATAGTAATTGAAACATTAGGATTGTAGAAATAGAAAAACTAGGGCCATATAATTTGAAACAGTATGACTGTAGTAATGGAAACACTAGGGCCATATTACTAGGACTGTAGTGATGGAAACACTAGAGTCATATTAATTAAAACACTAGGACTGTAGTAATGGAAACAGTAGTGCCATATTAATTGAAACACTTGGACTATAGTAATTGAAACACTAGGGCCATATAATTTGAAACACTAGCACTGTAGTAATGGAAACAGTAGGATTTTAGTAATGGAAATGCTAGAGTCATATTAATTAAAACACTAGGACTGTAGTAATGGAAAAAGTATTGCCATATTGATTAAAACAGTATGACTGTAGTAATGCAAACACTAGAGTCATATTAACTGAAACATTAGGATTGTAGTAATGGAAACACTAGAGTCATATTAATTAAAACACTAGGATTGTAGTAATGGAAACAGTAGGGCCAAGTTAATTGAAACAGTAGGTCTGTAGTAATGGAAACATTAGGGCCATGTTAATGGAAACAATAGGTCTGTAGTAATGGAAACAGTAAGACCATATTAATTGAAACACTAGGTCTGTAGTAATGGAAACAGTAGGGCCATGTTAATTGAAACAGTAGGACTGTAGTAATGGAAACAGTACGGCCATGTTAATTGAAACACTAGGTCTGTAGTAATGGAAACAGTATGGCCATGTTAATTGAAACAGTAAGTCTGTAGCAATGGAAACAGTATGGCCATGTTAATTGAAACACTAGGTCTGTAGTAATGGAAACAGTAGGGCCATGTTAATGGAAACACTAGGACTGTAGTAATGGAAACAGTATGGCCATGTTAATTGAAACAGTATGACTGTAGGAATGGAAATAGTAGGGCCATGTTAATTGAAACACTAGGTCTGTAGTAATGGAAACAGTAGGGCCATGTTAATTGAAACAGTAGGTCTGTAGCAATGGAAACAGTAGGGCCATGTTAATTGAAACACTAGGTCTGTAGTAATGGAAACAGTAGGGCCATGTTAATGGAAACAATAGGTCTGTAGTAATGGAAACAGTAGGACCATATTAATTGAAACACTAGGACTAGTAATGGAAACAGTAGGACCATATTAATTGAAACACTAGGACTAGTAATGGAAACAGTAGGACCATATTAATTGAAACACTAGGACTGTAGAAATGGTAACAGTAGGGCTATGTTAATAGCAACAGTAGGATTGTAGTAATGGAAACAGTAGGGCCATGTTAATTTAAATACATGGACTGTAGTAATGGAAACAGTGGGGCTGTATTAATTGAAGCATTAGGATTGTAGTAATGGAAACACCAGAGTGATTTTAATTAAAACATATGGGGCATTTCAATGGAAACACTATGGTCTGCTGCATGCAACTTATGTCATGAATCTGCATTAAATTGTAATCCTTTTCTTGTTACTTTCAAGTGAAGTGATTTTTTTTGCATAATACATTTATATGCAGAAACATTTTGTGATAATATGCTTTTAAAACTCAAAGGCATGCAATACAATAGTGCAAACACTATAATAATTCATAGATGAGATGCATGCAAAGCAATAGTAGACTAACTTAGATAATTCATAAAAGTGAATTTATACAAAACAAAAGTATGCAAATTTAGATATTCAAGAAAAGATGAAATGCATGCAAATATTACACAAATTTTGATAATTTATAAAAGATGCAGTGCATGCAAAACATATGTACACAAATCTTGATCAGTCTCAAAGGTGAAATGCATGCAAAGCAATTGTACACAAACTTAGATAATTCATAAATGTGAAATACATGCAATACAATAGTACACAAATTTAGATAAGTCACAAAGGTGAAATGCATGCAAAACAATTGTACATAAATCTAAATAATTCATAAATGTGAACTGCATGCGAAACAATAGTACACAAATCTAGATAATTCGTAAAGGGGAAATGCATTCTTATTCAATGCAGGGTCAAAACATATCAGCTGTTACAGGCTTGTACAAATGTAACAAAAAAAAAGAGTGAAGTCAACAAGCTTTGTAAATTTGAAAAAATATAATTTATTTTTCTAGAAAACATAGTAAAAATAAAAAAAAAATTAATCATAGAAATGAAAAATAGAAGTCCTATTACTAAACAGTTCTGATTGAATCCGGGTTCGAATCTTGATGAAGTTCCAATATGGAAGCGATGACATCAGATGAGTTAGTTGTACTAATGGTAACAGTTCCTCATTGAATTTTGTGAATCAAGAATAATGTCCTGGCTTTAGAATTCCAATAATTTCCACTGAATGTCTTTTTCCAAAACTTTGATGAAGAAGCACTTATTTTCCAGAGAATATAAATTATTCTTAAATAACAAATAACTCAGAATTGGCAACAACAGAAAATGGCTCCTGAAGGTATTTTTTTACTAAATAAATTTAATACCAATTGTCTGTTTTAAGCCTGAATTTAGATCACATGGTATTTCACATGACATGCTACATGATTTCCAACTTAAAGATTGCAATAGACAAAAATGCCATTTGTCACATAGGAAAAATAGCCCTATCTAAGAAAGCAGATTCTCATGCTAGAAATAAAAAAAAAAAACTGTTTACTCATGGGTAACATGTGGGCCAAAAATTGATCCTGGAAACAGCCAATCATTTCCACAAGTTTGTGAACCAAGATCAGCTAAAAATAATGCTAATGTAATGCTTTTATATTCTATATAAACAGAATTTACTTGAAAAATATATCAAATCCTGTGAAAATAATCATTAGAGTAAAATAAAACAAAAAAATAATAAAAAATTTAAAACTAACACACAAGCAATTTAGTTACATATTTGTAACACAGCTCACATAATGTATGACAATTTGGACTTTTTTCTTTTTATTTGTTATAAAAATATCGCAATATTTTTCATGGGAGATTAAATCTACCTTTCAATCTTTGGCTTGAATTTTTCTCACAGTAATAAGGGGAGGCATTGTAATGTCATATATGTTAGTTTAAGAATATAGGAATTCATTTAAAGTCGAAACATGTAGATCATGTGAAAGATGATTCCCCAAAGAGAATGAGAGAAAACTTGTGTTCTTTCAAAGATTAAATCTATTTGTTTTTTTTAGATTCTATTTTGCGTATAGTGTGACTAATATTTAATTAAATTTTTCTTTTTAAGCTTAACTATGCACGGTACTACTTGCCAAGGCTGTTTCCCGATTTAAATGGAAAAGTTATCTTTATTGATGATGATTCAATAGTTCAAGGTGAGTATTTGTTATGCTTTGGGGCTTTTTAGAGATAGTCTGGTTTAGGTGTTTTGCGACACTGACATATATGAAAAGTTATTTTATACCAATGCAATAGGACTAAAAATTTTGCCTAGGAACAAATTACAGTAACTGACCTAAGCTGATCCTGTTAAAAAAAAATGGTTTCTCCATCAAATTCATTCACTGATCACAATAATAAAAAAAATTTTCTCCCAGTCACCACTGAATCTAGCTCTGAGAAAGATGAAAACAAAAACTTTAATAAAAAAAAATAAAAGAAAAAAAAAAAGGGATACACTAAGGGAAGTAACTCTTGCAGATTAACTCCTCTTGTTCCCAAAAGGATGCGCTTTGTATCCAGGATGTCTACTAGTTTAAACTTTCACTTGCATCCATGAACAGTTCTTCCCAAAAAATCAGTTGCAGTTGAATTTTGATCATCCAACCATTATTTTCACTCGTATGGCAATTTAGAAAATTAATGTCTGTGCTTTTTTCCTGGTGAATTTATTCATTTTTATATACTTTTTAACTAGTCATTATTGCCTGTATGATATTAATCTGTGACATTAAAGTTTTCACAGGTGTGATTGTATTGTGTTATTAAATTTTTCATGTTGGTATAATTTGTATATTTGCCGTATGCACTAATTATGTTTTTTCTTTCCTCATTTATTCCAGTGATGTGTTAAATTTGAAGAGTGTGATACTCTAAACTCTGTAAATGAGGCTCTGGAAGGGGTGGGGCAAGTGGTCTAAAGCAGTTTCCTTTACAAGTCACTGCCATATTACCTCAGTTCATGTGGGTTGAGTCTCGAAATTGGTCAGTGTGGGTGTGTGAGAAAGCTTGTTGATAGCTTCTGTGGTCTGTGGTTCTTTCCAGGGTTTTCTTACATGCTTCCTCCACCAGTTATACTGGCAGCATCTTGAAAAGGCATTTGAAGGAAATGCTCTGAATCAGAGCATTTATCTGAATTTGCTTGTTGACCAGTTTTATGGAGGACATTGATATTCAGCCTAAAACATGGAATTGCTATGGCAACAGTCACTTAAGATCTGGTCAAAGCCACTACAAGTGATAAATTAGACCATATTGTAATCCATTATGATATGCTGGCAGTTGTCTGGAATGTTGTTGAGCAATCTGATAAGACTCTGACCATTTTGACTTAGGTTTGTTAAAGAAAGTCATGTATGTGGGGTACCTTCTGACTTTGCCAGCCAGACTGACCCATATGTTATATCGTGTTTACCAATGCCAATTCAGTTGTTGACCAATTCATCCATCCTTCTAGACAATCCATATACAGTTTTAGCAGTCATGAGTCAGCCATCTTGGGGTGGTGCACAGAATGAAGCTTAAGAGTTCTTGCATGAACAGTGACCTGCCCAACATACTGCACTATTAAGCTGACCAGTTGGACCATGATGGCAAACTGGCATTACATTTGGAGCCATCCATCCATACCCATGATGGCAAACTGGCATTAAATTTGGAGCCATCCATCCATACAAATGATTGCAAACTGGCATTACATTTGGAGCCATCCATCCATATCCTTGATGACAATCTGGCATTACATTTGGAGCCATACATCCATACCCATGATGGCAAACTGGCATTAAATTTGGAGCCATCACCACACTAAACTGCCATTCCCCAGCCCCAACCTGCTCTGTGCCAGCCCTTCTAGTATATCTAACAGGTACAAGCTTAATTACACATGATGACAGTCTGGCATCATCACTACCATACAGAATACTATACCCCTGGATACAGGGCAAAGAGGAGGAGGCCTCGCACCTGGCCTGTTCGCTGGAAGTGGAATGGGACACAGACTTGCCAAAACATTCCAATCAATCCATAGTAAGGATGAAATTAAGTTACAAGGCAGTAGTCGAAGAGATATACAAAATTTTACCTCTATTGGAATGCCCTCTTCCACCTGCAATCAATAAGTACAAGGTCAAGGCCTAGGTGGACCTTGATGAGCATCTATCCTTTAGAAGTTTACCTTAATCATCAAAGATGGCAGTTATTACTGAGCATCTCTCTAATAAAATATGCAGCCCCTGTAATTCCAGGCCCTTCTTTTCAGTTAGTTGCCTGACCTTTCTCACCACACTGACACAAATCACATACCACTGTTTATCATTCAGATGTACCTAGCCTAGAAAAGGATATTACTGCCATCAACATGCCTTCTTCATTCTGTTAGATAATGACTAGTGTTTAACACCAGGTATAAGTTGGTCAGGAATGTTGTGTTGACTTCCCACTTAATCTAATATCTCATGAGACATTTTGACGAGCCCAGAAATTGGGAATCAATATTCTCTAAGTGAAACCTGCCTTGTGGGACAACCCTTTTGCCAACAAAAAGTGGCTTATCAAAGGTGGTCTGTCATAGCAGGTTTGTGCAAGATTACCTTGTTTCAAAGGGAAAAATGTTGTACATGCATTTTATTTGTTATTCATAGTTCATGTCAAATATTGTATTCATTTCATTTCAGAGTAATTTTGTGTAGCAATAAATATATACATTGATCATATACATTTACAATTATAATTTAGGATGATGTGCTCATGTAGGCTAGCATATTTATTGCAAAATTAGTAAAGTAATATTTATTGTGTCCATTAGACATGTCCATACATTTTAGACTCAGTTCAAATGTAGCATAAGAACTGCACAGTTACCAAGGATAGCACTTACTCGGCCTGTTTATGAGTTAACGGTTTTGATCAGAATTTTGGTAAATATGGAATAAATTTGTACCAGTGAACAAAATTGAAATCAAAGACAGAATTAACCCATCCAGAAATACATTTATTTAAAAATAAAACCAAAATGCTTCATTTACTGATGACATAAAATGATAAATTGATAAACAGAGGGTGCAACAGGAATGTACAACAATGAACAAAGACTTGGTGTGGGTTTTATAATGGTTACATAAAGAAATAACACAAAACACTGACAACCAAACCTGGATGATAATGATTTTTTGTTTAACCAAATGCATTACTGGTCTACTCCAATAACAAATGGCATATTCAACTGCCTGTTACAAGTCTATGCTCTTAAAATAAATAACAGAAAAGAGTGAAATACAAGAAGCTTTGTAAAATTTAACAAATAATATATTTACCTAGAATACAAAGTGAAAATGTGAAGAAAAAAAAAATCAGTATAGCAAATTAAATACCAAAATATTCCAAGATTTACAGACACAAGACCTAATAATATAAAATCCTGAATAAAATTAAGTACAGTCCCAAAGAAATACAAAACTGAAGCCGATGACATTTCTGTGTTAGCTATTAAGGGGTTGATGTGCAAATATCTCTTGTTGAATCACAGAATTATAACTCCAGGTTTGAACTTCAGTATAAATTCTAATGAATGTCTCTATCCAAAAATTGTATCAGAGCACTATTGTATTTCCAGAGAAAGTAATCACTTAAATTCAGTAATTTGAAGAAAATAAAATTCATCCCAAACTGGTCACAACTTGAAATTACTAGATGTTAAAGCATGAATGACCAAGTTCACACAATTACTAGATGATATAGCTCTCTGCTGGACCTCAGGTCACAATTAGCATTTTCTAAAAACAACCATTACCTGATGGAAAATAACCTTCTAGAATGATCTAATGAGCCTTGTTTACTTACCAGTACAACACAATAACCTTAGGAAAGTCCCAAAACCTGACCCAAATAAACATATTTCCTCCTTGTATACCAGAATAATAATCCATATATTAAGCTCTTATACAGAATAATTTAGCTATGTAGTAGTTGTTGACATAACATTAAATTTTTTTAATAAAATCAATCAGGTCAAGCAGAAATGAACAAAATTTTGAACAAGGTGAATTCCAACATATGATATTACATTACAATAGCATGTAATGAAATAAACATTTTGATGCTAACAAACAATTAAATATACATAACATGTTATAATGAAGCTCTTTCTAAAGAGTTCTTATTAGGGCAAGATTTAGGCTTTGCAATTTTTCACAAAAGATGAATACACAATTCAAACCTCAGAATTGACTATTTATGTCTGTTACACCATCTTTTAAAGAAGCAGTGGTTTATCATAATGGGGATTTATTTACAGGATTTTGGTAATACAATAGCAGTATATTTCATGTACTTGGCCTGGTTTATGGTCTGGCATACAAAACTCCCTGCATCAAGTAGACAGACTCATCTTTTTTCTCATAGCACAAACACTCCCATAAATTTGTCATGGCTTGAAAGGATTAAGTAAAGGTAAGTTTTGCCTTTATCTGTTTTTGTGATGCACCATGCTATGCAGTGTTTATTGAAAATAATCTTTGCTTTGTCTGCAGACACTCCTAAGTCGTCATGGTTACAACAGATTAGATAAACATCAGTGTGCATGTTTTTTAAAACAGTCATTCATAGCTGTGTTGAAATGCATTTTTTAAGAGAAAATCATTGTTGCTGGACATGATTTGGGGTTTCTGTTTATCTTAAAATGTTCTAACTAGATAAAATGTTATTATGCATGAAGTGCCAAGTTTCATATTAAAGTCCTATCTAGATAGAATTTTATCATGAATGAAGTGCTTGCATGAAAAATAAAATCTTATCTAGAAAAAGTGTTATCATGCATGAAGTGCAAAGTTGTATAATAAAGTTTACTACCAGTATAGATGACGTACATAAATGAGCCCAGATCATGTTTCATTGTAACTAATGATAGAACAAGCACAGCTATAGTAGTAAATTTTAAACCAAAAATTACCCCAAAATTATTTTCTGTGAAATTATTAAGAAAGTGTGTAAGAAATATAGTAGTCACATATATTTGCTAAAGTGTCTATTTTCTAACGACATTTCATCATTTTTCTTTCAAGCTTCTATGCGGGGTTCTCTGTGGCAAAGTGGTACAAGTCAATCACCTTTTCAGATCACTCACATCTCACCTCAGTCTTTGCAGGTTTTCATCTTCGCTTGACCAATGTGGATGTGAGAAAGCTTTCTAGTAGCTTCCATAGATTGATGGATTTTTCTTGGGTCATTCCTGGCCACCATGTACATATTATATATTTATTTCAGCTGATGTGTATGAACTGTCCCAGGTGAACCTCAAGCATGGCCACATTGCAGCATTTTCCAGTGATTGTACTGGAGGTTCAAAGAGACTGACAATGAGAAAGGTAGGTGTTACATTGTACAAAGAGACAAACAATGAGAAAAGTGTTACATTGTACTAGAGGTTCAAAGAGACTGACAAGAAAGGTAGGTGTTACATTGTACTGGAGGTTCAATGAGAATGATACTGATAAAGGTGTTACCTTGTACTGGAGGTTAAATGAGAATGACATAGAGAAAGGTAGGTGTTACATTGTACTGGAAGTTCAAAGAGACTGACAGTGAGAAAGGTATTACATTGTTCAAAGAGTGTTACATTGTACTAGAGGTTCAAGGAGACTGACACTGATAAAGATGTTACATTGCACTGGAGTTTTAAAGAGTGTTACATTGTACTGGAGGTTCAGAGAGACTGACACAGAGAAAAGTGTTACATTGTACTGGAGGTTCAAATAGAAGACATGGAGAAAGGTAGGTGTTACATTGTACTGGAGGTTAAAAGAGAATGACAGTGAGAAAGGTATTACATTGTACTGGAGGTTTAAAGAGACTAACACTGATAATGGTGTTACATTGTACTGGAGGTTCAAAGAGTGTTACATAGTACTGGAGGTTCAAAGAGACTGACACTGAGAAAGGTGTTACATTGTACTGGAGGTTTAAAGAGACTGACATAGAGAAAGACTGACACTGATAACGGTGTTACATTGTACTGGACGTTCAAAGAGTGTTACATAATACTGGAGGTTCAAAGAGACTGACACTGAGAAAGGTGTTAAATTGTACTGGAGGTTTAAAGAGACTGACACTGAGAAAGGTGTTACATTGTACTGGAGGTTTAAAGAGACTGACACCGAGAAAGGTGTTACATTGTACTGGAGGTTCAAAGAGTATTACATTATACTGGAGGTTCAAAGAGACTGACACTGAGAAAGGTGTTAAATTGTATTGGAGGTTTAAAGAGACTGACACTGAGAAAGGTGTTACATTGTACTGGAGGTTCAAAGAGTATTACATTATACTGGAGGTTCAAAGAGACTGACACAGAAAGGTGTTACATTTTTGTACTGTAGGTTAAAAAAGACTGCCACTGAGAAAGGTGTTATGTTTTACTGGAGTTTCAAAGAGACCAACATGGAGAAAGGTTAGTGTTACATTGTACTAAAGGTTTAAAGAGACTGACAGTGAGAAAGGTAGGTATTATATTGGTGTTGTACTAGAAACATATTACAGTACTGTAAACATCAATATTTTTACATCAGTTCATTGTAATATATGGCCACCATTTGTATTGCAATAACACATTATTATATATGTCAACTAAATATAATTAGATGTTATTTTCATTGCATTGTGGACACATGGGATTTTATATGAAATATAGGGATCTTCAGGTTAATTGAGGTTTTTGTTATTTTGTATAAAGTATTTAATCATATTATGACTACCTATAAAATGCACTTTACATTACTTATAATGGTTGGAGTGCATTGAAAGTAATTTGTGATAAAGTCATGTTAATTGTAAGTTTTTAACAATTAGCACAAGGTATGTGTCTTAATAAATATCAAGACTTCCAATTTTATTCTTTCATTTTAATGACATCGGAGGCAATACACATTTTGAATATAATACAATACACTTGCAACATATTTTTAGCTAATAGTAAGTGAATTTATTAAAGATATTTTTGTACCTGTGAATTCTGATTTTATATTCAGTGATGGTTATGAAATGTAAAAGTAACTAGGAAGAAAATAAAAAGAAACAGTTGCTTTGTTTAAGACCTCTTGTATTAAAGATGCCTATTTAATGAAGAATATTGTGCTAATTTGAGCATCCTTCAATTACTGCTGTCACTTTTTAAATTTGCACTTTACTATATATACACTTCTGCAGATATGTTTATCTTTTGGGTAGATTCCCCAATCAAATTAATGTTGAATACATTGAATAGATTCCACATTCATATTGATGTTGAATACATTGAATAGATTCCAGAATCGCATTAATGTTGAATACATTAAATAGATTCCACATTCATATTGATGTTGAATACATTGAACAGATTCCAGAATCGCATTAATGTTGAATACATTGAATAGATTCCACATTCATATTGATGTTGAATACATTGAATAGATTCCATATTCATATTAATGTTGAATACATTGAATAGATTCCACATTCATATTCATGTTGAATACATTGAATAGATTCCACATTCATATTCATGTTGAATACATTGAATAGATTCCACATTCATATTCATGTTGAATACATTGAATAGATTCCACATTCATATTGATGTTGAATACATTGAATAGATTCCACATTCATATTGATGTTGAATACATTGAATAGATTCCACATATTGATGTTGAATACATTGAATAGATTCAACAATCAAAGAAATGTTAGGAAAGAACTCTGCTAACTCCAAGATTAGAAAAGCATCAAAATTGTATCTTTCCACTTGATAGATCATATAGAGAAGAGGATGAAACTCGTACCTATTATCTGCTCTGACCATCGCTAGGTGGCAACTGATGGTTACTTTGTTGTAGCTATCACCTCTCAAAAAGGAATATTGTATGTGTTTTCAATAATTTATTTACAAGGTCAGTATAGTATTGAATACAAAAATATTTCTTCCATGCAGAAATCATTATTTTCTACAATTTGTTGATGAACACACATTCTTTTCACAAGCAGGTCTTGGCTCCCAGCAAGTCTAAGCTTGGCCTTTAGGCCTCTAAATCTGTACACATGGGGTTTATTTCAGACTTTGAGAATCCATTCTATCCTGACCATATATCACCATTACAGCTTGTAACCAGCCAGAACAGACATCTATCTGCCTATACAGGTTCATAACTGACCATGAATCTAACATTTCAGTGAACTTTGTGTTGCATGCCATCCATTTAGTTTGTAGACTGGATAACACACTTTTTTGGCAATACATGTATAAAAGACAAGGTGCGGCACTTGCCAGGCCAGCAATTCAACTTCAAATTCAATTCTTTACAGCATATTCACTGTGGAGATACCATGCCTTACACAGGATAGTGGCACTGCTTCATCCCAACCCCTGTGAATGTTCTTCTCTGATGAAGATGCAGTGCCTAAGGAGCACAGTCCTCACTGGATTACTGAGGTTACCTCAAGGACATATCATTCTCTGACCACACAGTGAAAATGGGATAACTTCATGGACATACCATATTCCAAGCACACAGTGAGTACATAAATAAACTCATGGACAAGGCATATTCCATCCACACAGTGAGCACTGGGAGTACAGGGATAACCTTGAGGATATGGCATGCTCAAAATTCAGTGAGGCCATGACATACTGCAAATGCATAGTAAATACAAGGATATCCTCAAGGACATGGCATACTGCAAGTGCATAGTGAGTACAAGGATAGCCTCTAGGACATGGCATATTCCAAATGCATAGTGAGTACAAGGATAACCTCTAGGACATGGCATATTCCAAATGCATAGTGAGTACAAGGATAGCCTCTAGGACATGGCATATTCCAAATGCATAGTGAGTACAAGGATAACCTCTAGGACATGGCATATTCCAAATGCATACAATGTTAACCTAAAGGACATGGCATTCTCCAACCTCACAGTGAGTACAAGTATAATGTCCAGGACATGGCATACTCCAAATGCAGTGAGTAAAAATATAGCCTAAAGGACATGGCATTCTCCAACCTCACAGTGAATACAAGTATAATGTCCAGGACATGGCATACTCCAGCCACACAATGAAGCAGATGGAGTTCAGCTTTCAGGCATCTATCAAGTTTTGCTAATTTCCATGTGCCATCTCTCATCTTTTGCAAGGAAAGCATATAAGGTGAGAGTCTCAGTGAACTTTGAAGATGAAAGAAATTAGGCCATGTTCAGTCAGCTGAATCAGTTGTTGATGATCAAGGAAATATCCAACCACCTGACAGAAACAATATGGGGTCTGAGCAACCTTTCTGAAAGCCATAATTTTTATCAAATCTGTGTTGTTGCACTTTTTGATGTTTAGCACTTAGCTGCCATTGTTGGATAAGAACATTATACATTATGGTAGTTAATACAAACAAACTGATGGATAATAATGTTTTACATGCTATCACTATAACAAGATTGATAATTTGTCTGTGCTAAACCTGGCATCTCTAGCAATTAGTTTTTGCTGGCTGAAAGGTAGGGGCTATGAACGGGAATAAATGGCTAGAATTGGCCATTCCACATGATGCATGATGTCTAATGGCCTAACAGCTTCAGCAAATCAAACAAGAAAGATGCCTGTCTGTGCATATCCACCCTGAAGCTGTATATTTCATTGGTTTGCTGTTATGTACCATTCTTGTTTGGCATAGAACCCATGCAGAACCTGACATTTTAAGAACTTATTGCAAACTTGCCTTGCTGCATGCACCTGCTTCAGGTTGAAAAAGTCTACTGCAATGGAGAGACTCTCATCAGCAAAAAGATGAAGCCAGATGCTGCACAAAGGCAACAATTTCAACCTCAGTCCAACTTCAAGCACCAAACAGGTTCCTTCAATTCCAGAGGCATGTTAATAAAAGAGATAGGAAACAAGTTGTATCCTTCCCCACACCCAACAACAGCTGTTATTGACTTGCCACCTTAAGAACCAGCAGACAGTTGGCACCAGATGTTTTCATTTTCATGGCATGTTCATTGACCTGTTTACAGAAAATCAATGGTCAATTCAAGTTGTTAAGCTGTTGCAAAGGAGGGGGGGCTTCAGATTACATTTGTTTTACCCCATCCCCATTCAACTTCCCTTTCATGTTAAACTTGCAGTCCTAGGTAGGAGAAGGTGGGAATTTTGTAGCAGGAAAACTAGTTATTACTTGAGATGTTGGCAGTGGTGATTGCAATCTGAGCTCCCAGGGGTATTACTCCAGGCTGTTTCTAATGTCAAGGTCAATGGAAATCTTGGGGGTATTACTCCAGGCTGTTTCTAATGTCAAGGTCAATGGAAATCTCAGGGGTATTACTCCAGGCTGTTTCTAATGTCAAGGTCAATGGAAATCTCAGGGGTATTACTTCAGGCTGTTTCTAATGTCAAGGTCAATGGAAATCTTGGGGGTATTACTCCAGGCTGTTTCTAATGTCAAGGTCAATGGAAATCTCAGGGGTATTACTCCAGGCTGTTTCTAATGTCAAGGTCAATGGAAATCTTGGGGGTATTACTCCAGGCTGTTTCTAATGTCAAGGTCAGTGGAAATCTCAGGCCAGTCATAGGCTTAACAGGCTCAACAAGCACATAGCAGCATTGAGGTTCAAAATGCATTTGACGAGGTCAGACTGTCCATCTGTGGTCAGCTAAACCTAACTTAGCATGCTGTCCTGTCCTATATACATCATTCAGATTCCAAGGAACTATATACCAGCCATTTGGTCCTAACTTTAACCCATGGGAGATAATCAATGTTATCAACTGTACATCACTCTAGTCAACCTTGTAAACAGTGAGCATGGCATATCTTGTTGATGAAGGGCAGGAATTAACTTCTATCCTTTTCAAGGCATATTGGTATCAGCCAGACTAAAGTAAAAGCCAGCATTTTTGTCCACTTAGGCATGGAATTTTCTAATAAACTCAACCTTGCTGGTTCTTTTCAGTATAAATGACAAGATTATTGTATGAGTTCTGCAACTCCTCAGTCTGCCCAATGCATCAGTGGATTCAATCCTTCTCAGGTGTGCAATGGAAAGTGGTAGGTTTTCAGTGACTGGCACAGTTTCAACAGAAGCTGTACCATTGAGTTCCTCAGTCCTGCAGTTGTTAAAAATATTTCTTTTGCTGTTTGAGGTGAAAAGGTTAGGTCCAATGGCTTTCAAAGGCTACCACTCCATGATGTCAGAGACGTTGAGGTATCATGGTAGAAAGTGGATGTTCATCATCAGGATTTATCAGACGTATGTCAGACTTGACTTGTATAAATCTGATTGTCTCACCTGGCTTCCTAAATGGAATATGTCACATGGGTTGACATGGCTCAATTTAGATTAGTTTGCACCTTTAGAAAGAACCTCATTGAAGCAGCCATCATACAAAAATGTTTCAGTATGCAAGGTGTGCAAGTTGTGTGTTTTTTAAATGGACCTGATGTCTTGTTTATATCAGATGCTTCCATGGTTCTAATAACATTTTTTTAGCCAGATTTTGAAGCAAAGAACAGGTTGATATCAGTGGCATTCAGAAATTGGTCATTTATGTGTTCTTTTCCATCAATGAATCTGGATGCAGGATCCAGTTTGTCTTCTGAAATATTGCTTGAAGCAGACAGGAAACTGCCATGGAATCCAAGGACAACCAATTCTTCCCTATAAGCCAGGAAAAGAGGTTATGACCACTCAAGCACTTGCAGTATGACTCAAGTGGGTAAATCAACACAATCAAGCCATTGCATCATGACTCCAGTGGGTAATTCACCATAACCTAGTTCTTGCATCTTGACGTAAGTTTGTAATTCAACACAGCCTCACACTTGCATCATAACTAAAGTGGATAATTCAACATAACCAAGCCCTTACATCATGACTTCAACACAACCTAGCCCTTGCATAATGATTCAAGTAATTCAGCACAACCTACCATAGACATAGAACATCACTTTCACTGGGTTTACTGGAAGTTTATACTTGATAAGAAATTTTTAAAAACATTTTTGTTTTTCAGTTGGAGTATTCACATCTAATGTGACCATCGCTTGTTCTGGTTTCATAGAAGGAGTTTGGTTCATTCTGATACAAAGAACAGAAGGATGAGCATGGTATAGGTAGAATGTTTAGCATTGCCTCCACTCATTATGTATTCATTCATTGTTAATTTGATTGGGGAATATATTTAGAGAATACAAATTTTTATTAAAAAAATTTTTTCAAAATACTTTATCAAACACTCTCCCACCCCACCCCACCCCACACCCATCCCCCGTTGAAACCTTCCTTGTTGATCTGTTTCATAAGCTAAGGTTGGTTGGTTGGTTGAATTTTTACGGCGCACCAGCACAAAGATGCCATTTAGCGCCATACCAAAGGTTATATCCTTCATTATATACAAATGGTAAAAAGGTTTGGTATCAGCCAGCTAATATTAGGTGAATAATGAGTTACCTAGCAATGGATAGGGGAGGTAATGGGAAGAATGTCTTTCCTTTGTCTCAATGATACATAGATGAGTAAGACAAGATTAGCATTCTTTCACAATTGCTGGATTTGAGAATCATTGAAGCTTCTTTCCTAATGTTAATGTGGTCAGGTAAATATTCTTTCAAAAACAAAAAACATTTTTTTTTTCAATTGGTCATGTCTATCCATATCCATATGTCTGTCCATATGATCATTCATCAGTTGTACCTCATATGTCCATGTGTGTGTCCATTCATCAGATGTAATCCATATATCTGTTCATGAATCTATTCATCAGTTGTAATCCTTATGTCTGTGCATGTGTTCATTCATTAGTTGCAAAAACTGTCTGTTTATATGTCCATTCATCAGTTGTAATCCATACATCTGTACATGTGTCCACTGATCAGTTGTAATGCCTATGACCATGTATGTGTCTATTAATCAGTTGTACATGACCATTCATCAGTTGTAATCCATGTCTGTGCATATGTCCATTCATCAGTTG
This sequence comes from Potamilus streckersoni, assembly GCA_016746295.1. NCBI lineage: Eukaryota > Metazoa > Mollusca > Bivalvia > Unionida > Unionidae > Potamilus > Potamilus streckersoni. The sequence continues at coordinate 762,354 of JAEAOA010001214.1, forward strand.
TAATCCATATGTCTGTGGATGTCCATTTTTCAGTTGTAATCCATATGTCTGTGCCTATGTCCAATCATCAGTTGTAATCCATGTCTGTGCATGTGTCCATTCATTAGTTGTAATCCATGTTTGTGCATGTGTCCATTCATTAGTTGTAATTCGTTTTTGTGCATGTGTCCATTCATCAGTAGTAATCCATGTTTGTGCATAAGTCCATTCATCAGTTGTAATGCATGTCTATGTGTCCATTCATTAGTTGTAATCCATGTCTGTGCATGTGTCCATTCATCAGTTGTAATCCATGTCTGTCCATGTGTCCATTCATTAGTTGTAATCCATGTTTGTGCATGTGTCCATTCATCAGTTGTAATCCATGTCTGTGCATGTGACCATTCATCAGTTGTAATCCATGTCTGTGTCCATTCATTAGTTGTAATCCATGTTTGTGCATGTGTCCATTCATCAGTTGTAATCCATATTTGTGCATGTGTCCATTCATTAGTTGTAATCCATGTCTAAGCCTATGTCCATTCTTCAGTTGTAATCCATGTCAGTATGTGTCCATTCATCAGTTGTAATTCATGTCTGTGTATGTGTGCACTGATCAGTTGTAATCCATATGTCTGTATGTGTCCATTCAACAGTTATAATCCCTGCTTGTGTAGTGTCCATTCATCAGTTCTAATCCATGTGTCTGAGCATGTGTTGATTAATCAGTTGTAATCCATAGGTAGGTGTATATGCCTGTTCATCATTTGTAATCCATGTCTGTACATATGTCCATTCATCATGTGTAATCCATGTCTGTGCATGTGCCCATTCATCATGTGTAATCCATGTCTGTTTGTGCACATTCATCAGTTGTAATCCATGTGCCTGTGTTTTTTCCCATTCATTAGTTGAAATCCATATATCTGTGTATGTGTCCATTCATTAGTTTTAATCTATAGAGAATTATATTTGCTATGGTGTTTCACAAGAACACCAGCAATGGTTGGAGCCAATTTATAGCTTAAGTTTGGAATGGGGTTTTTTTTGTTTTAAAGTATTATAATTTTAAAAGTTGATATTTGAAATGGCTTCCTTCTAAAGTTTCAATTTGACTTTGTGTAGAATCTTTTCTCATGCAGAATATCTATGCTGATTACATCGACTTCAAGAATAAGAAAGTTAAAGAGCTGAACATTAGCCCCACAGAGTGTTCTTTCAACACAGGTGTCTTTGTAACAGACATTGACCTCTGGAGGAAAGAAAACATAACACAGAAATTGGAATATTGGTTGGAATTGAATACCAGGTAGGATTGGCAGTTCCATAGAGCTCAGGCTGTAAAAGTCAGTATTGTTTGCAACAATGTTTTCCATCAAATGACAAATATATTAAAATCAATATTGTCTGCAATAGTTGTCCATCAAATGACAACATATGAAAATCAATATTGTCTGTAGTAGTTTTCTGTCTGATGCAGATAACATAAAAATAAATATTTTCTGCAACCATCTGATGACAAGTATCATATAATAATCAATATGTCTGCAACAGTTTTCCATCTTGAGGGCAAATAACATAAAATAAATATTGTCTGCAACACAATTTTCCATCAAATGACAACATTAAAGAAGCCCATTTATATGCTGATATTTCATGTGTACAAGACAGATCCAACTGCATTGTATAGACTTGTATGGCATAATGTACCAGAAAATCTTGGTCTGTGAGGTTTGTTATGAGTATTCAGTAAAACAAACAACTTGGACCCTAATCTACAAGTGCATTATGGGATTGCAAATCATTATCTAGGTTGTTAGCCTGAATAGCAAGCAAGGATGGTTGATCATCAAAACCTAATGAAAGTTTGTTACATTTATCTTGAATAATTTAATGTATCTAATTCGAGATATTTTACTTCTCTAAAGACCTCGCAGTGGTATGTTAGTAAAAATAAAATGCACTAAAATGTAAACAATAAGCTATGTAAAAATAGGTAACAACAACAATATAAATTTACAAACACTTTACTAATCCAGTTACAGTCAAACCTATCCCAATATTGACCTTTTACTCAGCAGACACCTGTTTACATCGACCATTCTGATTTACCCCAGCAAATTTTTTTATACCAATGTTGTGAACTTAGTGGTCATACAAGTATTGCATAACTAAACTGGTTTTTCCCTGCCTTGAATGGATACTGGTGTAGTATATCCACAGTGACCATGTAGCCTATACAAATTATATTTTGTTTGACTTCATCAGGAAGGCATTGTTTAGATAAAGGAATATGATGTGAATTGAAGTACAAAATTTCTTATCTTATTTCTACTCCATATTCCAGTCATGTTGACCACCTGACTCAAAAGACAAAAGAGTCAATATGTCAAATTGAAAAATGAGGCAGTTTTTATCATTAGGGTAGATGGTCAAAGCAATACATTTCCCAAATGGTGTTGTTTTGATATCCATTTACCTGTGAATTAAAGCCTTTGATGGGGGCCTCGAGTGGCCAGAGTGGCCGAGTGGTCTAAAGCGATGTCCGTTATGGATCACTGCCATCTCACCTCTGTCTTCGTGTGTTCGAGTCTAGGATATGTGGATATGTGAGAAAGCTTACCAGTAGCTTCTCGTGGGTGGGTGGTTCTTTCTGGTGATTTCCCGCTTTCTTCCTCCACCATTAATACTGGCCGCCATGAATAGCTTATCATGTGCTGAAAAATGGCGTTAAGCCCAACAACAACAACAACAACAACAACAACAACAACAAAGCCTTTGATGATGAAACAATTTGCCTTAGAGTTACATCTGTTTTGACTAGAGTCAAGGATCATTTATTTTTAAAACTTGTCAGGTGAAGTTTTGGTTCATGGGTCAGAAACAGTAGCCATATACATCTTCTTTCTCAAGTTGCTGTTCATCCAGGCATCTCACATTAGATGACTTTCAGTTGATGTCAGTGACTGGCTTATCCATATATTATTTTTAAAGTTTGAACAGCTGTTTTAAAGCATAAAATTGCAAGTAGGATGACCAGTTTCAGTCCTGTTATATGGCAATAGGTAATCTGTCAAAGAAATTATAGTTTGGTCTTGGTGCATAAAACAAACTATGATCAGTGAAAATTTAATTAATGGGATTGATCAAAGTGAGCAGGATACCGTAATCTTAATGTGGAACATAAATTTTTGAGAGAATAACATTTATACATATTATATGATGTCAATGAATAGTGTTCATTTAATATCATTATTATTATTATTATTATTATTATTATTATTATTATTAATATTATTATTATTATTATTATTATTATTATTATTATTATTATTATTAATTTTTATAATTTGTGGATTGTAATTTTTTTTGCATTTTTTTTTACAAAATCAACCTGTGTTCATAGGTCATCTGTATACAAAGGCCAGCTTTTCTTTTTTAATGGGGGCTGGTATCAACAGGTCTGACAGAAGTTCAAAAGTTTCTTGTGAGGATTTGAGTAAACAATGTTTAATTTACTGATCAAATAAATAGGTAACAATACATGTCTTTACCTCCTAAAATGAGTACACCAAACGAAAAATAGATCGAGTCACCATCTTCTTTGTCACGGAGACACCATAGTTTCTCAGACTTGTCAATAAAATCTACCAGCTTTGGAAAGTTTATGACACTACAGTAACCACAAAAAAATATGATACAAAGCCTGGTGGGAGCAGTATTAAATATTTTTCAAAGCCAAAATTATTTTTAAACATTGTATGAAAGATACACTATAACATAGTTGAAATTTCACCATCCTAGAAATGAACAGAAGTACATTTAGAAGTACATATATTTTTCCTTAGTAGAGAATCACAATTGGAGGTAATGTCTAAATTATTACAAAGAAAGGAAATGATGGAGCTTTCATCAGGGTTCCTACACTATCGGGAAAAAGTTGGGAGAAATGATAATTTTTTGCCAGACTGTGAAAAGTCCTTAAAATGTGCAAACATTGATGAATGTCAGGAAAACCCAGAAATTTTCTGACACCATTTGACACCTGAAGCAATTTACATAATTGATTCATAACTGAACTGATCATGAATTAAATTTAACGAATTCTGACCAGAATATTCGGAAGTTGCAGTATTAATTATTTTGGGTGCTTGCCATAAGCATTTTTATTGAATCAATCATAATGCTCAGTGGATTAGATTCATCTAGTAGGCTTTTTTCTACAGACAGCTTGATATCCCTATTTTTTCTTACATGAAAGATGTGAATACCAGTCTAGCATCACAAGACACCAACATGGTGATGGCAAAGTGTAGCAGCTTACCAAATGGCCTAGCAAACTTAAACTCTGTTAAATTGGGTCATATATGCATGAAATTGAAATGAAATTTATTTATTTTCCCAAAAATTGTGATAATTAAATTCATTTTGTCTTTAATCTGACAGGACAAAATAAAACTATGGCATTGATAAAATTTGACCTGGTACTTGTGATTTGCGTTGGTAGCCACATGAGAACACAAATCTCACAATACACTTTCATGACATCTCAGATCCAGTAGTCACCTGACATCAGTAATAACCCATTTCAAATGTTGTAGAAAAAAAAAATGTTAAATGAAAGTCTTATGCTGGTTGTAATTAAAATACAAAACAAAAGAACCCACAATTCTCTAGATTTATTCTGAGAAATAATACCGGGGTTTTGTAGTATCAATTTTAATGGCCAGATTGGTGCTACACAAACAGATTTCTTGTCATTGTTCTTGAAATAAATATGTTGAGAAATATATGTTCTGTCTGATATTTACAAATGGTATTTATTTAATATAATTGAATTTTTGTACAGCAACATTGAAAAGGAGTTTGTTGTTGATATCACTTGACTATTGAGATTTGTGAAGTTATGTGACTAGTAATGAAATGAGTACTGGGTCAGGTTTCATCTATGATGTTTCATCAAGTCTGACAATGGATTAAAGACATAATGATTCTAATACTTGTCATTTCTGAGCAAATAAATTATTTTCCTTTCGATTTCAGGCAGGTATGAGTCGATATAACATTGTTTAAATTTGCTATGCCTGCTGGTAAGCAACTAGTCATATGTCGTTACTGCATGTTGGAGGCAATTTCCAAACTTTTTATATGCAATTTCTCTGACCTTACATTCCAACCTAAATGTCCAAATGAGAAAAATGGGGTGGGAATATTTGGAGGAATCCTGGATTACAAAACGGACTGCTATTCATTTTCAGCCAATTTTGTTGTCCAAAATGTAGAAAATCTGAGCTGATCTTTGGTGCAAAACTATTACACAGTGATTTGTAGTTAGAAGCATTGGTTCAGATCGTAAATAGAATATCGGATAAATGGGAAATTGTTGTCCTCATCCCATATATATTAAAATATGATACAAGCCTAGTATCAAGACAAGTTTCGGGACTAGTGTATGGAATTATAAGACAAGTTGATTTTACAGAACATTCAGTCCTTATGCAGCAATTATAATTTCTAAGGTCTTTCGTCAAAACGTAAATCAAACCCTTTGTAAATATTTTTTAAATGATGGAATTTTAACCAGATCTTAAGGGGTTTAAGTTGTTTCAAAAATCTTGTTTGGGATTTTATTGACACAGATAATTTCAGTGATAAGATTCTAATACTTTGCATTTATTGCATTTTATACTGTGATAAGAAATGCTTACTCTGAATAACACTGTATATAACATGCATTTACATTACTATCGGATTCTTTAGAATTGGTTTGAAAGGAAATGAAACTAATTTATGTTTTTTATGTTGTTTCTAAGTAGCAACATAATGCAGGTCTGCAAAGTAGGGTTAGAATTTTTATTTGGTACATTGTAATGACCATGCATGCCAATTTATAGGAATATAGTCAAAACTTGGTTTGTGTGATACATTTTATGGTTTTGTACATTAACATCTTTTCTGACATAGATGTTTTTTTAGTCTTTAAATAGAAACATCTTGAGATTTAGAAAATGCATCTTTTATAATCTAAAGTGTTCTATAATTTAATTCAGTAATGGTCACATATAAACCTTAAAAAATTAATTTCATCATGGAAAAACTGAAAATTTATTTTTAGAAGAGCATGGGAATCATGTTTTATGCTGTTATACCCTTAGCCTGTTGCCTTAGGTAAAACACCCAATGATCATTTAAAACAATTGAAGGCCAAAAATGTTTTGTCCTTTTGCTTCATGACTCCTTTCAGTTGTAAATTAACTTTAGCAAAATATGGATGCTATTTTAATATAATATTATTATTGGGTTTTTTTTCTACATTCAGAAAGCTGAATATAATATTGAACTAAAATGCCTTTTGTATGTAACAGTGTGATGTATTAACATAAATGAAATTTTCATGAGTTTTTGTCTTATTAAATTTGCAATATTTGTATACAATTAAACCACGAGTTTAGAATATTTTATTCTGATGTTACAGGGAGGAGGTATATGGTAATGAAATAGGAGGAGGTGGTTCACAACCCCCAATGATGCTGGTTTTCTACAGAAACTACACACATCTTGAACCAAACTGGAATATCAGATATCTAGGTAATGTTTTTAGATAGTTAGATCTCTAAAGGTCAAAAAATTAATACAGTTTGCAGTTGGACTTAACCTATAATAGAATATATACTGTACACCAAAATTTGTATGATAGTTTTTCTGTTTTGTATTAAATACCATCTTAGTTTTGATTTATCTACAGTTTCAATTTTAGTATAGCATACTCTTTTTAAACATAATGCTGAATTCTCACACCATATATGCTTCAAAAAAGAGGAAAAAATATTCATGGACATTATGTTTTGATCAACGTCATGGAAGCAAAAAATTCCTACTAATTGGTAGTAATTATGAGTTCTCACTTGAGACAGAAGAGAAAATTTTCAAACTATCATTAGATATTGGTGTAACTAGACATGATAAAAGTGTGCTTGTATGAGTCAGTTTTTAAATCACTTGTGTTGCAAGTAGACCAAATACAAATCTATATTTCTTTATGGAACAATTCTTACAAGTCAAGAAAAAGGCAGCAAAAAATCACAATTGTGCAGAAGAAGGAAAGTGATATTGTACACATAAATACTGAATAAAATATATCATTGAATCTCCAGCAAGGTGTTGAGCAAACATAAATGCAACACACCCTCAGTATAGGGTCCATTTTGATCCTTTGTTATTACATGCTTTCTCTTAGGAGCATATGCCAAAAATGGGAATAATCTATTCTTGACATTATCATGACTATCCGAGTTTATTTTGTTTTCATTTCAAACCCTGGATATAGACGCATTTCTTTTCCAGTATGCTACTATTTGATCATACCATAGGGATATGACCAATGACTTGCAAATCCAACACTCCCGTTATATGAGCCGCCCTTCAAGCCCATATATGGATTCACTCCTAAAGCCCATATATGGATTCTCTCCTAAAGCCCATATATGGATTCACTCCTAAAGCCCATATATGGATTCACTCCTAAAGCCCATATATGGATTCACTCCTAAAGCCATCACTCCTAAAGCCCATATATGGAGCCATTCATACCCATATTTGGAGTCCCTCCTCAAGCCAATATTTGGAGTCCCTCCTCAAGCCCATATTTGGAGTCCCTTATTTAGCCCATATTTTGAATCACTCATCAAGCCCTTATATTGAGTCATTCCTGAAGCCCATATTTGAGTCCCTCCTTTAGCCCATATATGGAATCACTTATCAAGCGCTTATATGGAGTCATTCCTCAAGCCCATATTTGGAGTCCCTCCTTTAGCCCATATTTAGAGTCCCTCCATTAGCCCTTATATGGAGTCATTCCTCAAGCCCATATTTGGAGTCCCTCCTTTAGCCCATATTTGGAGTCCTTCCTTTAGCCCATATTTGGAGTCCCTCCATTAGCCCTTATATGGAGTCATTCCTCAAACCCATATTTGGAGTCCCTCCTTTAGCCCATATTTGGAGTCCCTCCATTAGCCCATATTAGGAGTCATTCCTCAAGGCCATATTTCACAAGATTTTCTAGAGTCTTTGCATACCTTAAGAGATCAGAGAAGAGACCTTCTCCTGAGTTAGGGAATGTAACTTTCCACACATTATACCTATTCTCCTAAGGTATTAAGATCAGGTAAGTATTGGCTGTGTTACATAATTATTAAGTATTGGCTGTGTTACATAATTATTAAGTATTGGCTGTGTTACATAATTATTAAGTATTGGCTGTGTTACATAATTATTAAGTATTGGCTGTGTTACATAATTATTAAGTATTGGCTGTGTTACATAATTATTAAGTATTGGCTGTGTTACATAATTATTAAGTATTGGCTGTGTTACATAATTATTAAGTATTGGCTGTGTTACATAATTATTAAGTATTGGCTGTGTTACACAATTATTAAGTTCTTTTGAAAAAGGGACAGACATTAGGTAAAGTTGTCTGTATTTTCAGCAAGCTGAATGGAGAAGTGCTGGCATACATATGGGTTTTTTCCATGTACTGTGACAGACTTTTTACTTATGATATGATATTAGGGAAAACTGTGCACTGTCCAGGAAATGCACCAACTTCAGCAGTTATTAAAAAAGAAAAAAAAAGAGATTTTTCCCAGGATAGACAATACTAGCATCTGAAAGTGCAATAAAGGAATTTTCAAAATGTGAATTTAGAGGAACGCAGAAGCTTTAGGTTAGTTTTTTTCTCTCCCTTCAGTCTACTTCTGCAGTTCAGGAAGTGAAAACATCGAAGCAGAGCCAGCAATCTTTTAAGACATGTATAAAAAGTAAAGCCATGCTGTATACTTATGGACACAATAACACTTATCAATCATACACCAAAATAAGGAATATTTTAAGTTTTTTAATAATGTTTTCTGGCTCATTTTTAAATGACCAGGATGACAGTAGTTACTCTTCATTCATTGGAAACTATTTGACTGATTTAACCCTTTCCATGGCTGTGGAAGGGGCAGATAGTGTTACCATTGTCCACCGGTTTTATGCTTCAATTACAGATATAGTTTCTCCTCACTTATATGTGACAACGTTTTGGATTGAAACTAAATATTTGTTGAGGATTTATACAAAAGTGACCTACCTTATATACTCAGTTATAAGTTAAATTCAACTGTAAACAACCTTGACCCAGATTTCCTGTTATATGATGCAATGTCAGATCCTAGTATATGCAGTTTGCATTTGGACTCGACTTATAAACAAATATATATGGTAGGTCAGCTATGATTGTCATCATTTTTATTTTAATTAATTATTTTTAATTTTAATTAATAATTTAATTATTTTTATTTTATAAATTTTATGAATATATGGCACATCAATTAATGACAACTTTGCACTTCCATACTGGACTCGCAATATTGGTGAGAGTATGTTTCTATTTTTTTTTTTTTTTTCATTTTTAAGGTTTAACACCTGGAACTTCCTACACCAAATCATTCCTGAAAGAAGCCAAGCTGATACACTGGAGTGGGACATTCAAGCCCTGGGGTCGAACAGCTCAGCATTCAGACATTTGGGACAAGTATTATATTCAAGATCCCAGTGGTAAATTTGAGCCTATCAGAAGATATAACAAAGGTTAGACATTATTCAAGACATGAGGAAGAACAGCTCAGCGTTTGGATATTTTAGGACAATTATTTCATCAAAGACATTTTGGAACAAGTATTTCTTCAAAGTGTTTGAATTGTCCAAAGTGTTTGAATATTGAAATGTCAATTTATTAATGTTATTTCATTGTCTAGACTTGAGGGAAAAATGATATATAGACAGTTATAGGATAGGTTAGAAGGAATCAAAGATTTTTATGAAGGATATTTTCCTTTCCAGATAATTGAATTTTAAATAAGTCATAGTTTAAAAGAATTATTGTAAAGTTTGAAATATAGAGAAAATTGGAAAGTTATATGACTTTTACAAAAATGTTTATCAATGAAGGGCAGTACAGTGTGCATCCATCTTGTTTTGTCCCATCTTGCCCATTGAAGATTTAATTTCTGCTCAGTAATGTTTGAAGAACTTAATGGGTTGAAACTTAATTTGGTATGAATCTTTAAGTTAAAGAGTCCTGTATCAAGTTCAGTTTTCACTAGATTTTTTTACCAAATTCAATGGATTTATTGCCTGTCTTTGACTTGTCTGTTATATTACATTACATTGGCATGGACATCAATGTGATATGGACACATTTCAGGTTGTTGATTGTGATATTTTACATCATGAGTTTATGAGGATATTCCATTTTTTGTGATCTCATTCAGGAGCACCCTTAAAACTCATCTATTTCAACTGCAAGAACCGGCAAAAAGATCTAAAATGTATCCTTTCAACCTATCCTTACCTTAAAAATTTACAGCATGTTTTTCTGTTTCTAATTTTTGTGGTATTTGTTTTTATTTTTGTAATCATCTCATTATATGTTTCGTATTATTTTTAAGCGTTGTCAAATGTAAAGTGCTTAGAGCTTCTAAGATTAGGCGCTAGATAAAGTTCTCATTATTTTTATTATTAATATTATAAAAAAGATATTGAGAAAAATTTATATGAATTTAGTTAAATTTAGTGCACAGCCTTTTATGCACAGATATTATGACTTCAGCATCATATCAATACTGCATTGTGTTTATCTTAACACTTCAAACCTCACTGAATTAAAAGTGATCTATGCTTCTGTGGTGTTCACAAAATATCTCATTGTACAAGTAGTGATGTTTTTATTAGTACATTGCAGTCTGATTATACCCCTTGGGACTGATAAAATGTTTTAGTTGTCCTATTAGTTTATTAGAACAGGAAAATTCCAACATCTAAGTATATTACAAATAGATTACGCTTAGTTTCCCAATCTCCCAGGATAGTTGTAGAAATTGTTTAGTTGGACATCAAATTTTAATTATTTGTTTTTCTAGCTTGATAACACACCATTGTTTGTATGTATCTACTCATTCTACTTGGACGTTAGTGTGATCTGTATTGTTTTAATTTAGATGAAATGTTAAATTTTCTTTAGAAAATGATAAATTTGAATAATTTTTGTATTTACAGTTATATACATATCTCATACATGTGATGTATCTTGTAAATATTTTAACCATTTTCTTTCAAAAAGAAACTCCTAGTCAAACATAAATATGAATATGATGTAATTAGTTTATGTGTTATTTGAAACTTTGGTGCCAAATTAAATTTGTATCTAAGCAACATGTCTATGACAATGTACAGAACTTTTTATACTGTCATTGCAACATGGCCATTGCGAAGAGCATATTTTGTTTCTAGTTTTACATTTATTGTAATTGTATTCAGATACATTTTAGTTCATATATCAATATTTTTATGTCTGTGTTGCCTGCCCTTGCTTAATGGTTCTACAATAAAAATACCAATGATTATGTTTATTCCCAATAATTTTGAAAGCTGTCAATGACAAACCCAGGTAATGTTGCTTAAATTCCTTTTGATGATAGAAATAACAAACAAGCTTCTGTACAACATCTATTATATGTTATTAGGACTTTTATGTCATTGGACTAATGGAAATTCTCTGGACTTATAATATGATGTTTTTAATATTAATAATTTATCTTGATAATCATTTTTTGGAGAGAAAAAAAATTGGTGTCCACTTAATTCGGGAGTCAATATAATTAGAAAAAACACATACCTGATTCTAAACTAGATTTTGTTAAGAATCTAAAAGCTGTGCTTGGAATTCTTTTATAAAAATTTTGAACAAATGAGGTGATTAGGGATGATGCACTTCATGGCTAAAAATGCAGTTGGAGGACAATGCCATAATGCACATCCTTATTGATGTGTACCACTTGATGATGATGGAGATATACTCATCTTTTACACTACTATGCTATATTTGTGTGATAATATGCAAGTACTGTAGTATCATTTATTTTCATGGTTTTGTAAAAAAAGGTCATTTTTATGGGTACTTAAATTCAGGGTTTTGCCTGTCAAAGTTTGCATATTTGTAGGTATTTAATTTCATAGTTTAACCTCTACAAATACCCAATAAATCAAAAGAATAAAACTGTGCTGATCCAAACAGCTGTCAATTTAATGTATAAAACAATACTACCACCTGAGCACTGTGTTTTCAACCAAGCAAATAACATTAGTCAAAGCTGACACAGCCAGCAACACTAAAACAACACTGCCATCTGTATGAGGGCAAATAAAACAACATTAATCCCTTTCACTACATTTTCCTTTGAGTGCCCAACATCAAAGGAAGCTGACACAGCCAACAACACTAGGCCAATTTGTTATTAAAGTACACATGAATGATCTCTTGCTTAAACTTCGGTCCATCAAGTTGCACCATCAGTACTTTCTGATGATCTGGCATTAATACAGTGGCTTAAGAGAGATAAAATTCAACCCCCTCCTTGAATTCCTAACTAGTCAGAAACTGTGAACCAGGCAGCTAATGATGCACTAGAACCCCTGCTTGAGTCACTGTCCCAGAAAAGATAGTGAGAAGAGCATAACAGTTATAATGAGGAAATCCAGGCAAAGATAGGCAGATACTTCATTGATAATGGTGTTGCCAAGGCAGCCCACAAATTCAGTAGTGATCTGAGTTGTACAATCAGTGAGACCGCTGTATGGAGTATGTGGGACCAATACATAAAGTTAAAAAGGTAAGACGGGCAAGAACTTTCTAATTGACCCAGATCACCCTGGGGCAATCATTTGATGCTAGGAAGCGATGCTTGATACGTAGATGCAAGATTGGATAAAGAAAGTTAGAATTAATGAAAGATTGATCAATATTAGGAATGTAATGGCTGGGGCAGAGGGTTTGATCACCAAGTATGCTATCTGGCACATTATGGTGGACACATCAGCATCACCAAGCATTGGGTGAGGTTGCTACTTTGCCGTATGGTATTTTTTAAGCAGAAAGGAACAAAAAACATTAACCAGCTGCCCCGTGATTTTGAAGATATTTAAGAAAACATTCTTGGAGAAAGTTAATACTGTAGTGTAAATAGCACAATATTAAAGACTGTCTTATAATAAATTGGGATCAGAATGGGTGCCAACTGGTGCCAGGTGGTGACTGGACAATGGAAGCCCATGGATCAGCAATTTAGGGGTTATTTATCTGAGAACCATTTGTGAGTACCATGATACTTGATTGACATGATGTTGATACAGTGGCTTTGTCCAATCTGTGAAGTGTGAGCTTTAATACTTCAAAGTGTGAGCTTTAATACTCCAAAGTGTGAGCTTTAATACTCCAAAGTGTGAGTTTAATACTCCAAAGTGTGAGCTTTAATACTCCACTGTAATTAGTGTATATACATAGTGTTTCATTAATAACAATGTTTCAAGAAATAGTTATAGTATTTTACAGAATTGTTGTTCTTTTGGATTAAAAATGCATGGATAAAATGAAATGTGCTTTAAGAAGGATTTAAATGCTTCAACAACAGTTGTACTCAAATGAAGTATCGATTTGAATAAGTATTGAATTTATTTTTTATATACTGTTATTTTGTATTTTCTTTCATTTCCAGTATTACTATTGTTTGAATACCTTAAGCTTTTTCTCTATTTTCTATCTATCCTTACTTACCGCACTTGTCGATTAAAGGCAGTGAGTGTAAAATTACAGCTATTGGATACCTTATTGAATGTGTGCATTGAAACAATATAAAATGATTTGTAATTCTTGTTTCAAAGGTTAAAATAAGAAATTAAACACATGTTAAAGCTAATGTTTAATTACCAGATTACAGTACTGACCATGATTTACCAAATACTGGTAGCTGTGTTAATTTCTAGGAATGAAACACTAAGAAAATGGGGAGGGGGTGATCATTATACATGGCTCATTTTTTGTTGGGATTTAAATTCATGGTTTGGGGACAACAACAAAAACGACGAAAATTGTCCACCACAAATATTGATGATACTACAGTATTTAATAAAGGAGACTTATTTTATTGCATATATATGTTTCCAAAATCTTTAAATACAATAAAAGCAGTTCTAATGGATCTCTTTGTGTTAAAGAACTCTAGTAAAGAACAATTGGTCCATGTTGTAAATTTCGATGTAATTTTAATTTTATATAAAGTTTATTTTATCCTTAAAAGACAGTGTTTGTGATACATTGAATGTCCTTTATAAACAATACCACTCCATTGGCCTAGTGGTTAGAGTGTCCACCTCAGATGTGGGAGGTCGTGGGTTCGATCCTCGGTCGAGTCATACCAAAGACTTACAAAAATAGTACTAACAGCTGCCTCGCATTAAGAGGTTAGTGTTAGGACTGGTCTGCCTGGTGTCAGGATAGTGTGACTGAGTAGGACATCATGCTACATGTCTTCGGCATGAAGCCCCAGTGCTAGACATCACTGTAAACTGCCACACTACAGACATCATAGCTATATGACTTCGAGGGGTCCTAAGTAGCCAAGTGATCTAAAGTGCTCTTTGTTACGGATCACTGCCATCTCACCTCCATCTGCATGGGTTTGAGTCTAAGATTTGTCCATATGTGAGAAAGCTTGCTGGTGGCTTCTCGTGGGTTGGTGTTTTTTTTCCAGGGATTTCTCGGTTTCTTCCTCAATTATTAATACTGGCCGCCATGTATAGCCTATCATGTGCTGAAAAATGGCATTTAGCCTCACAACAACAACAACAACATTGTAGCGATGTGTCTTTATATGGAAATTGGGGAGCCAAGAAGCTGTCTGTAGCAAACAGCTGATTTAAACAGTTTTTCCTTGTACCTGCAAGTCCAAAGTACACCAACTTTAGCAGTTATTTAAACAGGCAAAATTAATGTTGCCTTAGTAGAAAATGTTAAATTCTGAAGGTGTAATAAATGAAATATTGAACATAAAAAGTTAAAAATATTATCTTCTAGTTCTTTTTCTTCCAATTTACATCTGAAGTACAAGAAAATGACAATGCAGAGCTAGCATTCTCATTCTGTAATAAAACTGCTTTAAATATATGACTGCTATTGTATTCTGAATATTACAGTAAGACTTCCTACAACTGAATATTACAGTAAGACTTCCTATAACTGAATATTACAGTAAGACTTCCTACAAATGAATAGTACAGTAAGACTACCTATAACTGAATTTTACCGTAAGACTTCCTACAACTGAATATTACAGTAAGACTTTCTACAACTGAATATTTAGTAAGATTTCCTACAACTGAATATTACAGTAAGACTTCCTATAACTGAATATTACAGTAAGACTTCCTACAACTGAATATTACAGTAAGACTTCCTAAAACTGAATATTAAACTAAAAACTGAAACTATTGACTGTAATGGATGTGTTGGTACCATTTTACATACATGCCACACACACTACACTCTTTGGACACAAATGTGGTACAGTACGAGTCATAAATTTGTATTGCATGTGCTGAAAACGACAATGGGATGAAAATGACTTGGCATGCAGCACTCTACAGACCTGGCACAGTTCTTGCCTGGTCTGACTTAACTTTTCATGCAGATTTGTTATTTATTTTGGTGCTAATAAGGTCATTCTGATACAGATCTGACATCTTCATACTTGATAGAAAGGTCCAAATGTTTGGTCCCAAAAGCATCCAGCTTAAATAAGTTTCACTGTATGAATACAGTGTTATTAGTGTAATATTTAAATCAAAATATACCTTATGCTGTTGTGAAGAACAAATGGATCAAGTCTGACACACATGTAATAGAAGCTGAGATGGCAGTCCACCAGCATGTGACACATCACAGAAAGTGTGACAGCAGTCCACCACACTGCAACATGTATCACAGTAAATAAGATATCAGTCCACCAGACTGTGACACATCACAAAGTGTGACAGCAGTCCACCACACTGCAACATGTATCACAGTAAATAAGATATCAGTCCACCAGCCTGTGACACATCACAGAAAGTGAGACAACAGTCCAACATTTCATTGATACATACCACAAATTAAAAACAAATAAAATCAAAAGATAAAGGCAAAGGTCAGCAGTGTAAATCATTTTTAGTTGTTGAGGTAAATTATTAGATGTTTCTTGATATGTGTATTTGTTCTCATGGTATTTAAATTCAAGACAGAAGATAATCCAAGTGGTTGGTACTCACAAGGTTAAAGGCCAATGTCACAGGTTGGTTGGTAGCATGTTATGAAGGCTACATTGACATCACTGCAGGAAAGATAAGGCATTTACATGCATTGAATTCATTTGGTTTTGTGAGTACGGATTCTGCTGGTTCAAGAAGGGGTCCAATTGTTTCATTGGATTGCAAATTGGCCCTGTTGTTTCATCGGATTGTGAAGAGGCCCTATTGTTCCATGGATTGTTGTTGTTGTTGTTGTTATAGGGTTTAACACCATTTTTCAGCACAAGATAGGCTATACATGGCAGCCAGTATTAATGGTGGAGGAAGAACCCTGGAAAACCCCGGGAAGAACCACGGAGCTATGAGAAGCTAGAGGCAGGCTTTCTCACTTACCCACATTAGCAGAGTCTGGAATTGAACTCATGCAGACAGAGGTGAGATGGCAATGATCTGTAACAGGTAGCACTTTAAACAACTCAGCCACTCAGATTGAGACGCGGTCCTGTTGTTTTCATGGACCTAGAAGGAGTCCAAATGTTTCATTTAATTGAGGAGTCCTATTGTTTCCATGGATTTAGACCATTCCAGTGGTTTCCATGAAAAGAACAATGGGTATTGGGTGTTTAAATTTGTGATGTGTAGCTACCATAAAACCATGGCATTTTGTACCCATGAAAAATATTGAATTGACAGTATTTGATTGACATATTGAACTATCATATTTTATACAGTTTAGAAACATCCATGAGATAATACATCTAAAACACTGTCACTTACAATTCTTTAGAGATCAGATCATATTTGAATTTAAAGGTTTATTTTCAATTTAACAGTGTTCGTTAGAAACAAGCAAACATTAATGACACAGCTGAATTAATATTTTATCCAATTTTTATAATCCTTCACTCAGGAAATCTTAAGTTTAGACTTAAAGAGCATTTTGAATGATTGTAGAGACATCATACACGTGATCCAGTCAACAAGAATGGGTTTTCAGATCGAGGTTTGTCTATTGATGTATTTTAATCATGTGTAGTTATATGGCTTATTCAGTATGTCTTGCTGATTTGCTTTTTGAATTAAATTTTATATTTAAATAATGTGTTGGCTGTTTGGTTCATTTGGCTCTAAATCCAAGTAAACTTAATGGTTTGCCCCTGTACATCAATCTGTAGTTATCTTAAATTTCTTATGATAAACTATTTCACCAATTTTGACCAAACTTTGAACATAACTTCCTGTCATGAAAGCTTTCATTGATACCAATCTGCTGTCAAATATGGCCACAGTTACTAAAAATACTAACAATAAGATATTAACGTTCTTACATACAAAGGTTTCTACACTGAAATGATTTTCTTGAGAGACAAGATTTAGAGTTGTTGTGTAAAATTGATAGGCTTAGGAGTTATTTCCCTTGAATGGTTTGAATTGTTACAGTGTAAATAGCAGTGAATTCAGACCTTTGATCAATCATGTGAATATATGGGTATTATTTTAGGACCTCATCTCTGATATGCTCTGGTTGTAAACTATTATCATAAAGCTATTTTATTTTGACATCAGCATTCTTATTACAATTCTAACAAGCTTGGCAAAGAACCAGAGTTCTGCAGTCTCTGTGTCTCTGAGACAATGACAACAAGCTATTATGCATGACCTAATGTATTCAATTTGGCTTAATGTGAAAAGTAAAAAAAAATACAAAATCAGAATTAAAAATCACCTGCAATGGCCATAGTCAGTTCTCATGTATATTAAATATTTAGATTTATATATAAAATATTTTTTTCTTTATTGGTTCTTTATTATTCCCATTATAGATTGACCATTGGGTTGGGGAACCATCCCAAGGTCACCTTACAATCAAACATTTCTTGTTTCCAGATAAACTAGGGATAATAAATATAATCTATATTAAAAGAAAAAGAAAAAAAAAAGATAACACACACACAACACACTCATACACACATGCATATGGCATGCAATCTCTAGATACTCAATCTCAAGATACTCAATCTAAATAGATGAATACATGTAGGTTACATAGGGTTTTGAAAAAAGTGTTTGTTCCTGTTTACCATCCAATCAGATACAAGCTACCTATTCATTTGTTGAGGTCCATTTTTTTAAGAAATTGGTCCTGTTTTATTATCTTAACAGCATATTTTTAAATGTTCTTATACAATACAACTCTCTACTTAAAAGCTTAAGTGGAAGGATTTTGCATATTGAATCTGCAAGTATAAATGTAATATTTTGCCGAAATAAGCAAAAAATTACACAAACTGTCCAGTTTTCACTTGCTAAAAGTGTTTCTTTTTTGGACAAATGTACAACATTTGGGCAAGAAGGTGCACAATGTTCAATAAAACTGTACCAGAACTGTGAAGTAATATTGCAATCATGGAAGAGATTTTCAATACTTTTATTCTCTCTTACAAAACATACATTTGTTGTTGTCCAATATGTTAATATTTTTTAAAAAAATCATAGCGATTATTCTGTGGATTGATTTAAAGTTACATAATTTTGCCCTGGATATATCTCAGACCACTCCTCACTACTTTTATTTGTATTCAATACTTGCATCCAAGATTCTTGCTTAGCACTATGTTGCCTTTTAGCCCTTTTTAAAAGATTTTTGTAAACAAACTTGAGAGAATTATGTTTTTGTAGGTCCATTATTTTATCCTCCTGTCTATCAAAATTATTACGTGCTTAATGGTTTTTTATGGCTTCATTCCATGCTTTTGGAATTTTGGATATTAAGGAGGAGCATTTCAAGAAGTCACCTCTTCTAGTGTTTTGTTTTATCATTTCAAAAGGTAATCAATTGTAATGATTGTCTACTAAATCATTGAAAATTTCAAAACTGGCTTCTGTCCAGGTTTTGTATTGATAGAACATTCTAGGGGAAATAAAATTAAAAATACTTATGGATAAGAACTCATTTGCACTTTGCAGTTCCTCTTTCCAAAAACATACTGCCAAAATAACATCTCTCAAAAAACTTTTTAATGAGTTTAATAAATTCTTCTAATTTCCTTCACCCTAAGTTCCAAATATCCTTTTCATTTCTGAGTATTGTTGTATTGACTAAGTTCTGCAAAGCTCCATTTTCATTTCCCAGCAATCTTTTTATGCCTCTTATCTTAATATACCTAATAACTGAGAATATATGTATCATATTGAGCTCTGGGGCTACTAATATATTGGGTTTAATTCTCTCTACTTTTCCACCCCATACAAATTTAAATAAAGTTAAATTTAGTTCTGCTTCAACTTTGGCTGATGGATTTGGAAGTGCTGAGAAAGGATATATAAATATGAGCAGAACAAGGGTTTTTACAACAATTACCTTACCAACAACTGACAGATGTCTTTCACTGCAGCTTGCTAATATTATTTTTTGGCTTTGTTAGTTTCTTCATATAATTAATTTCTACCATTTGTTGTAAATCAGGCGAAAAAACCATGCCATGGAGTTTAAAGTTTGAGGAGAACCAAATTAGGCCCATATTGGGACATATTTTTTCATTAGAAAATGTCTTGTTTCCATTACAAATGGCTTAAGTTTGTGTTATGTTACATTTAAGTCCAGATAATAGAAAAATACCTTGCAAGATATTCATAGCTGCTTTAAGAGAAAGTTGAAATCCATCAAGAAGAATAAAAGTGTCATCGGCATACTGACCCAATTTTTATTCATTGACATCACAGATCAGTCTCCGTACATACATATTTTGCTATCAAGTTATAGCTAAATCTCAACCCCAATAATAAATGTGTAAGGTGCAAGGGGATCTCCTTGATGACACTCTTTTTAGTAAAAAAAAAAAAAAAAAATGACCTATGTCCATTATTTATAACGCAACTTTTAGAGTCATTACAAAACAGCCTAAACCACTTACAAATAGAATCGACAAAGTTGAATGATTGTAAAGCTTCTTCCACAAAGGTCCATTCAATTGAGTCAAAGACTTTTTCAAAGTCTATTAGTAATAATAAACCATTTTCAAGTTGATTCATGATATCATATAGTATCCTGGTATTTTCTTCAATAAATCTACCCTTCATACAACCTTTTTGAGTGTCACTGATTACTGAGTGAAGAACCTTTTTGATCCTGGCTACAATGGCTACCAAAGCAATCTTATAGTCAATATTTAAAAGTGATATATGTCTTCAATTTTTTAAAAAAATCTTCTACCTTTTTCTTCTTTTGGTAGACATGTTATGACTCCTTGAGTCTAAAAATCTCAAAGTTTTCCTGCATTGTATCCATAATTTTTTATCTGAAAAGGAATCACCCAAGAGACTTCCAGAAGAATTTATAGAACTCTACAGTGAATCTATCGGAGCCAGGACGTTTTCTGTTTCTCATCCGTTTTAGAGATAAAATGCATTCATTAAATCTAAGCACACCCTTACATGATTCTCTTTCCTCTTGACTGACTTTAATATTGTGATTAAAAAATCTATTTTGGTTAAATAATCTATTTTGAGTTTCTTGAGTCTCCTCGTCATCAAGCTGAACAATTCTACTTTTGTAAAATTCCATATAAAACTTTTTGGGGCTTCTAAAATATCTATTTGTTCAGATAATTTTTTTAATTTTCTTTTTGACGTAATTTCTTTTTTCAAGATTTAAAAAGTACTTTGTGCTTTTTTTCTTCAAATTCATAACATTTGGCTTTAGATCTTAAGATAACACACTGTATTTTTTCTTATATTCCTCTAATGTTGCTTTTTTTTCCCTCTAACTTTTCTAGTTTCCCGTCTGTTTTATTCAACAGTTCCCCATAAATTTCTACTATTTCCTGTTCAATTTTCTTTAATTTTTCCCGTTTCTCTTTCATTTTCTTAAAAGAGAAACATATAGTTTCAGATCTTATTTTCATTTTCAATATTTCAAAGAACATTTGATCATTACAGGAAAGAGCAACATGGGGGGAGTCATCTTTATTTCCCCCTACATAATATTTATTTACATTGTAAGCTATACACTTTTTAACTAAATCAGCATACTCAATGTTCTTCAACAGTTGGGCATTAAATTTCCAATATCCTTTTCCCCTTGAACATGTTGAGAAAGCCACACTCAGAGCAATAGCTGAATGATCTGACTTATATCCAGGTAAGACACATGCATCAACCCATCAACTGTAATCATATGAATGTCTTCTGATACAAGAAAGTAATCTAATCTGCTTTGTTTCAAGGGAGATTTTTGCCTCCAGGTATACATCCTTAAGTCTTGATTCAAATTTTGCCAGGGATCAATTAGTTCCAATTCGTTTTTTAGGTCTTGGATCACTGATCTAGACTGTTGGTGTTTGTCATATAAAATATTATAAGTATCCAAGTCTAAATCCTGAACAGAATTCCAGTCTCCACACATTATAATTGATAGGTTCACAAGAAAAAAATCTCCTTTAACTTTCTAAAGCTAATATTATCATCATTATAACTATACAGATTCACTAGGGTTTTTCTGTTGATAGGATTATCTTCATTAAAACCATACAAATTGCCATTAATTGTAATATATAAAATAATAAACATTCCTTGACTGTCACATCTTTCTCAATGAATTACAAATTCGAATGTATTTCTAAAAAATATTGCAACCCCAGCACTATTACTAGAGCCGTGGCTAAATATAATACATTGTATCCCCATTCAGCTGCCCAATATATTTCATCATTCTTTGTACTTTGAGTTTCTTGCAGGCATACTATCGATACATTCTTTTGTATTACCCAGTGAAAATGTCCCTTAAGACTGAACCTTGCAGGCCTCTAACATTCAATGATATAATTTTTACGTTATTATCCATGAGATCGGCAGAATTTTACATATACATGTTCTTGTACAGGAATGTATGAAGTAATTATCACCTTGAATTTATCATATGCATGGCTTTCACACACACACACATACTCACACAGAATACAAACATCTATAATAAAAACATCCATGGTGTTGCAATACATTCTGTAGATTTGGCTGCAGTTAACATTAACACTGTAAATGATAGGCAACAAGTGAAAAAGCTCCATTTATGATAACTCTTAAATGCCTTTGACAAATTTCCAATAGGCACAGATTAATAAGAGTATAAATTACAAAATGTATGATAGAAGGAAAGGGATGAAGGAAGGGGAAGAAAGTATGAAAGAAGAGCATACATGAATATAGTGAATGACTGAATGACTGATCATGGGAGAACTCAAGTATCGAACATGGATGAGTAGTGTTGGATAGGATGAATAAACAACTGGGTAAGTAGATTTGAATATGGGTGAATGATGGTTTTTTGAATTAGTAGATGAATTGACTAAAGAGAGATTTTATATATTTGATGAGTGAGTAAAAAATCTAATAACTAATAACAAAACTGATGAAGGAAAGAAATAACTTTTTAAAAATGAAACAAATTAGAGCAGAAAGGGTAGTTTCCAAAAGAAAGGTTCACATACCTATTTGGCTAATTTCAGGATTTAGAGTTGCATAATTGGCACTTATACTCTCATTTTCTCATCATAAATGTCAAATTTTATCCTTTTTTCTGATTTGGTTTTACAATACACAAATCCGTTAAAGTACCAATCACTGTCAATCTCTTGATGCCGGGATCATTTATTTATAAGTTTAGTATTCGTTTTTGTCACATCCTAATTCCATTGCTCTGTTTAAAGTCTTTCTGCTTCTTGATAATTAGAAGTTTACAATCCAGACTCCAGAATTTGACAATCACTGGCCTTGGCTTTCCCTGTCGGCCTGGAATCCTATGTATAGCCACTATGTCCTTGTTATCCAAATTAATCTTTGTGACTTCTTTCACCACTTTCGGAATTTTCTCTCTCAGACTTTCATTCTCCTTCACCTCCAGCCCTAAAACTTTAACATTCATCTTCCTTGAAAATTTTTCCATTTGGTTCAAGGCTGCACTTGCTTGTTTTGATCTCCTGCCATACTCTTTCATGTCAGTTTTCATTTTATCATTGTCCTTTTTTTCTTTGCCTCCTCTAATTTTTCTCACAATTGATGGTTTTCAAATTCCAGTGAATTCACCCTATCCATCAACTGTCCTGTCCTCTCCTTTACTACCCTTTCACTTTCTACAGCTGTCACCTTTCTCAGGCTCAAAACTGCACCCACTAAGCTCTTTTTAACTAACAATTTCCTCACAATGGTTGAGACAATTTCTGTAAGGTCATCTTTTTTCACCAAATCAGCAATAGCAGATGTAAAATCCTCTTTGGAAATGCTCCTTTTGAGGCTTTGCTTTATTTCATCTAAGTCCAGCTGAATTGTACTCATACTTGATTCACTCAAACTTGTGTCAGATGTTTCCATTAGGGACCCAGTCTGTAATCTGGTTTTCATTTGTTGCTTGTCTTGGTCTTTCTTTCCACTCAATCTTGTTTGGACTAATTTTTTCTGTTGTTGTTGTTGTGGGGTTTAACGCCATTTTTCAGCACAGGAAAGGCTATACATGGCGGCCAGTATTAATGGTGGAGGAAGAAAGCGGGAAATCACCGGAAAGAACCACTGACCCACGAGAAGCTACTGGCAAGCTCTCTAACATATCCACATTCGCCGAATCTTAGACTCGAACCCACGCAGATAGAGGTGAGATGGCAGTGATCCATAACGGCGGACAGCGCTTTAGACCACTCGGCCACTCGGGGCCCCTCTAATTTTTTCTCACTACTCATTTGTAACACAGATTATTACTCACCACAAGCCAAAGAATTCTTAAAATGAAAGACAGGTAACAACACTGAAATAAGTAAATGAGTCAAGCAGATCAGGTAGGGAAAGGCTCAAAACTGCACCCACTAAGCTCTTTTTTCTAGTCCATCACATATGAATTCCAGTGAAAAAAACTTTTTTTTCAAAACTGGGTGTGATCCACCAATAATGTTATATACCATGCATTCTGTGAATATTCACATATCCCAACAAATATGAACCATTTCACTATAAAAAAAACCCACTTATAACCACCAAAATCTACAGAGCCACTTTTACTACCTTCCACCTATAGCCGCCATTACTGCAACCTGCATCTATATATAAATAACTTAGACTCAGGTGAATGTATAGTCAAAAGTATGCATACTAAGGAGAGGGAAATGCTAGGTTAAATTTTCTTTTTAGACAAGATCAGTGTTTATGACTGCAAAGTGGAAAAACATAATATTCTCTTTTAATATACATGTAATGTGATTTTAGATTATCCTTGTTCTTCATGGTTTTACTTTTTTGGTTCCTCATTATTTTAGGATTTTTCTTCCCATGATTAGACTATTCTTGTTCTTCAATATTCAACTATTTTTGTTCATGATTTGATGGTTTTTGTTCCTATGATTAAACTTTTCTTGTTCTTCACGATTTGACTATTTCTGTTCTTCATGATTTGACTATTTCTGTTCTTTATTTTTTGACTATTCCTGTTCTTCATGATCGGACTAATCCTGTTCTGACTTCATCATTGAACTATGTCTATTCTTCATGATTGGATTATTCCTATTTTTTATGAATAGACTATTCCTGTTCTTCATGATTGGACTAATCCTGTTCTGACTTCATCATTGGACTATGTCTATTCTTCATGATTGAATTATTCCTGTTCTTCATGATTAGACTGTTCATGTTCTTCATGATTGGCTTATTCCTGTTCTGACTTTGTGATTGGACTATGTTTTTTCTTCACGATTGGACTATTCCTGTTCTGACTTTGTGATTGGACTATGTTTTTTCTTCATGATTGGACTATTCCTGTTCTATATGATTATACTATTTCTGTTCTGACTTCATCATTGGACTATGTATATTCTTCATTATTGGACTATTCCTGCATTAAAATGGTTGGTGTTAGGACTGGTCGGACTGATGTCAGGATAATGTGATTGGGTGGAACATCATGCTACATGTCTTCGGCATGAAGCCCCAGTGCTAGACATCACTATAAACTGCCACACTGCAGACATCGTAGCGACATGACTGAAATAATTGTTAAAGCTATGTTAAAAATCAGAATTAGATCACATTACATCACTGATTTCATCATTGGACTATTCCTATTCTTCTTGGTATGCCAGAAATAGCTAGAAAAAAACAGATTTTTAAGTAACAAGAACCTATATCAATTAGTGGATAAATTATGAGTCTGAAGGCATGGGAATGCTAAAATGGAGGATATAGAAACATATTTGAGATTAAATCAGTGTCATACAACTTTGATAAGAATTGTCCATCTTACTTGAGCTAAAGATTTGTTAAAATTAGTGATCATGATATGTTGTCAATATTGTTGTAAACTTAACTGTTACACAGTTTGTTATTAGTATACCTTTGATTTTGTTTTATAACACCATCAATGAATTTATAAAATAAAAAAAAAACATATTGGCAGAAAAAACTTAAAAATATTTACAAATGATGCTGATCTACCTTAAAATCTAATGATACTAAGAAAAGAAAAATGTTAAAACACTTTTTTTCCTAAACCGCTGAGGGGCCCTGAGTGGCCGAGTGGTCTAAAGCACTGTCCATTACGGATCACTGCCATCTCACCGCTGTTGCCATCTCACTGCTGTCTGCATGGGTTCGAGTCTAAGATTTGGCAAATGTGGATATGTGAGAAAGCTTGCCAGTAGTTTCTCATAGGTCAGTGGTTTTTTCCAGTGATTTCCTGGTTTCTTCCTCCACCATTAATACTGGCCGCCATGTATAGCCTATTGTGTGCTGAAAAATGGCGTTAAACCCCACAACAACAACAACAACCTAAACTGCTGAATAAAATTTTACACAACTTGACAGAAAGTATCTTGGCATGAAAGGCATTTCAAGATATTTACAAATGAAGCCAGTCTGCAGTCAACAATGGCAAGCATTTCTATAATTGAAAAATGCTTTTAAATGCCATCTTCAAACATTCTGAATAGAATCTGATGACACTAAACAGAAGTATCCAGGTGTAAGGATCTTTCATTAGCTCTGCCATCCAATATGGCCACCATTACTAAAAATAGAAAACTTTGAAATACCTTCTCAGAACTGCTCAACAGAATTTAATCATATTTCAAATAAGGAATCCTGGAAAGGAAGTCTTTCATTTTGTTTGTAACTGATCTTGATCTGCCATCAAAAATGGTTGCTATTACTTGAAAAACAAAGATGAGAAATATGACTTTTTATCAGAAATGCAGAACAGAATTTTATAATTGACTGAAAGCATCTTAGAGATCTTTCAAATTAATACATGTGATGCTAATTCACCATTAAGTATGACCACTGTGGCTAAAAACAAAAACCTTTAAATAATTTCTCCAGACTGTAGATGAGAACTTGACAAAATTAATAAAAGTGTTCTGGTGAAGATATTTCTGGTTCATACAATGCCAATCCACCAAATATGGTCACCATTACTATAAATAGAAAACAGCTTCTCAAAAATCACTCAACATAACGTGACCAACTTGACAGAAAGCAGCATTGCACAGATGGTTTTCAATTTTATACATCTCATGCTGATCCACAAGCAAATATGTTCATACTTTTCTAACAAAAAGGAAAATAAAACTGACTTTTTTTATTCAAAAGCAATGAACAAAATTTTATCAAAAAGGGCCAGGACTGGAGGACTTTTACAATTGTTTTAATCAGTAACTATCACCATCAAATATAGCCACAATTGCTGAAAATAGAAGAATCTTTAAAGACATATCCAAAAACTGTTGAAAATTTGACCAAAATTGACAGCATCCTGGCATGAAAACCTTCAAGTTTCTACTGATGATGTGGATACACCATCAAGAATGGCTGCAATTACAAATAATAGAATGGTTTGAATCTACTTCAAAAATGGTTCATAGACATAGACCGACCTTGAAAGAAAGTATGTAGGCACAAAGATCTTTACATATAATCAGATATTACCACTATTACTAAAACTAGAAAAACATTGCAACAAATTCTTATCAAAAACAGCTTCACTTAGTTTGACCAAATTTGTCACAAAGCATTGTTGTATTAAGGGCTTTCACATTTGTACAAATGATGCCAATCCACCACTAAAAGTAGAGAACATTGACATTTGTACAAATGATGTCAATCCACCACTAAAAGTAGAGAACATTGACATTTGTACAAATGATGCCAATCCACCACTAAAAGTAGAAAACATTGACATTTGTACAAATGATGCCAATTTACCACTAAAAGTAGAGAACATTGACATTTGTACAAATGATGCCAATCCACCACTAAAAGTAGAGAACATTGACATTTGTACAAATGATGCCAATCCACCACTAAAAGTAGAAAACATTGACATTTGTACAAATGATGCCAATCCACCACTAAAGGTTTTTAAGAAAAACATTAACACAACTTTGTCTCCAAAACCTGCTGACCAGTTCTGCAAATATTGACACCAAATACCATGACATAGAGGCCTTTCATTATTAGACAAATTATGCAAATGTACCACCATCAAATATGGATGAAATATTTTTGAAAAAGAAACCTTGAAACAGTTGTTTCATAATATATGCAATAAACATCGCTGGAACAAATTTCAACAAAATGCATCCTATAGACCCCGATTTCTTGGCCAACTGCTGTTGCACTTGGGTATTGGGCATTATCCATTAGGTGAGCAATCTCAGGCCTAATTGGGTCTCTTATTCAGTTTTACATCAATTTTACCAGTTTTCTTTTGCTGCAAATTTGTTTCTTAAAAATGTTATTTTGTATACAAAACTTAACCATGCAGATATTTATTTGTTTTGTGTTGTAGACTTTATGTAGCTGTTTGCCTTGTATGAAAAATATCAGATAAATTTTAAATATGAAAATTAAAGCTCTTCCTACCTGTGGATGTCACTGTAATTGAGCCCATGCTATATGAAATCAATCTCCACTGATAATTTAGCATTAAATTTGTCTTCAAAAATATTTTACTGGGCAGAAAGACTATGTCATGATTGACTATCTCTTGACTGTCTATATTTTACTCACATAAGACGTTTATTGGAATACTTTGGTAGTTTTTGGGATAACTCGGCAAGGGAAATAAGCACACTTAAGTAAATATTTAGGCAGCATGAATTGTTACAGATACAACCATTTAGTAAGTAAAAACAAAAATTTTGGGAAACTGTATGGAAAGACTGAATATATAAATAAGTTAACAATATTTTACAAAATTTGGTTTTCTCATTTGACAATTGAATTCAACCTTGTAAAGAAGCTGGATATATCTGTGTTACAAATATTGAAAAATTGTATATCACCACTGTGGTTATCTAAACCTTTCAAAATAACATTTGATTTGAAAATTTAAAAAGATTTAACAAATCATCTCATTTTCCAGACTAAATTCAATGAAATCAAAGTTTCCTATAATAACCATATACATGGATTGAGAGATGGAGACAATGTAAGAGCTGCCATAACAAAATTTGATGACCTGATCTCCTGCTAGTTACTAAATAAGAGGGAGGATTGGTGCCTGTTCCTTCCTCTTTATAGACGTAAAACATGAACCTAATGGTGCAAATTTTGGAGAGATAATTTTGTCGTACTTTCTGTCACAATTAGTGTGGTATGTAAATATTAAGTCTGGCATATGGGCTAAACTTGCAAAAAATTGGTGACTGTGAGGGACGGTATCTGGTCTATTTGGAGCATGAATTGAATTTAATTAAAGTCCATTTGATAACGGTCTGAAGATATATCGGTGTAAGGCCATATACCAGAATATGACAGAGCTGACAAGCCAGAGAAAATTTTCAGAAAATCTTGGGACATTTGAGATGGGTGTCATAAAATGTTTTCCACCATATTTGTCCAATGATGATTCAAGTAATGCAGACCATGACGACTATGCATGTGGCTCCCAAGTCCAAACCTGGATGCACACAGATGTTACAAGATGGGCATTATTATTATTATTATTATTATTATTATTATTATTATTATTATTATTATTATTATTATTATTATTCCATAAAAACATCCTTCAAAAAACAAGTCTTGCAAAATATATAATTTCCATAACATAGTTGATACCTAATGCTTAAGTCAGACTTAAACTTCTGCATCACACAAACTTCAAACTATATTTGATAAGTTTTCAGTCTTTACAAATGGTCTATTGTGTGTATATCAAACTTTTATTTTTCAACTATAATTCCAACATGATGGATTTAATTTTTGCAAAACTATATTCCTATATAAAAAATACTGTTGTTTCAACACTTGTAAAACCAGATAATTTACAATAATTTGCTTAATACTTGCTTTCTTCTGACATAATCTAAGATTGAAAATTAATCTTTATGCAACTTCCTATTTTGAATTAGATGAACATTAACCAATTAAGTTTAATTTCCTAATCCTGTGTGGGAGGTTGTGGGTTTGATCCTCGGTCGAGTCATACCAAAGACTTACAAAAATGGTACTAACAGCTGCCTCGCTTGATGCTCAGCATTAAGAGGTTATTGTTAGAACTGGTTGGCCTGGTGTCAGGATAATGTGACTGGGTGGGATATCATGCTACATGTCTGTGGCATGATGCCCCAGTGCTAGACATCACTGAAGACTGCCACACTGCAGACAACATAGCCATATGACTGAAAAATTGTTAAAGCTACATTAAAAATAATCACATCACATCACTAATCCTGTGATTTTTTGTTGTAAAATCAATAATAAACAGTTACATCATCATCAATAATAAACATTTACATCATCAAGTGAAAAAATTTTAAGCTAATAATATTGTATTATAATAATTGCATAACAAAACATATCATGCATAATTCTTATCAAGCACAAAACTAAATAAAATAGTTAAACCAACTGAATGAGATCCACAAGCATGCCTGCATTCTAAGCTGATTGGGTGGCTTTGATGAAAGGGACCAATTTAAGTCTGCTTACCATTGTACTAGATGCATTACTTTTGTGACTTGTGGTTAGTAATTTTATGTATCAGTCTTGTAGACAATTTATTACATGTAAAATGAAAGTTTGCTAGCACCTTTATCAAGTGTTATAAATAACTTATGCTGTAACATCTAGTAAAATGACACAGTAATGTTACTGGTATTCAGTAATGCAGTCTTTTTAGTTATATGATGCAAGCCTCTAATTTCATTGTTATACAAATTAAAATTGATAAAATATAAAAAAGATAATCAACTTAATGAAAAAGACAAAAATCTACATTATTTTATAAATGTTACAAGAAATAAATAGTCATAACATCATCTGCATATGTAAGCCATGAAAAAGTCAAGTCTTCCTTGTAATTAATTCTTTATTAAATATACTGGTCAATAATACAAATATAGCAATCAGAAACAAATTTTAAAACTTACAAAACTTGAAAACAATTAAATTAACTATAGCTCTAATTTAGAATTTTCTATACAACACAACTCACAATTGGCAATTAAGCAATGTTCATTAAATGCCAGTGTAAATGAATTTAAGAAACAAACAAACTCAACTTTTAAAAAATACCATTTATCTCAGCAGTCAGTGCAAATTACAGGTTGTTATTGTTGTTGTTGTTGTGTGTGTGTGTGTGTGTGTGTGTGTGTGTGTGTATGTGTGTGTGTGAAAATTCAAATGACAGGCCACTTAGTAATAATCTGTTAGTACTTGTATTTTCAGAACTGATATACATGCAGTTCAACATTAAAAAGAATACCCAATTTTACATGTGTAAAATGGATCCATTACTGATACTTTAAACCCTGAGGTGCCATCACATAATACATGGAAGATTAGGTCTAAGTTGTTTCCTTAAAGTATGAAGCTATAAGGAAATGGGAGCTAAATACCTTTCCCAAGGATACACTGTGCCACGGTGCTTGGATGGGTATCAAACCCATGTTTTTGGATTACAAGTCCAACCCTCTACCACAGGAAAGTAATTCTTACATCAATAAAAGTAGATCCTGATCTATCACAGTACATCATATGAGATGCTACATCTGGGACTACACACTGATTGTAGTTTTGTGTACACCATAGGGATGGAAATTATAGTATAATGTTTCCTCTGCTCATCAACATATTAGGAACAACTAATATCTTGGATGCTGAGTTATCAACTTGCTTTGCTTCCCGGCTACTGCAACAAATCTTTCCACCCTAGACGCAATACTAGTACAATATATAAAATTGCTTATAAGTCGAGTCAATCTGCTAACAAATGATCGTGCTATGCCTAGCATAATGCTTCTGTAGATCTGGGTCAGTTGTTTACTTTAGTGAATATTCTTAACAAACTGCACAGTCGCAGATCTGTTGGCAGATTATGTGATGGTAGATGTGTGTCTGTACAGTTTCCTGTTAGTCTTGTCTTATAAGTGAGTATATAGATATATATATATATATATATATATATATATATATATATATATATATATATATATATATATATATATATATATAACTGGGAAAGCTTGTTCATTATCACAACACATGGAGTGATCACAGATACAGTAAAATGAATTAAAATGTGTAATACATGCACTTAAGAATTTTGACAGTACAGTGATCCCTCAAGACAGTGAGTCTCGTTACAAAATGGTTCCTTTTTATTAAAGTATCTCATTACAACATGGTTCTTTTTTTTAAATATCTCATTACAACATGGTTACCTTTGTTACAGTATCTCATTACAACATGGTTACCTTTGTTACAGTATCTCATTACAACATGGTTCCTTTTATTACTTATAGACATGGATTCCATTACAATATGTTGTACTAATACATTGAATACTGTACTCCAGTGTGAGGCAAACTTACATATTACACAGTACACCTTTATAGCTCTCTTGCTTTTTTAATTTTGGGTGGTTTAGGGAACAGCAATGGCTATATCCAGTTCCTGCAAGAAGAATAAAAGCTTTGCCCAATGGAACACCAAGTAGCCAACCTAAGCTTGTCCAATGGTGAGAATAAAACCTTCAAACAATTTGCCTGCAAGTCCAGTTTCTTAACTACTGAGCCACCACTGCTTTTGATTCTCAGTATCAATATTATTGTGAAGAATCACTGTGCCAAGAAATTGTTAAGCTTACCGTAAAAACCCCAATAAGTCCTGTGATTATTTGTGTAAATTTGGTAATATAGGACAAAATGAAGTTAATTTCAGCTACATTTTTTTCAATGGTATACATAATGAAACATTATTGATAAGTCTGATATATGCATGCCAAAGAGACATGTTCTCTTTTGTTGAGACATTATAGAAAGTGGATTTATCTGACCTAGATCATTTGAAGTACATGTAAAAAAGCTATTCAATAAAAATCTAGTTATATTTTTTTATCAGACTAGCAATATATATTGCTAATATACATACATACAGTAAAAACTCCAACTGTGACCACCATTGAATAAAGACCACTCCCCCAAACAGATACCAGATTCATTAAGTCTTGTTTACTATATAAGAGAGTAAGAGGTGTCCTCAGAAATGAGACCAAATTCTAATTAAGACCACTTTCCTCAATCCAATCAGAGGTCTTTATGGGGCGGTTTTACTGTTTATACAACTGTCGTGAGCTCTCTTGAAGCACTTTATCAAGGTTTTGTCTTCGCAGATTAGTAAATTAACATATACTTGAAGTTAAATATATTTTTAATTAGTAATAATATTTACATGTGTTAGTTATGAATAGTCATTTAATACAGAATAACTAGTGCAAAATATTTCAAAAATACCTTTGACAATTTGTATATCAAGTAAATATGACAGCAAAGCACCAATGAAAACCATTAATAAAAGTATGCATCCATTTTCCAATCAAATACACCACTCTCTCACTACAAGGCATCTTAATTCATGGTTCATGGATCATGTTATAAAGCCCCTCATTATAACATGGTTCCTGTTATAAGGCAAGTATGGTCAGGCATCCAATTTAATTAAGCGCCAGTAAAATTATATGGATCTTGTTCTTCATTGTAAGTGGTCTCCCTTGACTGCAGTATACCCTAATGAGGAGGTATTGAACGTGCATGTTAGTTATTATTGTATGACTAAGTATTTAAAAAATAACTCAAAAATCAATGACAGCATTTTAGTGATAAGTGCTGTACAATGAAAATGATTCAGTCCAGTCCTAGCTATTTTTGAATTCCTGAAGAAAAAAAAATTGCAATCCCTGATATTTAAACACACTTGGTAATAAAAAAATCTAACAAAAACTAAATCCTGCCTTTACTCTTGTTGGAGGTAAGGAAGTCAGTCCCTGCTGTGTAAATACTCTTGTTGCAGGTGGGTAACACATATCCTAATGGAAACCATCTTAGACCCAGATATGTCATCCTTGTACACCCTGTTATTACATGCTTCATTGCACACATGTTTTTACATGCTTCATTGCACACCCTGTTTTTACATGCTTCATTATAACATGGTCATATGTTGGCTCCAGACATTCTGCCATTGATGTCCCTTACTCCCTAACAATACTCCAAACTTCAATAAACAAATAACAAAAATTCAGTTAAGTTTTAGAAACTTATAGCTTCAACATCAAACTTCTTATTTATTCTGGATCAGCATGGGTCTATCCTAATTGTGACTGCTATATAAACCGACAGGCAGTAAAATTATTACAATATGTTTGACTAGCATTTCATTTATTTCCTACCCACTTCTGCCCTATATTTTGCATTATTCTCACTATACTGTGGTTCAGTGTTAACTTCAGCCAGCATATGGTTACATCATAGGCCATGTTATACTGAGTTGCTTGACAGTCTAGTGAAATCCATGACCATATCTGTGTTGTATCATAGGCCATGTTATACTGAGTTGCTTGACAGTCTAGTGAAATCCATGACCATATCTGTGTTATATCATAGGCCATGTTATACTGAGTTGCTTGACAGTCTAGTGAAATCCATGACCATATCTGTGTTGTATCAGAAGCCACATTATACAGAGTTGTTTGATAGTGACGGAGCATGTACTTCACCAGATCAGACTAGTTGACACTATTCATTTTACTGGATTGAAAATGCAGACTCTGACCTGGTACATTATGTACAATATAAATCCATTTTGCTTGGACAAGATCATTGTACATGATTAAAGACAGTATAATTTGCATGTCATCTAATACATGTCCTCTCATAACATAACTGTACAATGACAATAAAATCTCACCAGATTTTTCCTAGTTCTAAATACTGGTAACCCATGGCTGGGTTACACTAGAACCTTCAGACTATACAGACTTTGATAGGTGTTGTTGGTTAACATGCGAACTACATCCATCACAGAATACACATACACTTGAAAAGAAATGCATACAGCTTTGTTATGCATTTATTAAACTTTTTTTCTGTTTCCCTCCTATTAACTATGTGTATTAAGGTACTTTAAATTATAAAATTTTATTGTCTATACACTTACACAAGTTATTTGAAGTCAAAGTGCACATTGCATTTTATTTATTACATATCTATGTATGATAACTGTTTTATGTAAACTCCACACCAGAATAGAAAACATTTCATATGTCTACAAAATTATTTGTTTGGATGCACCATATTATCACTCTCATCGTTGGCCACTATTAGAAACCGCCCATTATGTCATAAAGTCAGTTTGTGTTCACAATAGCTTCATGTACTATGCAGCATAATACATGATTACAGAATTTCTAAAATATGAACCATTTCTTTTCATTTTCAGCCCACATAAAGCATTATTTGTTTATTTCAAGTTATATTTCCAACAATGTCTCCAATGTCCTTTATTTTAAATTGTATGATAATACAATTAAGTCCTCCTCATCAAATAAAAAAGTGCAGTTCAATTAAAGCATACATAACTTGAGGTTTAATGTGTTTACATTTTCATCAGAACAACATTCTTAACTGAAGTAATGACAACAATGAAGTGAACACAAACAGACCTCATAATGCAAAAAAAACCATTTGGAGATCCTCAAAAGTTTTCACATCATTCATACATTTTACCAATTTAATATAGCAGTGCCATATCCAGGGTAGATATACACTAGATGTTCACAAGTTAGAGGTAAAATTATTCTGAACATTTACATTTTTTCTCATTGAAGAAATTAATATGTCAAATAAATGAAAATATTCATGGGCTTTCCTTTAAGTACTGCATGTACTCACTTAAATGTCAAGTTCAACTGCAAACATCATGGACCCTGATTTGCGAAATGCACTGGCAGATCAGGATTTTTGCTTGTTCTATCAATTACTCTGAACAGACCCAGATCAGTCAGCACATTATGTGATACTTGTCTGGATCTGTGTAGTTTGTAGCTGTGAGTATAGATGGTATATTTCATGACTTAATAGCATGTCCAATGATTTTGCCGGCTAAAGTTTATAACCCTTTTATCCACTTATACCATTGCTCAACGTGGAATGAAACAGATCAATGATCGTTGACTAGTAAATATGGTTTTCGTAAGAATTTTTGAATTCACAATCATGTTTTTTTTAAACATAACAATATTTTCTAAACCCCAGTACACAAGTTGTTAAATAAAGAAACTTAAGTATTGGCCGGTAGTGACATAGAAAGGGCTCTATCTGTTCCCATTGACTTGTGTACAAATTGATGTTCAGTTCCAACAAACATCTTCAAAGTGCTTATTGCCTGACTGAGAAAATACTCTTTTTTCCACATTTGGCCAATGAATAAAATACAAAGCAATGCAGAGATCAGAGGTCAAAACAGACTTATCCTATTAATATCCCTGTATAAAATATGAGGGGAAATTATAACCAAACCTTTATTAAGATGAACTTGTCTAACTACCCCCATACTTTGTGTTCTGAAATATGTTCTTTCTAACAATCAAGCTGAAACCAGAATAAAAAATGGAAGAAAAATTAAGAAATGCAGAAATAATGTCTCAACATAAGAACTTGTAAAAATATATAAGGCTTTTTTTGCAAATTAGAAATTGAAATGAACCCTAAAAATTTTGCTATGAAGTGTTATATCAAAATGCCATCTTTATTGAGAGTGAAATGTTCTCCAAAACAATTAGAAAACATTTCTAGTCCTATCCATATTGATACATCTTGTGGGGACTATAACGCTGTGACAGTTTTCTATGTGTAGATGGCTTAGTTTACTTTATTGTCTGTAAATATTTACAAAATCAGTAACAGTGTAAACATTCATGCAGTACATATGGTGTTCACCAATATGCATACCTAGGCAGCACATCTGGTCCACTTTTTGTTTCAGTATGTAAATGTATATAGCAGTACAAAACCATGTCAAAATGACACTGAGTCTGTTTTACCTAAATTATTAGATATATTCCGAAAAATGTGTGTCCTAGAAACTGAATCATGTCATAAAAAAAGTAAAAAGACATACAGCCAAAGACATACAGTCAAAAAAAAAAATTCACAAGTTAAGCAAAGGTACAGCATGGACATTGTCAGTGTCTTATATTTAAAATGCTGTCATCTGTAAGCCCAAACATATCAATCAGGGGAAAGGTTTAGATTATAATTGATTTGTTAAACAGCATTGTTTTAATCATAACATGTACATCATGCATGTGCATCTTCCTCTAGGGTGCAGGCTGGATAAGTATTTTTTAAAGCAACACGAACTGGTGTATATTAAGAAGAAAAAGAAACAGGTCACAGGTCAGATACGGCCTGTAGGAAATAGGTTGCACAAGCCTGCTATACATGTAAAATGTTCAAAAATTCTGGAAAATGTTGCAGCCATTGTAAGAACTCATCAGAATGTAATTTAAATACATCACAGATTGGCATAAAGCATTATACAATAATTATTTACTATTAATTGGATATAATAATGCCATTACAAACTGTCTTAATAACATTACTCCAACTAACAGCTTATGGAAACTCCATAAATGCATCAAGAAAATAACATGGAAACCAAACTCCAGGCATACTAATTTTTCCAGTGTCCTGTGCTTAGTCAAACACTACAGTCCTGAGTTAAAACTTGTTTTAAAACTTTTCAAGTGGTTGTTGGAGGAGTATTCAAAACTAGCATTTTATCATTGAGATCATGCATCAAAGAACACGAACAACAACCAATTCAAATTAATAAACACCAAATATAACCAAATCTAGAACATCACTCTGGCAACCATTACAGGCTCAGTGTGATATGAAGAAAATTTAATTTTTTTTTACCTTCCATTATTTTAAATTTCTATTGTGTCCTAATGGAAGCAAACATTTCTTGTACTAAAATGTCCCTGACATATTTATATACCATGGAATGGTCCAAGTCCAAATTCATTCCACTAATGACTGATAAAATAATAATTTCTCTTTTTATCTGATATTGAAATAGTTAATTTTCTTGGCTGGGGTACTAAAACAAAAGTTGCTGACCTACATGTATATTCAAAATGAAAACTTTATACCTTCTCCATAGCAACTGTAAATAATGACTTTTTTTCTAACACAACCTCTACTTTAAAGTCAAACAAGATAGTCTGCAGCTATTTAAATGAGTTCAAAACCATTTCAAAATTTGCTACATTATACTTCCTTTACTCAATCATTTTGCCATTATGGTAAATACAATTCCTTAATATTGTGGAATCTGTGAATTTTCAAACAAATCGACATTATCATAAATTTGCAAAGCATCTTGCAAATGATGCTATATTTTTTGGCAATAACTTTATCAGCAATTTTAATCTACACAAAATTAACTGAAATTTTTATTATCCAAATTTATTATCAAATTACTTAAAAAAATAAATAAGTACGATATATTTATTTTCCCAAAATAATGTAAAATCAAGTTAAGATCATGCCTGGATCAATCATATGCAGACAGAGATTGCCTTGACATTCATCTCCAAAATTTTTTAAAAGTAGGATACCATATGTACTTGCTTACAAGTCAGGTCCATCTGCAAAACTACATAAACCCAGACCTGTCATTGCATAATATACTGACAGAAATGGATTTGTTCAGCTTGTTACTCAATAGACAAACAACACAGATACTGATCTGCCAACACACTGTGCATTGGCAGATCAGAGTCTATGTTATATGCATTTTGGACCCAACTTATAAGGAAGTATATACAGTGTTTCAAGGTGAGAAAACATCAGATGAGCATCCAAGTATTAATACAGTATGAGAGGCAATAACAAATATTCAGCCTGCAATAGGCAGACATTCTGGCTTTAACAAACTTGAAGTGAATTCAAAAATTTTATCTTGTGGCCATTGTAATTTAAATTAAGAAAGTTTTAAACTTTTAAGTGTAATGACCAGAAATTTATACAGTGTCAGTGCAGTTTTTGGAGGAATTCTGTTTGCTTAGCTAGGTTCAAATCTTCACGTGAAAAACGAATGATTAAACTGGACTTTCTCAAATGAAGTATGTTCCAGTAATTTCTTTCCATAGGAAAGATTAATCATGCTTATTTATTAAGTTTATTACCTGACCCAATGTTTCTCCTATATATACATATACACATGCATGCACACGAGCAGGCAAGAGTACACACACGTGCCAACATAAACACATACTTCTTATAAAGATTACTGAAGCTGTTAGAAACAGGCCTAATGAATGTGCCTAATTGCTATTTGTGATAGATGGTCCATAATTTTGTTTCCTCTGTAAAATTACTTTATTTACTGTTTGTAAACTATTATTGTCCATTTCATTTCAGAAAAAAAAGTCTGTCTTGACCTTTAGCATGTAAGATGTCAGTCTGACAACTGAGGGTCTTACAGGGAACCCTTACCAAGTCATATATCAGCCTGACAACTGAGGGTCTTACAGGGAACCCACACCAAGTCATTTATCAGCCTGACAACTGAGAGTCTTACAGGGAACCCACACCAAGTCATATATCAGCCTGACAACTGAGGGTCTTACAGGGAACCCATACCAAGTCATATATCAGCCTGACAACTGAGGGTCTTACAGGGAACCCATACCAAGACATATATCAACCTGACAACTGAGGGTCTTACAGGGAATCCATACCAAGTCATATATCAGGTTGACAACTGAGGGTCTTACAGGGAACCCGTACCAAAGTCATATATCAGATTGAAAACTGAGGGTCTTACAGGGAACCCATACCAAGTCATATATCAGGTTGACAACTGAGGGTCTTACAGGGAACCCGTACCAAAGTCATATATCAGGTTGAAAACTGAGGGTCTTACAGGGAACCCATACCAAGTCATATATCAGGTTGACAACTGAGGGTCTTACAGGGAACCCGTACCAAGTCATATATCAGACTGACAACATGGAACTTTTACCAAGTCAGACAGCAGCCTGAAAACTGAGGATATTACAAGGTGTATATCACTTACTGCTTAATGGAGTAAACCAACAATAGCTTAACTTTGTCTTCCAATTTTTTTTACTTGTGATGCTTAGCAAATGTTTGATAAGGCCATTAGACTGTTGTGTTTTTTTTCAGATTCACTATGGGTTTTTTCTCTTCTAACAGACTGGTGAATGTTTTCTCAGTAAAATTATTCTCAAACATGCATCTGTATGACAATGGGAATACAGATGCTTTGTTTGACTAGCACTTTTTGTTATTTTTTGCTCTTCACATCACACATTGCAAACAAGCTATAGAAACAAACTGTATGCAATGGTAAATTTCTTGATTTTCGGTATTAGTTTATTTTTCCTCTACTTTGATGATTTCAAGCAATAACCCTAATGATTATTCAACAAACCTTTGTCTTCAGTGGACACTTGGAATATTCTATCGCTAGTAATTTTGGTTAAAGACTACTCTAAATGACAGTTTCAACATAAAGCAGTTTTTTTCTGGCACTAATTTCCCCGCTCCAGATTGTCTCTATCTCTTTTTGCAGAAGGTGTGCCACGAGCATGAGTCATTTTGAGCTTAACTTCTTCCAGCAATGAATCTGTGAGAGAAATCCTAGATGCTGGAGAATTGTCATGAACCAAATTTAGATCCATGGTTTTTCTCTGTGAAGCACTGATCATGCTTGATGTCTGACCATTGTCTGCAAGTCTTGGTAAAGTGTTAACTGAAGTCAAAGGAGTTGCAGTAGTGATCCCTAGTTCATCCTCAGCATTATTTGAATTTTTGTTTTCATCAGCATCTTTAACACCACTGTTTGTATGAGTGAATGTTGCTGCTGTTATGGTTGGAACCAAATATGCATTTGCTGAGTGTGTAGCTAGAGTTGGCTCCCTTTGGAGACTGGATTTTATTGGCTCTTCAGGTAGAGTTTCTGTCTTGTCTTTCTTTATGCTTTGTGCATTTGGTGAAGTATAAAGTGATGTGCTTTGTGTTAAGGATCTATGATGTGGGGGTCGAGTTGGTGAGC
This sequence comes from Potamilus streckersoni, assembly GCA_016746295.1. NCBI lineage: Eukaryota > Metazoa > Mollusca > Bivalvia > Unionida > Unionidae > Potamilus > Potamilus streckersoni. The sequence goes on from JAEAOA010001214.1 coordinate 802,899, forward strand.
CTCGTCGTACATTAGCCCCTGTTGCAGCCATTTTCGTTTTTTCTGCAGTGATATCCTTCACTGGTGAGACACTCCTAGTCTGGCGAGGAATCATTACATTTGGACGATTGCCGCAGTACAATATTGTGAAAGATTTTAGGGATGATAATGGCAGCAATGCTTGATTCCGTCGGCTTTTTTCAAAACACTCAATGGTCAAATCTAAAATCATGCAAAACAGAATACATAATTTTATATCTTTTTTGATGCAATACATTAAAAGGCCACAAACAATATCAAAATCATAAAACACATGAATATAACATTTTACTGTAAACCAACCAATTAAAATATTCAATCTGAAACCATTAAAGCAAGACCTATAGCAAATTACATAAACATTTTTGATTCACAAATTATGGTTTAATTTTTTTATAAAGAAAATGGTGAAAATTAGATTTCATATAAATAATTCTAACAGATTAAGAATGGAAAAACCTTTTAAATGCACTATGTCCCTCTATTCTTAATGAATATCTGACTTAGCATCCATGAAAGTGGCAAAATAAGCAAGGTATTTTTATAACCTGTGATAATCTTTCTTTTCCTGTACTATAGATGTTTTTGAAAATATAGAATTCTAATTTAAAAATATTTAGAAATACATCTTTTATATTTGAATAAGATTTATTACATGTTCATTCAACAAGTATAAAAATATAGATTAAATGCTATTCAGCAAATTTTGTAAAAAAAAGTTTTGAAAGTTTTGCTTTTATTTTTAGTAACAGCCATATTTGATTGTATATCAGAAATATTTGCAAAAGGCCTTCATGCCAGAATAATTTTTGTCAAATCTGGTCAAATACTATTCACCAGTTTTCAAGAAAAACTCATGGTTTCTCTATCTTAGTAACATCAGCCATATCTGATTGACGACTGGCATCATCTTTAAAAACTATTCTTTAGAAACCATCTTCCAACATGGATGCTTTCTGTCAAAATTGGTTAAACTTTTGAGAAGTTTTTTTTAAGGGATTTTAATTTCTACTATTGGTGACCATGTTTGATGGTGGATCAGCATCATTTGCATAAACTTAAATGGTTTTTATCTCAGGATGCTTTCTGTCAAATTTGGTTGAATTCTGTTTTAAAGCAGTTTCTAAAAAAAAAACTCCTTTTCAAGTTTTGTCTATTGTTAGTAACAGCTACCATATCTGATGGTGGATCAGCATTTAGGAATGCATACAAACATCATTACTGGTCATTTAGGTATGCATACAAATACCATTACTGGTCATTTAGGTATGCATACAAACATCATTACTGGTCATCTAGGTATGCATACAAACATCATTACTGGTCATCTAGGTATGCATACAAAAATCATTACTGGTCATCTAGGTATGCATACAAACATCATTACTGGTCATTTAGGTATGCATACAAACATCATTACTGGTGATCTAGGTATGCATACAAATATCATTACTGGTCATTTAGGTATGCATACAAACATCATTACTGGTCATCTAGGTATGCATACAAACATCATTACTGGTCATCTATGTACATATACAAACATGCCTACTAAATTTCATTTGTGTGACTTCAATGGTTTTTGCTAAGTTGTTCCAACAAGAATTGTGTCAAAAAGTGTAGAAAGTTCAAAACTGTGTAAAAAATGAAAAATGTTGTAATAGCTGTAAAATCTAATTGGTCATTTACAGATGCATGCGCAATATGTCTACCAAATTTCATATGTCTCCCTAAATTGGTTATTACTTAACTGTGCTCATAACATTTTTTATGACATCCAAAATTTCATTTGTCCCACTAAAGAGGTTATTACTTAACTGTAGTGAACTACTCATAACATTTGTTATGCCTACCAAATTTCATTTGTCTACCTAAATTGGTTATTATTTGTGCTCATAACATTTGTTTTGTCTACCAAATTTTATGTCTCCCTAGTTGGTTATAACTTGTTTCTTATAACATATTTATGTCTACCAAATTTCATGTCTACCTAAAGTGGTTATTGCTTGTGCTCATAACATTTTTTATGCTTACCAAATTTCATGTCTACCTAAAGTGGTTATTACTTGTGCTCATAACATTTTTTATGCTTACCAAATTTCATGTCTACCTAAAGTGGTTATTACTTGTGCTCATAACATTTTTTATGCTTACCAAATTTCATGTCTACCTAAAGTGGTTATTACTTGTGCTCATAACATTTTTTATGCTTACCAAATTTCATGTCTACCTAAAGTGGTTATTACTTGTGCTCATAACATTTTTTATGCCTACCAAATTTCATGTCTACCTAAAGTGGTTATCACTTGTGCTCATAACATTTTTTATGCCTACCAAATTTCATTTTTCTTTGCATAATCATGCTAACAAGCTTTTCAGAACGGACAGATCAATGATGGACAGCGAGAACTAAAACAAGCACTGCATATATCAAAACCTGCCAAAACTGTGTACATATGAGATACAAGTGGATAATCTTGGATTCAACCATCATAAACCCTTGCACATGAGAGCTTTTGAGACTGAGTCAAGAATATCTAAAGGGCAATGGATGTGTGGTACTGTATCTAAATGATACTTACACAAACTCTCTTCAACTACACCTGGTATTACTTCTTTCAAGGCTTCACAGTTGATGTGGAGAGCTGGGTTCACATTAACCTCAATTAAAGTCACCTAAAAAATGGATGGCCAAACAGTTTCATACATGAAATTATTACATTTTATATGCATTCAAAGTTTAAGCTGAATTGCGGAATTCTACCTCATGAAATTACATCCATTCACAATACCATGTATCTAGAACAGGTTATTAATGTTTTTTAGGCAGACTTATGATGTTAGAAATGTCAAAGTCAGCCATAAATTTTCAGTCATGTCATTCATGTGGTTTTGTTGGACACTTTACAAAAATTTTCTTTAGAATGCTGAACTTGTGTTTTGTATATGGTGCAAAAGACCTGATTCAAATACTGCACACTGATAACATGAATGCATCATAAAATCACTGTAATACATTTTATGCTGACTGTTCTTCTGTTTGTAATTGAAACTATGTATAAAAATTTTAATTAACATCCATCGTGTATAATTTAAGGTATTAACCAAAATAGAAAAAGTGACATATAAATATATATGTTTAAATATATAGATGCATAACAAATATATGCCTTCATTAGACACGCAAGTTGCAAATATAAAATCTGGTCTTTACTTTGAATAAAACTAATCAGCAGACAATTTATTGGAGTTCATTTTGAAGTACTGTAAGCATGATTTGCTTTTCTCAAAAATACATAAGGCATGCTACATCTTATCTGTGCTGCAAACAAATAATGACTTTTTTAATATTATCCAGTCAGTTGTAAACAACTGTTGTTCTGCCATAATGCTGCTCCCAGCAAGTTATTCAAACACAGTGATGTAGGCTCTAAGTTATTCAAACATAGTGATGTAGGCTTTTCAGCTGGTTATTAGATATATACATATCTCAAAAGACAGGCAGGTAGTTACAGGTAGACAGACTGCTAGATTAACATACCTTCATATCACTGTCCACCATGAAGTCCAGTCCAAAAAGGTCAAAGAAGCCAATCTTACACTGAAGCTTGTGTTTTACACTGTTGAAACAATGGATCATTATTTTCTGCATTGTTTTCTGTAAAATAAAAATAAACAGCTTTTCAGACAAAACTAGAGCTTGCAGTAATGAACTGCTAAAATGTACAAACAGTAGAAAAACCAGAAGTCAGTAGAGATCAGGGGACATAACTCCTCTAAATGATGTAAATGCTACAAATTCAACACCTTCAAGTACTTGAAGTTGATTGTAAAGGCAATAACCCTGTCCAAAATGAGACACATTATGAAAATGTCCATAAAAGAGACATTAGGGTCTATGAAACAATGTTGAAATCAAATTGCATCAAAATATGTTAAATGGTGCTTACAGGCAATTTCCCAAGTAGAGACATCAAGCTGATTGATAAGGGCCATAACTCTATATAAACTGGCGAAGACCAGGCAAAACCCATAACTGGCACACCTGAGTGTAAAAGACAATGTTCCTAAAATCATGCATCCTAGTTTGTTAAATGGTTCTTCAGCTATGTCTGCAAACAATATCCTATGTTTCCAGTAGATAAAATTCATTTGATAATGGCCATAACCCTGTACAGAATAAAAGAGTGAATGGTTCTTGAATTATGCAAGTTAAAAGGTTAGAATACTACAACTACTACTACTATTACTACTACTATTATTATTATTATTATTATTATTATTATTATTATTATTATTATTACAAATAATCCAGGTATTTTTGTCACAGCTTACCATGTTAATGTTTGAATTTGCTATTGTTCCTCTTATTATTATTATCATTATTATTATTATTATTATTATTATTATTATTATTATTATTATTATTATTATTATTATTATTATTATTATTTATAGTTACCACTTTATGTTCATGAAGATAACTGTTGTTAAAATGCAAATACCATGATACAAATTTAAGATTAAAATAGAAATGAATAAATCTACCATTATAAGTTACAGTTTTGTAGCTGTCTTTTGTAAATTATTGCTTGCAAAAGAAACTTAATTTGCTTGGTGGTGACCACTTTTAAATTCTGCTCTGCCATGCCTTATGGCAGGTATCCACAGTCTAATAGTCTTCATTTTTAGGAAAGATATGCCCACCCTTCAAAGAATGGTTTGGCACAACTCATCATTTCACGCATGAATACTTTTTGTTATTCAAATATCTAATACTTACTGCACAACAACAGACCTGTGATAGGAGATAAATTCAAAAGCATTCTGGCCGATGGACTTACTTGCACCATCTAAAAATATTGACTGGGAAAACAACTGGCCAATGTTCCTCATTAGGTACTATGCATATTCACATAGTCAAACTGCAAATAAAACAGACTATGATCTGCTGTTGCCTAATACACCAGCAGATCAGGGTTTTTGTTGTTTGTTCTACTGATTACACTAATAAACAAACTGCAATGAAACCGGTCTACAAGCAGATTATGAAATGGAGATCTGTTATTTGCAGTTTTCAACTAGACTCAACTTATAAGTAAATATAGATTGTACATGTCTGATGTTTCAGCTCTAAGCAACATTCAATATTTTATAAAACTTCTTCTGATCCTCTTATAATTGTTAATTAGCCTGGAGATGACAAAACTTTTGGGGGCCCCGAGTGGTCTAAAGCGATTTCCGTTACAGATCACTGCCATCTCACCTCTGTCTTCGAGACTAGGATTCGGTGAATGTGGATATGGGAGAAAGCTTGCCAGTAGCTTCTCGTGGGTCGGTGGTTTCTTCCTCCACCATTAATACTGACCACCATGAATAGCTTATCGTGTGCTGAAAAATGGCGTTAAGCCCAACAACAATGACAGATAAACAAAACTTTTGATGTCGAGTCCAATAATTTCCAAAAGGTCACTAACCAAGTTTGGCCTAGCCAATGGACCACTAACCAACTTGGGCCTGGGAAAAATGACTGCAAAAATAGTGCCAGAATAAATTAAAAAATTAATAAAGTTAGACAATCTGCAATCATAATTTAGACTGCCCATCAATCTAGTCATGATCCTTGCCAGACTTCACAGAAAATGTGGTTGAAATCAAATAGAAAATATGGATGTTGCAGCCTTGATAATCACCAACAGACTCTAGCAATACTCTACTAGACTACTCGGGATTGCAATGCTCGAGTCTAAACAATGTTGTATGTACTCACTGTTAATGTGTTATAGGCCCAGTCCTTTTCTAAGCCCTTCTCCTCCATGTAGTGTTCATTGATGTACTCATTAAATTTGTCCATGGACCAGGCAGTGTCTTCTTTCACATCCTTGTACGATGGATCCTTCTTCTGAATATACTGTAAAGAGACTGAACTGAATGAACTTCAAATCAAATAACACATCAGCATAATGTAGACTAGTCAGTTATACATCCTTGTACAACAGATGCTTCCTCTGAACAATACAACACTCTTAACATTACAACACTCTTAACATTAATTATCTTGAAACTAGTTAACTGTGTGTCAAAAATTAACTTCATTAAACAACAAAATAAACTATCTTAAAAAGGAAGATAGATTTTTATGAATGTAGCTAAAAACAAATTCTGGAAGAAACTTAGAATCTTGCATTAAGTGAAAAATAAACTCGCTATGAAATAAAATGATTTTCAACCTTTTGACACTGACCTTCAACTTTAAAGTCTATTAGTTCAAAGGCAATTCACCTTCATTTAGTTTTTCACACAATGAAAAATTCACGTCAGCAGTCTTTCTAGAAGTCAGCAGATATTAAGCAGAATACATCAGATGTTGAGACCAAATTTGTGCAATTTTATTGCGCATTTATTACTTTTCAAGTGATATCAAATTACATAGTTCTTCTTCTTCTCAAAGTTTGAGTGGCCAAGTGGTCTAAAGAGCTCCCCATTACAAATCACTGCCATCTCAGCCCTTCCTGTGTGGGTCTGAGACTTGCATTCAGCCAATGTGGGTATGTGAGAAAGCTTGCCAGTGGCTTCTCATGGGTTGGTGGTTCTTTCTTGGAGAATTCCCAGGTTCTTAATCCACCATTTATAAAGGACTGTAACTCAAATCTGTCCTTGGAAAATGTATGGACGTTCTATATTTAAAACTTATTACAAGTATTAGCAAAACTTACTTGATTTGTCAAATGTGTGGTAAGATTTAGGTCATGTGCATCATACTTCTGGCAGGAAAGGCGAATATACCCCTTATGGTACAGGATTAAATACGGTACTGTACTGGCAATAAGCATGTAAGCACGAATATCAAACTTCCTTGAATCCAGCAGAAGTGGACTGGAAATATACCTAGGACAAAAAGAAGGAAAATGTATTAATAAAATGATGTTCATACAAATTAGAAAACCTCTGCTGATGGTCATAATTTGCTGATATACAATTAGGAAATTATATCCAGCAAGATTAATGGTGTTGTCGGTAACTCATAAACCATCAATCAAAACCATAAATCTTAGCTGAATGTTATATTAAATATTTTAACTGCAATTATTACTACTAAAAATCTGAAGACCAATCAAAAATACATAGAGAATTACAGATGATATTCAATTATGTTGTTGTTGTTGTTGTAGGGTTTAATGCCATTTTCAGCACAAGATAGGCTATACATGGTGGCCAGTATTAATGGTGGAGGAAGAACCCTGGAAAACCCAGGGAAGAACCACCGACCCACAATATTCAATTATAAACATCTGTCAAGATGAATATCAAGTTTTATGAATTTGTAAATTTCATACTGACCAACAAATGTGAATATACATGTTTTATCACACCATGTATAGTATAAAAATGGCAGTTTAATTTTTGTACAGAAACATAAGTATGTACCTCAGATCCATGATGTCACAAACTTAATGTCAATTATGATATTGTGCACAAATCACTGCCATCATGAACATGTGATATTATGGTTTATATAATACATTTGAAGTTAGGTCATCCAAAAGTAAAATCACAGTAGAACAATTGCAGACCTTAGATGAGATGAATATAAACTTTTGTGATCCAGTAAAGCCTCATGAAGAGAAAACATTCTGTATTATCATTGATGACTTTGCTATTCTTGAAAATACAATGTTTCCACTTCATTCATGAAATACTTTCTAGTATCTACTCTAAAAGTATAATTCTTCTTTATAAATTGGTGAGCATAATTTTTTCCTGATTTTGAAAAAAATACAAGAGTATTAGTACTTTAATTTAATTCTGGGTACTGACAAAGGAGCAACCATAGAATCCACAAAAATTGATACTCTGTGTGAAGAAAAAGTAAATTAGTAAAAGTTTACAAGTAGCAACAATTTTACTCTCTCTAATATAGTTAAAATGATAAGCTCATTTTAATTTCTGTTTGTCTAATCTTAAAATGGTGTGGTGGGTTATGGCAAACAAAATTAACAAAATATACAACTCTCAATTGTCAATGATTTTGCCAAATATTTCTCACAATGTCAAACAAAACAAAAAACCCATTGTTAGAGGTTATGAGCTAAAATGAGGCATGATCTCTAATGTATTGATTTTAAAATCATGTAAAATTCCAAACTTTTGTAATTTACCCATGAAATTTTTATTCTTATTTGATCAAAATTTTTCCACCATAATAATGGGCAAAAACTTGTTTCCAAATCACCCAAGAAAATAATCTAATTTATACCACACAAATATCCATTTTTTATAACAAATAAAAAGGAATAGTCATCAGAAGATTGAATGAATACCCTCTACCACATGACCATAGCTATTACAAATGTAAAATTAAAATCATTTTGCAAGTTCATATTCATTGCCACTGATTTTTGTACTGTTGAGCAGAGACACAACAAGGAGCTCAATGTAATGCAACCATAAAGTCAATAGATGTATTATGCAGAACACAAAACAATATTACCTCCTGTGACCTTGACCTTGTCCGCTTTTCATCAATCTTCATAGGATGTCTACACTGGGGTGGAGGTGAACCTTTGAGCTAACAGTCAATATGGAGGTTCATTTGCCCAAGTATAGACTTCCTATGAAGATTGAGGAAAACAAAACCAGGAATCTTGACTTATCAAGTGGAAACCCTTCAAGCATTACCACATTGGCTCTAGTTCCGTTGACCTTTACCTCAAACTAGGCCTAAATATGGCACTGCCCCTGCCTCTGAAGTTTGATGAACATTCGGTGAAGAAAACTTAACTGAACTTGACCTTGGATATAAAACTTAACTGAACTTGACCTTGGAAATAAAACTCGACTGAACTTGGCCTTGACATAAGAACACCAACAATGATAATCTTCTGCCTTTATCCATGGGTAAGTCACATATGAAGTTTGAGAAAAAGACCACACCAGGTTTGGATAATGACCAAATATGAAAGGTTCTATCTAAGCATTATTAAGCAAGAAACAAGTCTCTGAAACTCAAAGTATGCTGATCAGTTCTGAAAGATGGATGTCCAATTTTGCACTGTGGCCCATAGAGAACTAAAGGGTGCTGAAATGGGTTGTTCTTTAGCCTTTAATGGTGAATAGTGAACAGTCTTCTCCCTCAAAGAGAAAATGAAAAAAAAGGGGAAGATAGGATCAATGCATTTCATTTAGCACCATCTACAAAATATTCTCATTTGGCATCATGAACAGTGAAAGTAAGTTGTGTTTATGGGCTAAGACAAACATTTGGCAACCTTGCAAGAAAACTACAGTTCTTGACAGATTGATCATTTGATATTGGTAATTCATGAAGTTGGACAATTTGTGGATTGTTGTACAAGAGGAACCCACCAGGCTGTAATATCAGATTCCACCCCAATAGTAAAACCTTTGGGCCTCCACCGGCAGACTGCTAAATTGTAACTGTTGGGGCAATGGTGGATGGAGAAGGCGGCTATCAGGATGATCCATGATTTAGTGAACCTAAGTCGGTGAAAAATCTGACGGATTATTCTGAAAGGTGGGAAAGTATAGGATAGTAGTTGACTCCATTTTAGACTGAAGGAATCTGCCTTTCTTCCTGTCTGGAACTGGAGAGACATTAAGTGGACTTTTATTTTTCATGTTCCTTACAAACAAGTCTACCAGTGATGTTCCCCATAACTGAAAAGGTGTCTCTGCTACTGACTAGTACAGAGACCATTCCGTGAAGACTGCTCATCCCTGTAAAGACAGGCTGTCGGCCAGAATATTTGCTTCTACTAGTTATGAATTAGGCTTAGACACGTTACAATTTTTAAAAAAATGAAAATTTTAAATGAGATAAAAGATGCACAAAATTTAATCAGTTAATTTACTAATTACATTGCATCACATTGAGCTCCTTGTTGTGTCTCTGCTCAACGGTGTGATATGTCTTTCAATAGGGCATATCTGATGATGTTGTATTTCAACCAGTTTCTGAAGTGCTGGTGATTTGCTAATAATAATTACTCAAGCAGTTATTGAAGAATGAATGAAATACAAAGAACAAATGTAGCTTGAGCACAAAACCCACAGAATTAACCAAAGTGACTTAGATACATGAAAATTACTTAAGGACTGGGGAGAAAATCTAAAACTCAACATAGATAATGACACCAATTGTGCCAAAAACCTTGTGAATGACAAAAACCATTGAGTACCGAAAGACCAAAGAGAACCAAAGTGCAAGGAAAAGAAGGATGAAAGTTGAAATGACTAAAAGTAACTAAACGTGATCGTTTTTTTTTTTTTGTTGTAAGACTTTAAAGAGGGAACACTCAGCATGACTGACACCAAGAAAGAAGACAACAAAATTATAATAGCAAGTAATGTATTACTGCTTTTAAAAAGACCATGACTGATGATACAGCAGATCCTAACATTTTTAACGTTACGTTTTTATCAATGCAGTAGTCAGCACCTAATAGTGAAAAAAAATATCTGACAGCTCACCTGCAGCACTCGTATAATAGTCATGTGGATGCTTATATGAAAATATTTTTTTACACATCTCATTAAATTTGTCCAAAATTGTGAGTTTGTGAAAATTTTGTGACTTACAATATCAAAGGAACTCAGTGCCTTACCTCTGCACTATTCTTGTCATCAGGGGCTTTCCTGGTTTTTGAGGCTGCTGTTTCTTCTGGTCCCTCTCCTCTATAAGTTTCAAAATCTCGTCTCTCGATCGAATCAGGAAGATTCCTTTCCCTTGGTTCATCCCAGTTGGCTTGCATATCCAAACCTCATTGTCTAAAGGGACATGAATAAAAGAAACAAGATTGAATTCTTTATCAACATTGATATTCTTTTTAAACATATGCTAACTCGGAATATGTCATTCTGATACAGTATTGAATATACTTCACTTGCTCAGCAACTCAGAATATGTCATTCTAATAAAGTATTGAATATACTTCACTTTCTCACCAACTCAGAATATGTCATTCTAATACAGTATTGAATATACTTCACTTTCTCACCAACTCAGAATATGTCATTCTAATACAGTATTGAATATACTTCACTTTCTCACCAACTCAGAATATGTCATTCTAATACAGTATTGAATATACTTCACTTTCTCACCAACTCAGAATATGTCATTCTAATACAGTATTGAATATACTTCACTTTCTCACCAACTCAGAATATGTCATTCTAATACAGTTGTGAATATACTTCACTTTCTCACCAACTCAGAATATGTCATTCTAATACAGTTGTGAATGCAATGCAATTTGCCACTGGCTGAGAAAGTGTCATTCTAATTCTAATACAGTTGTGAATGTAATGTACTTTCTCCCTGACTCAAAATATTTCATTCTCATTTTTCAATATTTTGCCATTTTGTACAGACTCACACTTTGTAATTGTTTTCTTATTTTTTCCTATGATATGGAAAATTGTATTTTTGTCAATTAATGTCATACAAAGTTTCCAATATTTTATTTTCCGATTTGCTGACACATTTGGAAATCTGAAAATAAAACGTTATTATTGAAATGTGCCACAAGTATAGCCTATACAAGCTTTTTTCTTTCTTTCAAAAGTTATTTTGACAATGGAGCGGATAAAATAATTCTGAGAAACAAAACGTCAGAAAGATTTACAGTAGTCAGGTCTTAATAATCTCACCTTTATAGAGTTCTAAAAATGTTTCCCTGTCATTTTTCTCATCCAGTTTGTATGTTTCTGGAATGAATTCCGACATTTTCAACCTGGGTGGTCTTCCCTTGGTGCTAATGGTCACTCGTTCATATTCCTGTAGACTGTTGAGCAGACCCAGCTTGTTGGTCAGCAGATGGGCATTTGGCACATGGTTAACTAATTGTTCACCTGAAGCATTAAAAGAAGTACATGGTAAACTGTGATAAATTAACAAAATATGCCTTCATGTATATTTGAGCTTTTGCGACAAATATAAAATGTTTTTGATAGTACTATATCTACTTGCTTATAAGCTGAATCCAGCTGCAGGCAACACAGAATCTGACATACCTCACATAATGTGCTGGCAGGAATGTTCCACAGATTACTTCTAACAACTTCACAGACACAGATTTACTGGCAGATCTGGGTCTGTGCAGTTTGCAGTTGAATTCAACTTGGAAGTAAGTATGGATGGTTCTAAAGTTACAAGACTGGGAGAGGATCTGATTTGTTTTCGCAGCTGGATCTATCTTTGTTGAGGTGCTAAATTTGTGATGGGTAGCATTACAAAATCCATGAAAATTGGTACCCCATGGTATATATCGAATTGCAAGTAATTTTTGAATACCTTATTTCAATAAATAGACACAAAATATAAATTGAAAACTGGTGTGTGACCTGCCTTTCTGAGATTAAAATAGCAAAGGTCAAAGTAGAAGAAAATGTGAAATATAATGAATCATTACAAACTAAAGCAATAAACTGAATTAATATGGGTCCGAAAATATCTACTTATGATAAGGCAATAACAACAACCAAATAATATTTAAGATAATTAAAAAATTGAAGTCTATCAGCTATTTTCGAAAATAGGTGTCAACTAAATTAGTGGAATTCCATGCTGGTATGATTGCTAATAAAAGGATCATAACAATGGATACTTTTCAACAAGAATGAACTCTGGTTCAATAACTTAACATAAAGGTAAAAACTGGTATGCATACTACTTTTTCTGAAATAAAAAAATACCACAAATCACATTAAATGAAAATGTGATATATGAAGATTCATTACTGTAATGAAACAATAACAAGAATCAATACAACTCCACAGACCAAATTCAACAAGGACTGGGATATTAACTAAATAATTTACCAGGTAAGAAATAAATTCTCAAGAATAATGGTTTCACTAATACACCTGTGAGTTAAAAACCTATACACATAGTTCCAAACAGAATAAACTATTGATCAGAGGTAATTCCACACAAAAAAACATGATGCAGATAAAGAGAAAACTCAGACTGTGACAAGAAAAATACAGTGAGGAAATTCCACTCCCACATAAAACTTAACCATCTTGTAATGGCTGCAACCTGATAAAGAACGATGGACTGGGCACATGGGCAAGGTATCTGCAGGGTGAAATAGGTGCAATCTCATGATACAGAATGTTTTGGTTCACCCTAATGTGAGTACAAATTCTTGTGATATGGTCAGGATACTTTCTGCCCAGAAAGGTACTATCTATTAGGTAATAACAGGTTCTGTATTACTTAAAAATATTAAAATATAGGTCACAGTGTTATCATGAATATGGTACCAATAGATCATCAAGTTCTCACAGTTAGTGAAGTATTAATTATAAACCCCAGAGATATATTTATGCAGTATGTGTATTACTCATCAAGATGTCTTACCTCATTTAAAATAGCATGAAATATAGGTCACAGTCACCTTCATTTTGTGGTAAGGGTGGGATACTTACAGTGATTCATATAATCATTTGTCATAAGGGTGTGGTACTTACAGAGATTCATATAATCATTTGTTGTAAGGGTGTGGTTGATTGGTTGGTTAGTTGGTTGAATTTTAACAGCGCACCAGCACAATGAGGCTATTTAGCGCCATTCAAAACGTTAAATTTTTTCACTATCCAAAAGCGGTGAAAGGGTGTGGTACTTACAGAGATTCATACAACCATTTGTAGTAAGAGTGTGGTACTTACAGAGATTCATAAAACTGTTTGTTGTAAGGGTGTGGTACTTACAGAGATTCATACAACCATTTGTAGTAAGAGTGTGGTACTTACAGAGATTCATAAAACTGTTTGTTGTAAGGGTGTGGTACTTACAGAGATTCATACAACCATTTGTAGTAAGAGTGTGGTACTTACAGAGATTCATAAAACTGTTTGTTGTAAGGGTGTGGTACTTAAAGAGATTCATATAACCATTTGTAGTAAGAGTGTGGTATTTACAGAGATTCATAAAATCATTTGTAGTAAGGGTGTGGTACTTACAGAGATTCATACAATCATTTGTAGTAAGAGTGTGGTACTTACAGAGATTCATAAAACTGTTTGTAGTAAGAGTGTGGTACTTACAGAGATTCATACAATCATTTGTAGTAAGGGTGTGGTACTTACAGAGATTCATCAAATCGTTTGTAGTAAGAGTGTGGTACTTACAGAAATTCATAAAACTGTTTGTTGTACGGGTGTGGTACTTAAAGAGATTCATATAACCATTTGTAGTAAGGGTGTGGTACTTACAGAGATTCATAAAATCATTTGTAGTAAGGGTGTGGTACTTACAGAGATTCATACAATCATTTGTAGTAAGGGTGTGGTACTTACAGAGATTCATACAATCATTTGTTGTAAGGGTGTGGTACTTACAGAGATTCATATAACCATTTGTAGTAAGAGTGTGGTACTTACAGAGATTCATAAAATCGTTTGTAGTAAGAGTGTGGTACTTACAGAGATTCATACAACCATTTGTAGTAAGAGTGTGGTACTTACAGAGATTCATAAAACTGTTTGTTGTAAGGGTGTGGTACTTAAAGAGATTCATATAACCATTTGTAGTAAGGGTGTGGTACTTACAGAGATTCATAAAATCGTTTGTTGTAAGGGTGTGGTACTTAAAGAGATTCATATAACCATTTGTAGTAAGGGTGTGGTACTTACAGAGATTCATACAACCATTTACTTTACTGATTCTAGCATAAATAGTGCTTGAAAAATAAACACAAAATTAAAACAAAATTAATGAAGGATGAAATGTTTATCATGGTGACCTACTTTATTATAAGGGTATATAGTACAGTGTACATACTAAGATGCTTCTCCAACAAAGTTTCATGATTCCTTGCAGAACAGTATGTAAAAAAAACTTAGTGGTCATATGTTAAACACAAAATTTTGACCAAGAATGTACAAATAATGTACATTTACAAAGTTTGTCACTTGGCCTCTACTCCAGAGGGTGTGTGCCATGAAACCCACTGCAAACTATTTTTTTTCTGATAATCTAGAAAGAATGCATGACTGATATGAAGTGAAGATGTTCATATATATATATATATATATATATATATATATATATATATATATATATATATATATATATATATATATATATATATATATATATATATATATATATATATATACATACATACATACATACATACATACATACATACATACATACATACATACATACATACATACATACATACATACATACATACATACATACATACATACATACATAAACATATGTATGCTTTTAGATGTGCTGACACTGCCAATAATGCCGACACTGGAGGCAATACAATAGCTAGCTCTTTTTGACTTTGTTAAGGCAAACTCAAAATTCATTAACCCTATATCACATAAAAGTTTATAAATAAGATGAGCTTACCTTCCTTGAATGTGGTGTAGTTTATTTTACTTTTACACTCAACCCACTTCAGACGGTACCTCTCATCAAATTTATCTACAGTTCTTCTCCAGCCAAGGGCAACGAGTGGACCTTCAACTCTGTTAGAAAATGAAATCTAAAAGTCAATGACTGATATTCAATCAGATTTTATACATAAAAAATTACACTAAAAATTAGCTCATCAAAATTTTACCTGGCTTTTTAGAACATACAGTATCATGGGGCCACTGAGCCAGTATGGGATTACCTATTAAGGACACTAACCATATGATTAGGGCACAAGAAAAAAGTATGGGATTACCTATTAAGGACACTAACCATATGATTAGGGCACAAGAAAAAAGTATGGGATTACCTATTAAGGACACTAACCATATGATTAGGGCACAAGAAAAAAGTATGGGATTACCTATTAAGGACACTAACCATATGATTAGGGCACAAGAAAAAAGTATGGGATTACCTATTAAGGACACTAACCACATGATTAGGGCACAAGAAAAAAGTATGGGATTACCTATTAAGGACACTAACCACATGATTAGGGCACAAGAAAAAAGTATGGGATTACCTATTAAGGACACTAACCATATGATTAGGGCACAAGAAAAAAATTCAAATGAGTAGTTGATGATTACAATGAATGACCATTTTGATCTGTATGTAACAGAATTTTAATTTGGAATGATGGCAACACTGGTATTTTCTCCACCTTTGTAGCTTTTAATGTTTTATGTTTAGTTTCACATTTTATAGGAAGGACCATAAAATTTTCAGTGTTTAGGGCTATGGAAGGTTTTAATTCAGTGCGAGCACTGACCTCATATTACTAATTTCTAGACTAAACACTATAAAACAGGAAGGAAAGAAATGACCCACTCCATGATAGATATAAAAGTCAATGCATTTGACTTAAATATGGTAATATACTTCCTTATCAAAACCCTTGATATAACACTAATTCCCACCAAACACAATACCAAGAATATATGTAACTGAGCTTTAAACTTGGAATCAGACCACTTCTGAATTAAGACAACTTTACCTCAGTCCAAATTATGTGTATAATTGGAACGTGTTCAGTGTACATATAGTACTGTCAGAGAAGTGATTATCACTAAACACTGCATGTACACAAATGACAACTTCTATCAATGTGAAATAAAAATTATGGCATATCAAAATTGAAATTTATACATAAAAATAAAATGCTTCACATTTTTATCCAACAATCTATTTTAAGTATTAAACCTTAATAATTTTAAATGATTTTTAGGTGAAACATGCTGGCCATTATCCTATTGCTTTGTGATAAAAGCACTTATATAGTGTGACACCACCCCCATAGCACGCTCCGTAATAACACAAATTCGGATATAACATGATTGTGGTGTGGCTCCTGAAATTTTATATACATATAATTTTGTCATACACAAAAAAAATCTTTCGTAAAAGTACGAAAAAAACCCCAAAAGGTTTATTATCATTTTAGGGAAGAAATCGTGTATGAATAATACAAGATGATTGTGGCGTGGCTGCTAAAATTTTATATATATTTTTCTCATAAATGAAAAAAAAAGTATTTTCTTATGAGTACGAAAATTGATGTGTAAAAATTTATCCAGGAATCGTGTGGGGCTCTGCTAGTGTTGCAAATAGCAATTTTTTTCCCTTATTGGCAGCAAAATAAACCATCTGTCGGATTTTTTTTTATTGGCAACAATGTTGGCTGTTTAAACTTGTACATATAACCATTGAGTTAGAGTGGATAAATTTAGAGGCCCTATGAAAGGATATAAAATGCACTGAAATTTATCTATTGTTACATAAACAAATTCTTTGTCCTGACAAACCATCTTAACAGTGCAGTGTTATATTATACTCTGCTTACGTTGGCATCTAGCATGAGTAATATGCTTTGTGATATCTGCTTTTTTCAAATTTACATTTCTGGTAGCGGAGATCAACTGGACAAGGCAATATGTCATAATCTATCCTTTGTCAGATTTTTGACTGTTCGCTATTATTTAATATATTTACAAAGACTGACATCTGTATATGTATGTAAGTAAAATTCCTCTTCTTTTTACTAAGAACTAAATCCTTCAGAACATTGACATCTTCTGTAGTAATCACTGTCCATCACACCTGCATCTCTATCATTGATTGACCCATTCTTTAAATTTCTGATGCATGTGTGGAAGGCAGCATCACTCTGCTACCATAAATGTAAGAAAAACCCAAAACAACAAAAAATAAACTTGCACTTGTCTATTCAATAGCCAGGGAGGAACAGAAACTATGACTGACTATACAATGGCCAATTCATTTTTTAAAAAATATACCCAGATAACATAGTAGCTGAAATTTCAAAGAAAACACTACCTTTGAAGCACCAGTTGTTATGAAAATGTACTTAGCAAATGGGAAAAAAATCTGTCTCAATCATGATATACAATTGTTTGATGTTGCTGCCACAATAAGAAACAGGCATTTGTTTGGTTCTCCAAAGCAGTCCTTTAGTGGTGACTTCAATAGTGCATGCACCCTTCATTAAAGAAAGCTGACTACAATCTTCAATAAAAACAAAGAAACTTTCTCTACAGGAAGTCATTACAAACTTAAATAAAAGCAATAGAATCTGATGGATTGTTTCATTTTCCAACATGACTGAAAATTTTTTACTGTGCTGTGAAAGTTTTCTTTATACAGGAAAAAGGTTTATGCTTATGAACTCTACCAACGGCACTTAAAACACCATCTTTTACAGACATAAAACGTACTGAAAATTAAATATGCTTCATCATTCATTTTGTGATTGTGCTATTTTTTTCCCCACTGAATTCAGACCTATAAGACCTGTGACAAAACTATTGAATATATTAAATCTCTGTGTGCATATTTTCCACAGAATTACTTGTATTGTGGATTCAATGTATGTGATTTGCGGGTGAGTGTAGTGTTGATACTTTATTCATTGCTATGCATTAGACATGTATTTACAAACAGCAAACACGTATATGTACCAATGTGTGGTTCTCTGAATAAAGTTAAATATTATATATGCCTTCTCTGTTTTCACTACAGGTGTATTTCTTATTTAATATGCATCGATTTATGATGATAACTGTGCCAATGAAGCACATATTTTTGCACCCACACCTTTTTCTTTGGTCTATGCACCATTTTCTTCTGCTAACTGACATGACTGCTTATAACATGGTTTGATCTATAACACTGTCGGGTTCTATGGCTCCCAACTACTGTGTTTTAGCAGGGTCACACTGTATATTATATATATATATATATATATATATATATATATATATATATATATATATATATATATATATATATATATATATATGACCTGTAAACCAAAATCTGACAGAATCAATCAAAATAACTTCAAAACAGGAAAAATCCTGAAAAATCAGGAAGGTTAGCATCACTGTATATAGTTCAACTGTTTCTTTATAGATTTATAGATATGTATTGTTTCAATATAGATATGTATTGATTTATTATAGATATGTAATGATTCATTATAGATTTGCAATGATTTTAGGACTGCAATAAAATTTCACATGATATTGAGCAATAAATATGACCAAATATGACCTATCAACTACATGATCACAGGTCATTCAAATAATATTTCCAGACAGACTTGAATTTTTCACATGAAAACTTTATGCTGAAAAAGCAAACAAAGATCTCCAATATTAGTCTGACTTAAATATAATGTCAACACTGGTCTGAAAAAATATGAAACAATTCTAAATTTTTGGCCCTATATTTCATATCAATTGTTACATTACACTTCTGATTAAATAAAAATCAATATTTATCTGCAAGATAATTTTGATGGTTCTCAAAAATCATATGTCCAATGATCAAAAGGATAACAGGCTTCATAAAGGTTGGTCACATTTAATGCCTATTTTCTTGCTTTAGTTTTGTTGCAATCCAATACATGACTCCCTCACTATAAGGACTTTTTACTATAACATGGTTCCTGTTATAAAATCCTTCATTATAACATGGTTCCTGTTATAAAATCTTTCATTATAACATGGTTCCTGTTATAAAACCCTTAATTATAACATGGCTCCTGTTATAAAACTCTTCATTATAACATGGTTCCTGTTATAAAACCCTTCATTATAACATGGTTCCTGTTATAAAACCCTTCATTATAACATGGTTCCTGTTATAAAACCCTTCATTATAACATGGTTCCTGTTATAAAACCTTTCAATATAACATGGTTCCTGTTATAAAACCCTTCATTATAACATGGTTCCTGTTATAAATTCCTTCATTATAACATGACTCCTCTTATAAGGTCATACATGCCAAGTCTCCTGATTTGTCCAGGAGTTTTTTGATTTTCAACCTCATATTTTGATCTACCTATTTGCTGACAAGATCTCCCAGAAATAAAAAAAACCCTGCCAAGCATAGTCATTTCCAGCTAAAACAACAATTTGAGAAATAAACCTCGGATGTAATTCATTCCCATTGCGAATTATATTCTGAATTACTTTTGTTCATATGGAGCAATATGGTAGTGGAATGAAGCACACCACAATCAGAATATCATTGGTTTTGCTGTTGTACAGTATGTAGTGCATTCTGCCGGATTGCAAATCACCAAACACATAAAAATTGATGCATATTCCTACAACTACTTCTACGGTTATTTAAAAAATTCTGGTACACTGTTGAAATGTCTGCTAATGGATTCGATGGAAGTTATGCCTTCAAAAAAAGACTATGTTTGCAACTTCAACAGTGCTTGGATAGATGAATTTAAATGTGTGAAGCCTAGTGAAAAGGGAAAAAGCTTTGCATGCTGCACAGCTTGTAACACACATTTGAACATTTCTATTTGGGGAAAAAATGATCTACAAATCACTTGAAAAGTATGCAGCACATTGCAAATGAGAAATCATCACATAATGTGCCTAAAGTAATGCAAGTGTTTTTACCAACATCAGTAGAGAGTGTCACTAAAGCAGAAGTTCTGTTTGCTAACTTTGTGGCAGAGCATAATTTACCATTCTTGGTTACTGATCATTTTAGTGAGCTGTGTAAAGTTATGTTTCCTGACTCACAAATTGCTCAGAAATTTCACTGCAAAAGAACTAAGGTAACAAGCCTTGTTAACAAAGCACTGGGTCCAATATATGACAATCAAGTAACTTTACAATGCAAAGAAAACCCTTTCTCAGTGATGATGGATAAGTCTAATGACAGTGGTGATGAAAAGTGTAGCAATTCTTGTAAGGGTGTTTGACAGTGACAGTCACAGAGTGACAAACAAATTCCTGGCTATGCACATTTGCAATATTAGAACTGGTGAAAACCTTTTCAACTGTTTTCAAGAAGCCTTAACAAAAAGAGAGAACCTAGTAGGGTTTATTAGTGACAATGCAAATGTAATCGTTGGAAAGAAAAATTCTGTTCTCTCCAGAGTTCGTGAACAGCAGCCATATAACAAAAATTAATATAGTTAAGTAACTATTATTCATTATAGTTATTTTACTTAGCTGTGGTATGATCTGCACTTTCGCGCTTAAACTCTATGAGAAAAATTGTCGTTATGCTAATCTCCCTGATTTGGACCCAATCTCCCTGATTTGTTTCCAGAAAACTTGGCATGTATGTAACATGGGTCCTGTTACAAGGCCTTTAATTATGGCATGGGTCATGTTACAAGGCCTTTCATTATGGCATGGGTCCTGTTATAAAGCCTTTTATTATGACATGGGTCCTGTTACAAGGTCTTTCAGTATGACATGGGTCCTGTTACAAGGCCTTTCATTATGACATGGGTCTTATTACAAGGCCTTTCATTATGACATGGGTCCTGTTACAAGGTCTTTCATTATGGCATGGGTCCTGTTACAAGGCCTTTCATTATGGCATGGGTCCTGTTACAAGGCCTTTCATTATGACATGGGTCCTGTTACAAGGCCTTTCATTATGGCATGGGTCCTGTTACAAGGCCTTTCATTATGACATGGGTCCTATTACAAGGCCTTTCATTATGGCATGGGTCCTGTTATAAAGCCTTTCATTATGACATGGGTCCTGTTACAAGGTCTTTCAGTATGACATGGGTCCTGTTACAAGGCCTTTCATTATGACATGGGTCCTGTTACAAGGCCTTTCATTATGACATGGGTCTTATTACAAGGCCTTTCATTATGACATGGGTCCTGTTACAAGGTCTTTCATTATGGCATGGGTCCTGTTACAAGGCCTTTCATTATGGCATGGGTCCTGTTACAAGGCCTTTCATTATGACATGGGTCCTGTTACAAGGCCTTTCATTATGGCATGGGTCCTGTTACAAGGCCTTTCATTATGACATGGGTCCTATTACAAGGCCTTTCATTATGGCATGGGTCTTATTACAAGGCCTTTCATTATGACATGGGTCTTATTACAAGGCCTTTAATTATGGCATGGGTCCTGTTACAAGGCCTTTCATTATGACATGGGTCCTGTTACAAGGCCTTTCATTATGACATGGGTCTTATTACAAGGCCTTTCATTATGACATGGGTCTTATTACAAGGCCTTTAATTATGGCATGGGTCCTGTTACAAGGCCTTTCATTATGACATGGGTCCTGTTACAAGGCCTTTCATTATGACATGGGTCCTGTTACAAGGCCTTTCATTATGGCATGGGTCCTGTTACAAGGCCTTTCATTATGACATGGGTCCTGTTACAAGGCCTTTCATTATGACATGGGTCCTGTTACAAGGCCTTTAATTATGGCATGGGTCCTGTTACAAGGCCTTTCATTATGACATGGGTCCTGTTACAAGGCCTTTCATTATGACATGGGTCCTGTTACAAGGCCTTTCATTATGACATGGGTCCTGTTACAAGGCCTTTCATTATGACATGGGTCTTATTACAAGGCAAGTATGGTCATAAATCCCATTTCATTATGTGGCAATCAAAATTATATATCTCATTATAAGACCATCTCACTATCAATCTTATTAAAATCAGACTTCCACAGTCCTAGGTGGTGATCTGATGGGCACCAATAAGAGGTCATGTTCTGCTAACCTTGTGGTTCACCAATCAAATCACAACTTTCAAATTTCTTATGTCATTCAGAACATCATTACAATAACAACAAATCTCCCAAACACAATGGATACAAAAAATAAGTGGACTGGAAATACCAAAGGTCACCAGAACATAAACTTTTATCAGTATCTGTTAGACTCCACATATGGCTGTAGAGATCGGATTTAATCTGACTGATGTCACTATAGGATACAAAACTCAATGGACATCATTAATTATAATGAGTATGTACTGTGCATATAATGTGACACACTGTAACTGACATAATGATTAACTCTCTTTCAGTGTTAAGCTAGTTATTCCATTATTATTCAGATAAGAATCTGATTTTTTTTTAAGTCCATTAAATACTTACAGTGCAGTACCATTTCCTCCACCTACATAGAAAGTTGGTATCATGTTGGTTGGGAGACTGTAGCTAGGAAGTTTAGCTGTCTTTCCTCCTGGAGATTTCTTGCCATTGCCCTTCTTCCCACTCTTGACATGCGCATCCTCTCCACTATCATCACCAGTATTAGAAGGATTTTCTAACTCAGCTTCTGAAAAATAAATTGGAGGGTAACATTCATTATTTCCATTATTCATCCTTTAATTTGCTACCACTGTCATCAGTTTTTCATGACCTATATATACAACCACAAAGGACTAGGAACACTCTTGACTAAAATTAGACCTAAATCAGATTTTAATGTTTTCTTTCGAAATAAATCTAATACATGGGTATTAGTCATTACTGTGTTTTTAATGCAAAATGATGAGCATGTCATTAACAGCAGAAAATATCACAAGTGCATCAATGTTCCATATATGTGAGTGACATGTTCTGTTTGCATACTGCACTATATACATCAATATGCAAACTGGACAAATAATATTCTCATTTCTTTGTATTTTTATCAAAACTAATATATTTCTTATAGTGACAGCAATTAACGTTGAGTTGTTAGTTTTGCTATTTTTTACACTATATAGAAATACTTAAATTATCATTAAAGAAAGTAATGTTTCTTCATAACTGAAAGCTGGTCACATCCAATACTCCAATTCATCTTCATTATTAGTGCTATTGTTAGTTCTCTTATTATGGCCTCTACAATTACAATTAAGTGTGTGTGGGTGTGTGGATGGAGTGGGGGTGTGCTGTGCAAACTAGAGAGAGAGAGAGAGACAGAGACAGAGACAGAGAGAGAGAGAGAGAGAGAGAGAGAGAGAGAGAGAGAGAGAGAGAGAGAGAGAGAGAGAGAGAGAGAATATAAAGATGGGGTGACTGATAAACTGCTTATTTAGCATAATTTTTATTCCCTTGCTGCTTTGGGAGTTATTGCCCCTTACTAAGAATAATATAGGGTATATATTTAAGTAAATTAAAGATAACTGACTGTATTACACATAATCCATCATCATGCATTTTCACTGGAGCAATAAAACACACTCTTAAGAAACACAAACTGATGCTGATTTGGAAAAAAGCAAAGTTTTGTATTGTATTAGATTTTTATTAGACCTTCTATTTGAACAAAAAATATTTAAAGATATAAATATCAAACTATTTGAAATGGGATTAGCAGACAAACATATGGATAAATAAAGTACAAATGGACAGGCAATGGACGAATACCTTGGATATGAATCAACTGATGTAAGTGCAAACTGACCAGCAAACAAGGAGATGAACAAATGGATAAAGCAGCACTGAGTAAACAGACTGATGGACAACTGGCTGATGGTACTGATGGACCAGCTCAGGGATGAACAAGAGGATCAATGGATTAATGAGACTTGAGAGAACAAACATATGGTCAGATTGAGCTGGCAAACCAACAGAAAATGTGTGAATGGAATTTTGGAAAATAAAGTCCAGTAAATAACTGGATAGAAGCATGAGCAAAATGTCCAATAATTCTATAGCATTCATTCAAACAAGCATAACAATACTTGTATTTGATGAAAGGATGAGCAGACTGCCCAATAATTATATATACTCATTTAAACAAGCAAGACAACACTTAAAGGGAAACATAATCAGACTGTCCAATAATGATATAGTACTTATTCAAACAAGCATGACAATGAATGGAAACATAATCAGACTGTCCAATAATACTAAACTATCCAGTCAAACAAGCACAACAACACTTAAATAGAAACATGAACAGATTGTCCAATAATTCTATAGCATTCATTCAAACATGCAAAACACTTGAATTTAATGAAAGCATGAGCAGACTGTATAATAATGCCTTAGCATTCATTCAACAAACATGACAACACTTAAATTAAATGGAATCATGAGCAGACCTCCAATAATGCTATAGTATTCATCTAAACAAGCAAGACAAGAAACACTTGAATTGGAATAAAGTAAGACTAATTCAGAGAACATTTGTTCATTTCTGAATGGGGAAAACTAATCATGCAAGACATTTGTTTTGTAAAACCATCAGTATATGAACACAATATATCAGAAACAGTCAGCACACAGTACCATGGTTCTAATGATGTAATATTCTGCCTTTACCAGCTTTTAGTATCCTCTCTCATTTAAATGCCCATTCCTCCTTCTCTCCACCACCACCCTTCCTTCAAAGCTACTTCCTGTTAACACTGGACTCATTTTGTAGTACTGGAGTAGTAGTGGTCACTGATGACTTTTGTTTCTTTTCAAAAGCAATCACTACAAGCTGAAACACTTCTTGACAGCAAAAGACATTAGGCTTCTCTGATTGATCTCCTCCTCTTTGCCCTCCATTCATTCAAAGCCACTTCCTGTTAACACTGGACTCGTTTTATAGTTTTGTAGTACTCAAGAATTTGTCATTAATGACCAGTTTTACTTTTCAAAGCAATCGCTTCAAGGAGGAAACAATCCTCAACAGCAAAAGCAATCACTACAAGCAGAAACACTCCTTGACAGCAAAAAGACATTAGGCTTCTTTGATTGATCTCCTCCTCTTTGCCCCCCATTCATTCAAAGCCACTTCCTGTTAACACTGGACTTGCTTTATAGTTTTGTAGTACTCAAGTATTTGTCATTAATGACCTTTTTTACTATTCAAAGCAATCACTACAAGCAAGAAATACTCCTCAACAGCAAACGATTCTGCTTCTCTGATTGATCTCTGCATTTCCAAGAGGGCATGGAAATATTTAAACTGAAGTACATTGTATTTACTTTTTTTTAGCAAAACTTACTTCAAAAATTGATTAAAATTACTGTACTCTCGAATAATTGATTTCAACTTTGCAAACCACTGACAGAGTATAGTGTTAAGAAAAAAGACCTAATTTATTAATGTTATTTAATGTAATGATTAAATACTCTTTTTTTCATTTTGTTTTTGAAATAGAAAAATTTTTGTTCTCTTTGTTATCCTTGGCAGATCGTATAAAAAGCATTGAAGAATACTTTATTTTTAAAATTGACTGAAGTTATGGCCCAGCTTAGTTCTTTCACATTTTCTGATAATTGGCCTTGTCTTGAGTGATGTACGCTAAATTATGTAAAACTTTGTCCAAAAGGATATATTTGTGGCTAAAATTGAGTTTTTAGCATTGCACTTCCATTTCTCATGTACCTATTGATGTCATAGGGTTATGAATTTGAACTCTTTTTGCTCTGTTGTAACTTTTTTTGATAAAGACAAGTCCATCCATGACAAAAAAAAATTTAAACCACATTTTAGGTGGGTTTTTTTATAGGTAAAATGAGCATAGTCGCATCTTTGCAAACTACCGATTTTTATCAAATTTGAGGAATTGTCAATTTTGTGGATTTTCTCATCATATGCAAAGTTTATCTTGATTTCACGTATTTTCCTGTTTCTATAAAAATGATAATGTCAAATCATAAAATCTATGCTTTCTGTGAAATTGATAATGTCAAATCATAGACTGTACTTCTATGAAAATGATAATGTTTAATCACAGATTCTATTCTTTTTATGAAAAATGATAATGTCAAATCAGACTTTGTGCTTCCTATGAAAATGGTAACCTCAAATCATAGACTGTACTTCTATGAAAATGATGATGTCAAATTCAGCTGTGCTTTCTATAAAAATGATAATGTCAAATCTTAAACTCCATGCTTTGTGTGAAAATGACACTGTTAAATCATAGACTGTACTTCTATAAAAATGATAATGTCAAATCATAGACTCTATGCTTTCTGGAAAAAATGATTAAATCAGACTTTACTTTCTATGATAATGATAATGTTTAATCACAGACTGTGCTTTCTTTGAAAATGATAGTGACCAATCATAAACTCCATGCTTTCTAAGAAAATGAAAATGTTAAATCTTAAAGAAAAAATCAGCTACTTAACTTCATTCTGTTGATAGATTATGGGTAAATCATAAATAGGTAGGAGGTAATGATCATTACATTTTAACTTAAGGAAAAGACTTTTAAAAAGTCAACCCTAATGCATAAAAAAAATTGTGCTTCCTATTACACTGATTGTAAAATTAGGGTGGGCAGGACATTTTGTTTAAAATATATATCTAACATGATTTTAATTTGTGGTTTATTTTTTTCCATGAAAAAAGTACTAAGATTAGCAATGAGAAACAGGGATCACAGACTGTCCAGTTTCAGTGCCAGTACTGTACTGATAATGAAGATAAATTGCTGTACAGGTGATGAAGATAAACTGCTATGCTGATTGATAATGAAGATAAACTGTACAGGTAATGAAAATAAACTGCTGTACAGGTAATGAGGATAAACTGCTGTGCTGATTTATAATGAAGATAAACTGTACAGGTAATGAAGATAAACTCCTGCTATGATGATAATGAAGATAAACTGCTATACTGATAATGAAGATAAACTGCTTTACTGATAACGAAGAAAAACTGCTGTACTGATAATAAAAAAATTCATTTTTGTTTAAGAAAAAACAAGAGTCCCTTGATGGGATTAATGTTCTTTTGTCTTGAAAATTGTTTGGAATTCAATACCTTTTTTTTAACTGCTGTGTCTTGAAACCATCTCTGATTATCTTAAGTGATATGATTACCCACTATGACAACTATATTTGATGTAAGATCAGCACCATTTTCATGTATGGCAAACAAGGCAGTATTTTATAAGTTTCATTGAAATCCCATGTTGACATGATGATCCGTTCAGGAGAATTAGATAAAAGATTTTCAATATGTTCATTGTGACATCCGTGTATCTGTGGTTAAATCAACACCGTTTTCATTCAGGACCAAACTAGATATCAAAATTTGTCTTCTTGTGTAAATCCCATGCCAACATGACTTTTATTCAGGAGTAGCAATAACAAGATTTAAAACATGGCTGCCAGGATTTCATACTGACTGTCGGAGTAGAACATTTTCTTTCAGTACCAACTAGATATCATAAGAAGTCTTCTGGTGAAAACCCAATGTTGATGATATGACTTTCTTTCTGGGAGGAATAGCAATTAGATTCTCAAGATGGCAACTATGATATTGGATTGCCACATTTTTTTTTAAGACCACTTAAGACACCTTAAGGAGTTATATTTTCAAGATGGCTGCCCTGGTGGCCATATTTAACATCAGATTGGTAACAATGTCATAGACATCACAAGATTTTCAAGATGGTGCTGTGGCTGTCATACTGTATGTCTTTGCAGCACTGTTTTCATTTAGAATCAAACAGGCTTTGTTATAAAATGTGTGTACTGCAATCTTCCAAATGGACAGGTGATAACAAATATCTGCTAATGGATTGGTGGATGGATGTTGCAGAGATGATGGACACAAGGCTGTCCCATAAGATCCTCCAATCAATAACAAGTTGAACTTAATTAAAATAACTTTCTAGTAAATTATTAAAAAAATTGTGGCAGCCTTGAATTTTGGTGCCAAATTTTCTTTTACCCAAATATAGTCAAAATAAAATTACAGCAAATAAATACACTATACATTGTGATATTTGATTATTTGTACATGTGCATCATTGCAGTCTTTTAGAAATCTGGACACTTTCCTAAGGATTTAAGCAAGGAGGTTAGAATAATGGGACTGAGAAAAAGCTGAAAATGGAAAAGAAAGGCCACCAGACAAGAGCAGAGATGAAGAACTGAGAAATACTTGAGGGTGATACTGGGGAGCTGAAGATCTGAACTTATCATTTGTTATGTTTGCTGTCAAAAAATAAAGAAAAAAAAACAGTTTAATATCATTAATTATTTCTTTTTAATATATTTAACAGCCAATTTTAACCAACATAAAATTGGGAGGTACCATTTCTAAAAACAAAATTTAAATGAACTCAACAGAGGTACTGTCAGATGATTAAGCACACAACATTATTTATGGATTTTTTTCCTCAAAATTCATACTTGTGGGCATTTGTAATTAAAAGACTGTTCATCAAGATACTATCTCAATCCCAATTAAAAAAAAGTACACAAACAATCTTCCCATGTCAATGCATTTGCTTTATCATGGGTATTACAAAGTCAAAATTTAAACGGCATTGTTTGAATACTGTTGATCTTAAAATACTTTTTCTTTTTCCATTTAGAATGAAAGAAAAAGTAAAGACAAAGTACTGAGGCAAAAAACTGTAAACAATACAGCCAAACTAAATATTGTGCAAACAATTGATGTTTAATGCAGTCAAAATATGAAGTGCTTGGAGACAAATGACATCCATTAATCAGATGTTTGCAGTTTTGGGATGGCACTTTGTTTTAACAGTAGTATGTGAACAGCTGGTGAATTTGTTAATTTCTCAGCTTGATCAAATATTATGACTTCATCAGGCTGTTTGAACTTTAAGACCTGGCCTAATTATTTGAATAATATATATTAAGGGTATGATGAGTGCTGTGTAATTTTGATGAGAATCTGCATTTGATTATTGATGTGGTCAGAATGTGCCAATATTTTTGTCTGGGATTCCCAAAATCACTTGGATTGAAAATTAGACCTTAAAGCTAAATGTCTTCCTATTCAATTACATTTTTGTGGCATTCTCAAAGCTGAGAAATCCTAAATGCTTTATCTGGCAATGCTCACCTAGGAGATTTATATAAAAATGCACAAATATTCTTGAACATTTCAAATTAAATTCTGAAAAACAAGTGGCAACAAAATTTGTTATGACTATATGGTCTTAAAGTAATAGAAAAGACCGAAAACCAAATACTTTTGCAGAATTCAACAAATAATTTATCTCCACAAATACAAAGTAAAAATGCAAAAAAACTTACAGTATTGTAAATCAATCTCAAATAGTTCTAACAGTTTTATCCCAAATCCAAATGTATAACTTACAAATTAATTTCAGTGGTATTCCAAATGTTTTCAAATACTGAATGTTTTGATGTGCATGTAGCCTCAAATGTGGTAATGTGCCAATGGCCTGAAGTATGATACACTAACGGCTTTTTGATATATCATAGTAATATAACACAAAAATGTTCTTTTCTGAAATCACTTTTATTCCAAATTAATGTCCTAAACTAAGAAAATTATTGATTAGCATTTTGTATTTCCAGTGAATAATAATTTGAATAAATAATTCCACCCAAACACAACAATAAGACTGATTCTGCTAAAGATGTTGATGCAAGAATGAGTAGTTTCTCAGGTAAACACCATTATATATATAAAGTAAGACACAACAGTAGAACCAGGATGTGGGTCAAAAGTTAAGTTTTAGAAAATTTTAAATTGTCAAGACAAGACAAGATCTATTAATAAAAATATAATAAAGAACATGGAAAACATCAGGTAAACCAGGTATTTCCAGGGGGGAATAGCAATGTCCTTGACTCAGACTAAGATAAATATGTTAATTTCCATTGATAATGATCCTAATAATAAATCTATTCTCAAAGAGAAATATTACCTATGTGTCGTGTCATTTATGAAATCAATGGCACTAAGGTATGCAGTGAACTTGATTTTTTGACAAGGTCAAGTACAAAATACAAATGTATACAACATAATAAAACAATTAAGAAAAAGCTAAAAAAAAATACAATTTAAATATATCTAACAAATTAACTTGCCCAGGAAAACTTTCAACCTAAAATCAGACTGATTTCAAACTGCACTGCTTCTCCAGAATAGAGAGTGGTTATTAAATTCAGAAATGTAATACCTATATCTGATTTGTTTTAATCCAGGTTTAATAAGTTTAGTCATCAAGAATGGTGAAACCCACCTATGGTACTATGGTACTATGGTCTGAACTGACCTGATATCACGTCTACTTCTTTGTAATACCAATGCCTCTATATTTTTACATAAATCAAAATGAAAAATAAAATCAAGTGGCTAGGTGTGTACAGAACTATGATTAAGTTGGTTTTGCAGTGGCATGTCTCGGTTTCAATGAGTAAACTTGGTCAAGTTGGTGTTTTTGCTTTTTGAGAGTTTAACTAAGCATGCTTTTGAAATTGTATTATCTGAATAGAAAGGATCAACTGAATAATGACTTGCATTCACAAATACATATGCTTTCCATTGCATATTTCACCACCCACCCACCCACCTACTCCCAATGAATATAGGATGATAATGCAAAATCCATCTAATAAATCAGGCTGGGACGACTATATATAAAGTCTGTTAACAAAGTATTTGACAATGCCATTGTAACTGCAAATTACATACATCTGGCTTTTGACAGCCTTTCTGGGACTCCAGGGGTAAGAACTGAAAATAACACCTCTCTTGGCAATGGTGACCAGAGAGGAAACATTATAACTACAAAGTCTTGCAAAACTCCATCCAGTGGTTTAGGAGGAGTTTTGTGGAAATGGACAGGTGTTTGGACAGATGGAGGCTGTAACAATATCACTAACATTTATTAAAAAGCTTGGGGATTAAAAAAAATCATGTAATGCATTCTCTTTACTACAGATACAAGTCAGATTCAACTGCAAACTGCATACATCCAGATCTGCTGTTGCATAATGTGCCAGCAAATCAAGGTTTTTTCAGTTTGTTAAAACTAATAACTTGAATAAATAACACTGACCCTAATCTGTCAACACATTCTGTGATGTCAGATCATGGTCTGTGTAGCTTGCAGTCAGACCAGACTTACCTGTGAATATATAAAGTAATAACTTGTGAGTTTTCTTTTATTTTACCTGAGAAGCAGCCATTTTCTATTGTCAATGGATGCCATTGATATACTCAATATCTTGATTCTTATCAAGTCTTTTCTATTGTTGACTTCATCCTGGAAACCAACAGGTTGCAAACACAAGCCAAAGTGGAAAATTGAATGCATCTTATGTTTTTAATGATGTAACTTGATTAAACATATATTGGTGACAACAGTATTCAAGGGCAATTTTAACAGGTTTACTTTTGCACTCAAGATATGTCAAACTTTTCACACTAAGTTATATTTTTCCTCTAGAGACAGCATGTGTAAATAATGCAATTTTATGTTTGTCATTTTAAACTGAGCTAGACTGATGACCCAAAAATAGCTGCAACAAGCAAATTCAGTAATAGTGAGATCACAAAAGGTAACAGTAATGAAATTTGGTAGACATGGAAAATAGCCACTCTTAAAGGGCCTTACAAATGAAGAGCAGAAATGGGAGGGGGAATGGATAATAAACTTTGACTTGGAAAATAAAAACTTGTCTATGATACAAAAATATGCCATTAAGCTGCTAAGTATAAGTGTACAATGGTCCATCCCTGAACCTCAAACGACTTTTACATATAAAGTTGGAACAAACAATTCCATACAATAATGTTCAGCAACTGATTTGCGGATATTTATGCTTCAAACATGCAATACAACACATCTAGTGACAATATAAATATATAACAAGCTTCATCCATTTGTCTTAAACCACTGTCAAGCTGTTTTAAGACAAATGTTTAATAGCAGCAGCTCTTGCATTTTTTGTTCATTCATGGCAAACTACCAAAATATGCTTCCTCCCAATGCCAAGAAACCACTAAAAAAATATTACAAGTTCAACCATGCATAGATTTATGAGTTTTAAGCATTACAGGAATGTAGCAAAAAGTCTGAGTTTGCATTGTGTTTTATGCACATAAATTCAGTGGAATCCCAAGATAAAATATATCATTTCACAGTATATTACAAGATAATTCATTTTAAAGTTGGCATAAAAGTTTAATTCATAAAAGTATAACTACATCACCCATTTTTCATTATTTATATAAAGTCTAAATCAATCTTTATTTTCTTTAAATAATACAGTGGTGACACCTGCCAAGAGCTTTTTGGATCAGAAAAGAAGTCCTTGAGGATGAGACACAGGAAGACATGTAAAGTCCAAATCATGGACTTCCTCTGAGAAGTGAACATAACTATTGAATAGCAGTCAGCAACCTTACAAACCCAACAACAGGAAACTGAAGCTTTAAGTAATTATCATGCTGAGCATAGTTTTCCTGTCATTACAACATCATAATGCTTATACAGAAAAGACCTTATCCATTTTTAGCAAAGTGATTCTTGGGGAAATCTGGACCACAAAACTATTAAAAGCCTGACAAATGTGTAGCCTACTGATAACAGTGAATGTCATCCATGATCACCAATCAGTCTTCTGATGGAAAATAAAAATTCTATTGGATGCTATTACATAATGTTTGCAGTAAACTACAAAATAAAGAAGTCTTTCTTTTTCATTAATTGACCATACAGGTTTTGACTCATCAATTACTGTAAAATTAGAATCTAAATCCAATTGTTTTATTATACTATGAAGAGAATACATATTATATAAGAACTACTATTGGCATTAATTTATTTTCAATCCCCTTGCATACCTGCCATATTCAGTCTTTGCTGGATTCAATACCCATATAGAAGGTCTCATGGTAATGCATGTGTCATTAGTGGTCATCTTTGCATTCACATGAGACTGGAGGGGTATGGCAGGTATGCCCTTAAAGAATCTAACATTTATGGAGATCAAACATTTACTAGTTTAGAAGCCAATTGGCTGATTAAAATTTGTAAATCTACTGTTGTGAGATCCTGGTTAGGTCAAATGTATACTGAGCCATGATCTTGACCTTAAAGATAAGGCCCCAAATAAAGATAAGGCCCCCCAAAAAAGACAAGACCCAAATAAAGATAAGCCCCCCCCCAAGATAAGGCCCCCAAAAAGATAAGGCCCAAATAAAGATAAGGCCCCAAATAAAGATAAGGCCCCAAATGTGGTAAGCAACACAACTTCTTGTGATGTATGTCTATACTTAGGTTTCATCACTTGATTTCAAATGACTATCAAATTGTAAAGTGGAAATGAAAATGTAATGGATGGATGGAAATGTGATGGATGGATGGAAATGTAATGGATGGATGGAAATGTGATGGATGGATGGAAATGTGATGAATGGATGGAAATGTGATGGATGGATGGAAATGTAATGGATGGATGGAAATGTGATGAATGGATGGAAATGTGATGGATGGATGGAAATGTAATGGATGGATGGAAATGTGATGGATTGATGGAAATGTGATGAATGGATGGAAATGTGATGGATGGATGGAAAGGTGATGGATGGATGGAAATGTGATGGATGGATGGAAATATAATGGATGGATGGAAATGTGATGAATGGATGGAAATGTGATGGATGGATGGAAATGTAATGGATGGATGGAAATGTGATGAATGGATGGAAATGTGATGGATGGATGGAAATGTGATGGATGGATGGAAATGTAATGGATGGATGGAAATGTGATGAATGGATGGAAATGTGATGAATGGATGGAAATATGATGGATGGATGGAAATGTGATGAATGGATGGAAATGTGATGGATGGATGGAAAGGTGATGGATGGATGGAAAGGTGATGGATGGATGGAAAGGTGATGGATGGATGGAAAGGTGATGGATGGATGGAAATGTGATGAATGGATGGAAATGTGATGAATGGATGGAAATGTGATGGATGGATGGAAATGTGATGAATGGATGGAAATGTGAAAACTATGTCCCATCTATTTTTGAAAAGGTGGGGAACAGTAAACTGCATTCAATTTTTTTTAGAACCCCAAACAACTAATCTATATCTTCCACATTCTTTCACCATGTGAATTGAAAAATATGGTATGTGATTAAAAATCATTGCTTCCATGGATATGGGCCCAGGCAATACATTATTGATCTATGTTTTGAGCCAGTGTGTACATAGTGAATACCACCAAACAACCTGTAACTATTGTCAAACCCTTACAGCTATTATGTATTCTTAAAGCAGCATTGATATGGCCTTCATTGATATGACCTTCAGGATTGAACTGATAAGTGTTTAAGGTATTCAATACCTGGTCTGCTGAATAAATATTCTACTTGCTGTAATTGAGCAACACCAATAGGACAAAACCATTCATATTCTCAATTCAGATAAACACCTTTGTATTTGACACTATCTATTAAATATTCATTGACGAAAGGGGGTTCATTCTAAAATTATGACAGTTTTCAAAACTTATCCTATCAGTTGGTCTCTTTTTGTTTGACAGAATATACATATGTACATGTAGTTTAGCTTGCTTCAGTTTTAGCATATCTTTACGTATTGCACATTTACCACATAAAAAAGTAGCATATTTTGAAAAGTAGCAAATGAGCCAATTAAGAAGGTAGTAAATCTTTCACTATCGTAAATTAGCCAAATAATAATTTAGAAAATCTTTTACTGTAGCACATTAGCTGTATAAAAGGGTAGCAAATCTTTCAATATAGGATATTAGATTCATAAAAAGGGTAGCAAATCTTTCACTGTAGCACATAGTTACATAATAAAGTAGCACATCTTTCACTATAGCATAATAGCTGCATGAAAAGGGTAACAAATCTTTTACTGAAGAATATTAGTACATAAACATGAAACAAATTAGCAATGAGCAAAACTACAGATTTCAGTTGGAATCTAATTTCTTAAGCACAGAAGAAATTAGATGTGACCCTCACATTAAATTTTTTTCTACATTTTCAATACTTTTGGTATACTTGTGTAACTTTTCCCTTCACAAAGTACTCCCAAGGTACCCTTTTAAACTTTAGAATTCTTCCTATATCCACAAACTGTACTGTACCTGAGCACCTAAAAAAAGTACATCTATTTTACCTCTGAAGTTTTAAAGCTGAGAAATGTATACCACAATAATATAAAAAACACATATTTTGCTGATATTAGAATCCACTAAGTCCCAAAAAGGGTGGGGGGTAATCCCAAGGTAACAAAACCCAAGAGATCTAGCAAACACCAATACCAGAAAACACATATATATTGCTATTCTTACATAAAAATTAAACCAAAAACATTGAAATTTAAAATACAATTCAAAGTTTCCCAATTGATCATGCCAGTCTGGTACATTTGCTTTATTCATTCATTTTCTGGAGGTGGTGCAACCACTTGTTTAAAATCTTTCTTATCATACCTGTCAATTCTAAAAAAAAAAATGCAACTATTTTGGTTGGTAGGTAATTTCATAAAAATACACTCATCCTAAACTGTATTTTGACTGATATACAAAGAAGATTCTATGAACACTGGTTTGCATTCATTAATTCTTTCACTCTGAGTGAATAAGATGCATTAGGGCAAAAGAACATATTTCCTTTCTTAGAAAACTTCTCTCTTCTGTGCAAATTGAGAAAGGAACTGGACTGCAGAGAGATCTGTTTTGGGTGTGACCCTGAAAAGGATCAGCATAAAATGACATGGCATCAATATGATGCAAATAAAACCTCATGTTGATATATGAAAATTACCACATTGTACACCTCATCCCATAACGATGTACATACATTGTTATGTAACAATTTCCCTTTAAAAATGTTTAAGTATCTCATCTACTTCCAATATACCTCTGGTGTACCTGCAAAGTGTATTCTTTAATATAAACATTCCTATTTCTCTTGAAATGAACTTGATTCACTATTATATCTTTTTCACCTGTACCTTCCTTGTATAAATAGTTTTAAAGTGTCTTTGATATAATATATAGTTCGGTAGTCCACAATCAACATTACTTTCATCATACATAAAGCCACTATAGAATATGCTAAATTCCTGAATGAAAATTTTTTTTCTTGTCATCCTGTTTCTTTAAATGTTCACTAAAGTTTGATTTGATATAGTAAAATGATTGAAAACTGTTTATCATTGCAGTCTGCCAAACAGGCACACCCCAAGCACGGCAATAATGTGGAAGGACACTGCATCTATTTCAAAATCCAAACGACATAAATATGTTTTCTCTAACTCGTTTTCTTTTAACAGCTCTATAAGCTGTCAGTATTTTACAAATTTTCTAAGTCACCTGACCTGGTGAATGAGAAGTTAACATTTACAAGTATATACCAAAATGGTTAAAAAGAAAGAAAGAGTCATGTGCACATACAAGTGCTGAATATTTCTTGTTCATGGACCTTGTGATAATTACACTTTTCATCATCTATGAAATGGAGTTTTGTCAAATATTTGTTTGGGATACTAAATCCAAGCATAAATCTAAAATGAAAACAAATTTCTTTATTCTTCGAGTGATGTTTAGCCAAAATTAAATATTTTTCCACTTTTATCATTAATGTTACAAAATATCAGTCCAAACTTTTCTATGACACCTCTTCCTTGCTACAACAAAGTCTGTCACAGATGTATTTGTTATGTCCAGAACTGCAATACATTGAGAGAACAGTATTATCTACAAAACTGCATTATAGGGTAACATGTACAGAACTGCATTATAGTAAGATACCAATATTATGTACAAAATTGCATTATAGTGAGAGAACAGTATTATATACAAAACTGCACTTTAGTATGAAAACATTATTAAGCACATAACTGCATTATAGTGAGAGAACAGTATTATGTACAAAACTGCATTATAGTGAGAGAACAGTATTATGTACAAAACTGCATTATAGGACAACATTATTATGTACAGAACTACATTAAAGTGAGAGAACAGTATTATGTACAAAACTGCATTATAGTGAGAGAACAGTATTATGTACAAAACTGCATTATAGGACAACATTATTATGTACAGAACTACATTAAAGTGAGAGAACAGTATTATGTACAAAACTGCACTTTAGTATGACAACATTATTAAGCACAGAACTGTATTATAGCGAGAGAACAGTATTATGTACAAAACTGCATTATAGTAAAATGACAGTATTATGTCGCGTACAAAACTGCATTACAGTGAGAGAACATTATTATGTACTAACAGCATTATAGTGAGAGAACAGTATCATGTACAAAACTGCATTATAGGACAACATTATTATGTACAGAACTACATTAAAGTGAGAGAACAGTATTATGTACAAACTGCACTTTAGTATGACAACATTATTAAGCACAGAACTGCATTATAGTGAGAGAACAGTATTATGTACAAAACTGCATTATAGTGACATGACAGTATTATGTACAAAACTGCATTACAGTGAGAGAACAGTATTATGTACAAAACTGCATTACAGTGAGAGAACAGTATTATGTACAAAACTGCATTACAGTGAGAGAACAGTATTATGTACAAAACTGCATTACAGTGAGAGAACAGTATTATGTACAAAACTGCATTATAGTGAGAGAACAGTATTATGTACAAAACTGCATTATAGTGAGAGAACAGTATTATGTACAAAACTGCATTATAGTGAGAGAACAGTATAGGACAACATTATTATGTACAGAACTACATTAAAGTGAGAGAACAGTATTATGTACAAAACTGCACTTTAGTATGACAACATTATTAAGCACAGAACTGCATTATAGTGATAGAACAGTATTACATACAGAACTGCATTATAGGGCGACAACATTATTATGTACAGAACTGCATTACAGTGAAAGAACAATATTTTATACAGAATTAACCTTATGCCAGAAGATATATTGCTCTGCCTACCAAATCAAGTGACATGTTAACCTCCGACAAACAATATTTTGCTTTTAGCAAAGAAATGTGCTTCAACTTCAGTGATATGTGTATTAGACATGATTGCCATTATTCTTACAAATGTAAAATTGCCAAGTTGCATGTATTGTACAGCAGTAGTCAATATTTACACTTGTAGTACAATACCATATGATAATAACCTATGTGTTTTATTTCAGTAAATCATGAAAATCAATTTTAAAGCTCCTGAAAACATATTGCTGTAGAAGGAAATTCACTCCAAAAGATTTTAATGTATTTAGTATACTGTCCTATCATATTAATTTTAATTGATTTTTGCTTATGCTGTTGAGGTAAAAGAATTTTTAAAAAATATGCAAATAGTTACTGTTTAGAAGTATGCTATTGTACATAATAATTTTAAAGTTCTATTCTGTTCCTGAGATGGAACTTTGATTAGTGATATTATGGTAAGTACACACTAAATATAATGGGAAGAAAAATATATCAAACCACTGTATTTGTATTTCTTCATTATTAACTACACTTTTCATTCCCCACCCCTCTTTCAGCTCAACAAATTAGAGTAAAGAATCAATAAAATGTTTGATAGATTGAGATAATGAAGTAATATTTTTGAAAGAAATTAACATTAAAGAGTACGTTTTCGAACCATAATTTTTATGGAGCTCAAGTGTTTTGAAAAAATACACAAAAGAAAACCCAAAATAAGGGTGTTCTCAACCCATGTTCCAAACACTAATTATTTTTTTAATTTTTAAATTTTTATTTTCCTTTTGTTTTCTTCAAATTATAGATAGGACTTGATTTTCTACATCCTTTTCTTTAAAAAACAAAAACAACATAATTACTATAAATTGTGTCCTTGATCAGCAGATTGTATAGGCAACCATAATTTTTATCCATCAAAGTTTCATCTAGGGTTAGGTAAAGGAATAAATCTAATTACTTCATTTACTCAATACGGATCTCAAGATCTGGATATTGACTGTTAGAATTTCAAACTCTTATTGACTTCTTATCAATATTACTGCTAGAAAAATGTATAAACCATTAAAAATATTTACAAATATTTGTGATAAGCAATTTATTATCACCAGTCATCTTGTTGGAAGACAATAGCTGACATAAACCATGCATGGAGGTATATCTAAGTTATGCTTGCTGATTGGTTAATCTAACAGCGAACTGCATTATAGTAAGTGACATTATTATGTACAGATAGAACTACTCTATAGTGAGGGAACAGTAATATATATACATAATTTCATTACATTATGAGAACATTATTATGTACAGAACGGCATTATAGTGAGAAAAGTATTATTACTGAACTGCTGTATAATGGAAATGTTTGTTATTTGACAAATAATAATGTTTTAAAGAGGAAACAATGATAAAACACTAAGCATAATTTTTTTCTTTCAACCTCACTTTTTCATACTCTGGTTAAATTTTGACAATGGGGTCCACAGTGGCACCATGTTGTATGTGAAACTGTGTTACAATCAAGTGTATTATAAAAGCTGTCACTGCTAACTTTACCAGTCTCCCTCAATTTTGATTTTTCCAAATTTAAATATCAGTACCTTGAATTTTCCAGAGTTTCACATCAAAACCTTATTTTTTTCCTACAAACAATCTTTATTTAACAAATTGTCACCTTATCCAAGAAAAATTTTATATAATGAATAAATAATTCTAAATGAATTATATTTAGTACTCATCTCTATCAGTTACCACCCCAAATAACCTGAAAGAACAATGTGTACAATTCATTATTATTATTATTATTATTATTATTATTATTATTATTAATACAAGGGTCACGCTACCAGGCAAAGTGGTCGAAAAAGTCGCCTGAGAAGCATAAACTTCACCTTTTTCTGTTATGAAATCGAAAACGACTTCACCCTCTGATTTTTCACTAGATTAGATTACGACTTTGAGATTCCTCAGTAAGTTCTGGCACTGCTGTAATCCAACGACAAATGTTGATACCAATCAGCCACAGAAGTCTGCAGTTTTATCCATAAAAAACGATGAAATTACTGACTACATGAAATCACATGCAAGTTTTAATAGCTAACTGACCATTAACCCTTTTCGGATCAAGATATCACTACTTAATTTTATGAAGTTGGGCCTACTGTCATAGGGGCTCATATTGTTGCTGACACTTTACTGGTCATACATGTATGTCTATATTGTATAGTACATGTATAACCAGCAAATTGTCAGCAACAATACCAGCCCCTGTGCCTATTGTGCTATGATGAAAATATACCAAATTCTGTTTCAAAATTTAAACATCAATAAGCAAATAGTAATTTGCTTTTAAAAATATGATCGATGAAGAACATTTTCTAATTTATATCCTATTTTTAATAAATGGAGATTTTAACGGTCATATTTGCGTATTTTCTGTATAAAATCAGTTTGAAACCATAAATGAAATTTTAATGACGGACATCGCTGCGTATATGATACACCACTTCATTTAACTAAAAATACGAAAAATATATATAGTAATGAAGCAAATAATATTTAGCCAATGCATGTCATTATTAAAAGTAGGTAGACAAATAATAAATATGCAGAACTTTTAATGGATTTTTGTAACGAAACAAGAAAGTTTATAGTTCGAGAAAAGCCCTCCATCTAAGAATAGATGCACTCGCTCTGTGCAAGACCAATTCTTGGAATTTTCAGTTGGGGGAAAAGAAAAAAAAGGGTCCAGTTTAATTTTATATGGACTTTAGTGATTCAAGTTGTTGTCTATGAATAGTTACAGTAATGTTTAATCGGGAAAAATGAAATCAAGATGAACAGTATGGTTTAAAGTTACTTGTGCATTTCTTCCTAAATACATGTATTAGGGGCTGTTTTAAAGAATGCTAGAAATCTTTTTGACTGCAATTGTACACAAAACTTAAGAAAATAAAATAATTAAGTGGTAGTTTATTAAGCATTTTTACCAACTTGAAGTTACAAGGCTCTAATCTTGTTCTATCTGTGAAAATTAATTACAATGTATAGCTTCAAATGTGCTTTTTAAGTCATACAGCCAAAATACACTATTCAATTCAAACACACATATACTAAGTATGAATAGAATGGGTATGAAAATAAAATTTTATTCGCATACAAAATATATTGATACTCACAAATAACACATATATTATTCAACTTGAAAAAAAGGCATTGCTTAAAACTGTTAAAAACATACCAAGAAATAGAGCCCGTCATTAAAATAAGATAATGCAACTCTCTCTCTCTCTCATATATATATATATATATATATATATATATATATATATATATATATATATATATATATATATATATATATATATATATATATATATATATATATATATATATATATATATATATATATATATGTTGTTGCGGTCTCACTTTTTGTTTAACTCCCACTTCTCCCTGTTCTGACCAAAAGAAAACACATCTCCCTAAAATTTAAGTCAAGCTTGACCCCTACACTATCAACTCAAAAACTTGATTACTTCTTTGAACATCTTTACATAATTAAGCTCCATCATGTCATTCAAGAAAAGCATTCCTAGCAATCATAATGTAGATACTGGCCAAGACATAACAATTACTAAACATATTTTACATCAAATGATAATTCTGTATTTTCTACCCACAAGAATTTGTTTTTAAGTTTCAAGACTGTATAGTGTAAACCTTAGTCCGTGGCAATTGTAAACCTAAATGACAGTAGCAAACAATTCAAAAACAGAAAGACATTGCTTGCATACCGAACTAAAACTAAATTCC
Source organism: Potamilus streckersoni (assembly GCA_016746295.1). Classification (NCBI taxonomy): domain Eukaryota; kingdom Metazoa; phylum Mollusca; class Bivalvia; order Unionida; family Unionidae; genus Potamilus; species Potamilus streckersoni. The sequence goes on from JAEAOA010001214.1 coordinate 845,199, forward strand.
ATTTAATATTTTAAACAATACACACAATATTTTCATTCTTTTCAGATCAATGGCAAGACGTTCAATGCCTATTATAAAAAAATACAAAACAAAATGGTCTCCTGGTCAATTACTCTTTCTACATTTGACAAAAAGTTAGATGGCCATTATTGATAACTTTGTCTTTTTGACTTGTTGAAAAATACTCTGAACCACTGACACAAGAGTCTTATAATCTAAAGGATTTTAAATCATTTTCCAAAACTTCAAACATGAAAATTGTTCAAAATCTATAAATACAGAAGACTAGTTTCATTAACTTTCTCAAGATACTGCATTTATTTTCTACTATTGTCACCAATAAATCAAATTTCATAAAACCTTTTATCAATAACAATCATCATGATTACATCATAAAACACCTTGAGGCATACAATTCTATCTGAAGCACCTACAGCACAACACTTTTAATAATATATTTGCTCATAAGTGGAAATTGCCTGACAAAGACCTGCCATCACATCTAGCAGATCTGGGTCTATTTTTTCTGCACTTGGAGCCAACTTATAAGTATGTGTAGATGATATTCAGTTAACCATCGTGATGCCACTGATAGCATCATAAACTTACTCCTCCTTTTAATTCAATGTCAGGTCCCTAATAATGAAACAATGAAATGCAATCAACAATTGATTGGTAACCAAAGCAATTTTTATCTATTTGAATGAAAGCATTTTGTTGTGTTCTAGTTAGCTAAAATTAATTCTAAAATCAGACCATTCAAATGTATATTAGTTTTATTCCCTGTAGACAGCCTGGAGTCTTTCCAAATAACACTTATGAGTTTTATTCCCAGTAGAAAGCCTGAGTCTTTTTAAATAACACTCATAAGTTATATTCCCCACAGACAGCCTTGAGTCTTTCTAAATAACATTCAGTCATATTCCCTGTAGACAGCCTGGAGTCTTTCCAAATAACACTTATGAGTTTTATTCCCAGTAGACAGTCTGAGTCTCTTTAAATAACATTCCTTAGTTATAATCCCTGCAGACAGCTTGGAGTCTTTCTAGATGACATTTATGAGTTATATTCCCAGTAGACAGCCTGGAGTCTTTCTAAATAACATTCATGGGTTATGTTCCCAATAGATAACCTGGAGTCTTTCTAATACAGAAGCCACAATCTAACCCATACAATTCGATCATCACCAGTGTTGTTATAGGGTTTAATGCAATTTTTCCAGCCAAAGATATGTTATACATGGCAGCCAGTATAAAACCCATGAAAAGAACCACCGACCCACAAGAAACTACCAGCAAACTTTTTCATGTACCCACATTGGCCAAGCCTGAGACTCAAACCCACACAGACATAAGTGAGATGGCAGTGATCCATAATGGTGAGCTCTTTAGACCACTCAGCCACTCAGGGTCCTATTCATGCATAGTAGAAATATGTAAAAATAAAATTGATATACTGGTGCAAAAAAAAAAATCAATTTTAAAAGCTAAAACAATGTGTTACTTCAAAAGAAGGATGAAATACTGACACATTTCTTGATACCAACATTAATTAGTTAGACAATGTGTTTTTATTCAAATTTACTCTGCGAATCAAACTCCATTAATCTCAGGCTACAAATGCAGACCAAAAAATGATTTTCTTTACCATATTTCCATAAATTCAAATGCAAACATAGTGAAAGTTTCAGATGATATAATGTATATTTCACATGTCTTTAATAATTAATGCCATTTATGCGTAATATGAATGTAGAAAAGTGAATAAGTGGCAGTATATTGGTTTATCCATGATTTACTACAATTCATTGAAAAATATTCCTGTACCATAACTGAGTGCTACTATATTAGATATAAAACACAAATATGCCTTAATAAGTGTACGCTCTTCTTTTTTGTCAAACTTGGAAAAACATATCTACTGCCAACCACACATTTTAAACTCAATGTCTAAAGTGTGAGAGGAAAATGGTACTTAAAACCTACCTATAACATCATTTTATTCATGAAACTTATGCCATCATTTTATCTTTAGCATCTCAGCTACCATTTAACTTTGCTATTTTAACCACTCTCAAAATTCTGTATTGCACACGTTTTAGACACCAGGATTATATTGGGAGAGAAAATGAACCTTCTCGGTGGAGAGCTAAGACCATACATAATGAAAGCTAACTCTTATAGCTTATACATGAACATGATAGAGATACCATTCATGACTTTGCTCATAACAGCACACACTGATTTTCTTTAAATAGGTTAAGACAAATACCAACACTTTCTATATTTGATGATTGACATTTCACTAAAATCTTAATTAACTAATGTGCTGAAATTAAGGATTCACTAAAAGTAATGAGGATATATGAGTTAAGAGTATATTAGTTATAATTTACATACCTGCCATATCACAGAATAAAAGACACAAAACTCAAGGTCAGACTGGCAAATCCGCAAACACGTTTATGTCCTGTCAAAACAAATTCCCCATATTGAATTTATGAAAAACTTTCAAGGGAAGGAATACATTTGCGAACACAATAACTGGAATTTGGAGTCTGTACGTGTGTTTGAGAGGGAGCTAAAAAAATTCGTTATAGCTTTTCTATCATTAGGTATGCTAGAGTCACAACATCCAGTCAGCATTAAAGGAAGTAAGCTGATGGGAAGGAACTAGCATTATTTTAAGGACGCACTGTTGAACATCTACCAGCAAAGATATGTACACCACAGGAAACAAACTTTGTATAATCATTACTGGACTAAATTTAATTGAAATACAATATACAATATATATGCATTGGTAAATCAGGTCAAGCTAAAAACAATACAGATTTTAAACAGTCAGTGCATAATATGCTGGCAGATTAGAGCCTACATTTTTGGTGTACTGATTACTCTTAACAATCTCCATAAACACAGATCTGCCAGGATATGGTGCAAGAACACATGTTGGCCTATGATGTTAGCAGTTGGACTCAACTTGCAAGCAAGTATATACAGTATCTATGCAAAAAAAATTGCCCCAGTTTAGTGAAATCAAAGATCAATATTTCCCTAAAATAACTGGCTCATGTCTACACCTGTTCACAAAAGGAAAAAAAACTATTATCAACAGGGTAAAACTTTCTTAAAATGGCTCCTCTATAACCTGGCTCTCTCAGCTAATTGGTAACTAGGCACATTCTAAAAACATCAACCAATTTTAAAATGGCTATCTATAATACTGTTAAAATAATTTGGTCCAAAAAGTATCTGGATTAGACAGGTTTTAGTGAAAAGTGTTGTGTGTATGTGTGTGTGTGTGTGTGTGAGAGAGAGAGAGAGAGAGAGAGAGAGAGAGAGAGAGAGAGAGAGAGAGAGAGAGAGAGAGAGAGAGAGAGAGAGATCTACTGATTTTAATATTGCATATATGAAAAACACATTAGGTGTGATTGAAAGAGAAAATAACAAGGTCCTAAATTATTGATCTAGACTGTATTGATACACTCAGGGTCTTGATAAATGATCATAGATCCATATCAATTGCTGGATTATTTACTTGTGGTAATGTTTCCCTGCAATAAATATGCCAGTTTACATTTCTACCTGGCATTTACAGCTAGTCATTAAATAGCTTATTTGTGGTGATTCTGGCAGGTGAAATAATTCAGGTATACACACCTGTATAACTTCCTATTTCTTCTCCACCTACCCCCTCATTAACCAAAATATTTTAAGTGTACAATATCTTACATGTAGATCTCTCTAATACGAAAAAGAAAATATTTCAAAAAATGATTAAGGAATTGACAGTATTTTAATGTTCTGTGTAAATATCTTAGTTAAGATGTGTAATTAATCCTATTGTCATTTCTTTATAATAAAAAAAAAGAAGTAAACTAGTGTGAATGACACCCAGTCAAGGTGAGCCGTGTAATGGTTGTTTACAAATGGCCTCCTAAGCAACACCGAATAACCTGTATGCAACCATACATGTAAATTAATACACCCTATGCAGCTACCTGTTAAGAATCATAATCCTGTAAACACCTTCCCGCAAAACTTAATCAATTAATAAAAGGCAAAAAGTACCAAAACCTACGCCCTTACCTTCATAAATGTTGCTTTTCATTGCTGGTAATATCTACATTGAGCATAACTGGCAACGAGGCTAATATCCGATGTGACTCGCAACAGGTAGATCTAACAGCAGTAAGTGCTTGACAATAGTGTTCACAGGCCGTGAAGAGCTCCTGCCTGATATTAGTACTCAGTTATCAGCTTTGGCATACATTGGTCTTAAGCCGATCTATTATAACGTCTGCCTTACTCCTGGAGACTAAAGCTATTTCCAGTGTATTGAATAAACTGTCAAAGGGCAGATAAAATAACTGGTACTGTAATGATTCTAATTATACAGTCTACAACAATGTATAGACAGAGAAATTAAATTATATAGGATAAACTAACGGAATGAAACTTAATGAGATTCAACGAAAAAAAAAATACCAAAAACTCTTTTGTTAAATCAAATTAGAACTCATTAAGTGTATCAAAATTAAGCAGGATTTATGTAAACCTAAAAAATATTAAATGCATTATAAGTACTTGCATTGAAATTTACACTTGTGTGTACTGAAGGATCAAAATTTCCTATCAGGTTGCACTAAAAATTACTCCAAGGCATATAAAGATCTGTGTTGATTTAAAACAATGTTCATCTTGGCTTTGATAGTCTTATTTTGAGCTAATTACAAAAAATTTATATCCCACCTATTTTAATGTATAATAATTAAACTTTAACATATATGATAAGTTATAATTCAAAATTAGTAACATTTAAACTACAATATATCAACTTGAAACAAGAGACCAATGAACCTTTACACAGTTTGTAGTATTTACTGTAGTAGATTTACCCCTCTGAATGCCAGAGACATTTATTTTTATGCACATGTTTCTGTTCTGGGGAGAAACAAAAAACAAATATATTGTATCTTATATTATATATCTTACTCATAACTGGTAATTTTTGGTAGGAGTTAGTTTCCTTGCCTAAAGTGTTCAAGACTTATTTAAAAGAAAGTCTGCAGACTTAATTTTTGCAGCCATATTTCAAAGCTTTTTCTAATCGGCAGAATTTGTCTTATTTGTAAGTTACAGTAATTCAAGTTGAAATCATAATAATAGCTACACAACAAAAAAAAAACAACCTAAACAGATAAATCTCTTTGGTTAATTTTCTGCTTAGAAAACTCAAATGACACTTAATATCTGCTGAAAAATGTAATTTTGTCCTCCAGCACAGTGATAAAGGGAGATAATACCAGCAGACTGAAAAAAGTTCCTTGTTTCTTTTTATTTTGGGTCATTGCTAACTACATGTACTCACAGTGTACTATCTCCCTTTGGAAGAAAATACCACTGCCACAACATTGTGACCTTGGTAATGAAATGACACCTGCAGAAAACTGTACATGTATGCATTAATAACTGTATCACACTCGATTCATATTACATCTTATGCAATCTTTCCTATACACTTGCATTAGTACAGAATATTAGGATGCTACCTAATAATTTGGAGAAAAAAAGGTCAGGAATTTGTTAATTGCAGAGATGGGGCATGGGGGCTGATGATGTTACAATATATCATGCTGCAGATATCACAATATGCATGAGCAACCAGTTATAGTGATTTTTTAATCCTTTGTTTTAATTTCATTTTAGTCTATGACTAGAGAAGGAAGGTAGGATCCAGCCAGTGTGCTCATGTACTAGTGTGCAGAGATGATGGACTACTAAGGTTCATATGACCAGGAGGTTGAAACAGCCTTGTGGCAATGGTATATTTTGAAACGTAGGAGATGTGAAAAACATGGGGCATTGCAAGTGTAAAGTTTCTACACTGGTGTGTGTGTATGTGTGTGTGTGTGTGTGTGTGTGTGTGTGTGTGTGTGTGTTGGTGTTGGTGTGTGTAAAGGCTTTTAAACATAGCTTTAACAATTTTTCAGTTATATCACTACAGTGTCTGCAGTATTGCGGTTCATAGTGATGTTTAGTACTGAGATTTTTCAGACATATAGCATCAAGTCCCACCCAGTCACATTATCCTGACACCAGGCCAACCAGTTTTAACACCAACCTCTTAATGCTGAGTGCCAAGTGAGGCAGTTTTAAAAGTCTCTTGTATGTCTGACAGCTGGGGTTCACTCTAATTCAACTTTGGCCACTGGAGTAGTTCATGTTTCTAGCAATGAAAAAGTTTTTTATCCATGTCTTTTTAAGTTTTTTTTTAATGTGATCAAAACAATTGGAATATCAAGGACATAGTAATTTTGTAAATAAGTACACACTAATCAAAAGATAAAAGAGACATGCACAGTTTGTCAGTTGTAATTTTTAAACAATGTAAATTATAATAAAAAAATACCAATTATGTTATTTTTATATGTATCATTATAAGCAATAAAGAAACAACTGAATAATCTTGGGGTTTTTGGGGGTGTCTTTTAATCTATAAAAAAATTAATTTTTAAAAAAGTTGAATCTTAAGTATTACTATAGAATTTTTGCACTTCAACTCTCTACAAATACAACTTGTTAAAGAACTTAAGTTCAAAATATGCACGCATGATTTAGTTGAATGATTTAGTCGAATTTAGTTGAATGCAAAGTCGAATTTGATGCATTTGATTTAAGACAAATAATGACTCATATAGAGAAGGTAAAACAGCAATTTAAATGTTAATTTACATAAGGTAAAACTGTCACTTCTGAGAAAAATCATTCTGGCACTTAAATTGAAGTTTCTATCAATTTAGCTCTTTAAATGAAGATTATACCATCTTTGGAATTTCAACTGAAGTTTCACTTAAATTGAAATTTCCTATCATTCTGGCACTTCATTTAAAGTTTTATCATGGTATAACAGCACAAACTTTTAATTTTATATAATACAATTACAATTATAATGAGGATCTGAAGTAGCAAAGACTGTAGCATCATTACTTTTGAAGACATTCAGATATTAAACTGTCTTTGGTTAATGGAGAAATACACATGTATACAGTTATATTCCAATAGTAGTTATAGACCATACAAAATACTTAGGCATGCTAATTATAATTTTTGTACACTGTGCGACCCTGAAAAACTGTTTCAAAAACTTTAGTGTTGGCAATATTGTGTTCCATTTGTGGATCTAAAATATCCATATTGATGACAACAAAGTCAGCCTCCTTGCCTGCAACCAGGGATCCAACCTTGTCATCCTGTCGCATGACGTATGCTGGATTGATGGTGTAAAGTTCAAGAGCTGTCTTTACACTAACAGACTGATCACTCCATCGGTCTTGTCGCATAAGAGCATGCTGGATTCCAATGAATGGGTTGAGGTCGCTGACATCCCAGTCGCTACTGAGAGTCACAGTGGCTCCAGATTCCACAAGGCTTTTGATGGGAATATTTTGGTCAGCCTTCTCCCAGCCGACCAGTTCAGCAATTTCAGATTTTGAGTCTGGAAGAGTGAAGTTACCAGCAACTTGAAAATCAGCAATTACATCTAGCTCCCGAAATCTTGGGATGTCATTTTTGCTAACCAACTCAACATGGGTAAGCCTGTGACGGGGACGTCTCAAAGGGTTCTGAGTGTCATAATTCTGCTCAATAGCATTAAGTGTTTCTTGAACACCACGATCCCCAATAGTGTGGACATGAAAATCAAAACCTTTGTCAATGTCAAAATTCTGGAGTTGACTGATGTACTTAGCTAGACGATTTTGAGTGAAGTAATTCATCCCAATATTAGCTTCCAGCCCCTGTAAATGGAAGTTAATCTTGTATTTTTCTAAAACAGCAGCAGTTGTAGTTTGCAGCAGACCATCAGAGTAGAACTTGATCTGGCACTTCCTCAGTCTGCTGTCATGATTATTTGTATACAGTTTTTTCAACTCTGTAATTTGCTTCTGATCATCCAGTTCTTCAGGAGAAGCCCACAGACTAAGAATGGCTCTCACATTGAACTTATCAGGTTCCTTTTGCAACAACATTTCCCAGATTTTGTCATGTCCCCATTTCCAGAAAGATCTGGCATCACAAACTGATGTTATGCCATTCATGCTCAATGTCTTCATTCCCTTCTTCAACCCTTCATAATTGTATTGATCCAGTTCTGCATTTGGTTTCATGGCTAGTTCCATAATGGATATTCCAGCATTTTCCAAGAGAATTCCATTAGGTTCTCCATTGGAATCTTTCCAAATGATCCCTCCAGGTTCATTTTGGGTATCCCTATTGATCCCTGCTAGTTGCAATGCTTTAGAGTTTACCCAGACTGAATGTGACGTCTGCTCCATCATAATGGTTGGTTTGTTTGGAATGATGTCATCAAGAATTGCTTTTGGAGATCTGTTACTTGAGTCATTTAGATAATGCAATACATGGGTAATAGAATGACCATGACCTAGGACCCAGTCTGTACCAACTTGCTTGTTTGCACATCCACTGCTTTTAATTTTCCTACCAATGGTTTCCAAGTCATCATCTTCACTCAGACGGCATGTTCCACCAACCGATGAGCTTGCCTCCAAGGGATGTGCATGGACATCATGAATACCAGGAATGACTGTATAACCCATAAGGTCAACCCATTCATCCACACCTTCCCTGTAGTATTTCTCAGCTTCTTTATTGGTGCCAACATACTGAATGAGCTTACCTTCCACCACCATGGCTTCCTTTGGATTAGAATTCCAGTTCACATCATTGTCAACATCCACAGTATAGATATTAGCATTTACATATATTTTCCTTTTTGTAGTTGTTCGCAGCAATTCGTTGTCTTTAGCAATGCCTGATTCCTTATTCAAATGTTCCAAGGTCTCCTGTTGAGTATGTTTATGAAGAAGAACTTTGATTTCTTCATATTTATTCTCCTTACTGCACAGAAGATTCTTGCTAAGTAGACAGTCAAGAAAACTTCTTGAAGTTTGAACACTTTTGCCTGAGCCAGTGCTATATAGGCTTGTGTATGTTTTTTTAATAGGTTTTCCCATCAACTGTCCAATACAAATATAGGTAAAAAATAATGCAAGTGAATTAAATGACAACTTCATTTTGTTGGCACCAAAATTTTGTATTTATGCAGTTTGTTGAGAATGTTAAAAAATTCATGTCATCACTAAGCTGTGTCAAAATTAGTGCTGCTGTTGTATATCAAGTGTACCTATCCAAGGTACAATAAGCAGTTATAACTCTCAGTAATGTCACATGGTATATCCACCTTTTTAATAACTCATTAAATCTCATATGAATTGCAAATATATTGAAAAATAGCTGTCACTTAACTGTGCTCCAATTTGATGCAATCTCACAAATATTAAAATTATATTGGAAAATAGGGGATACGTCACTTGTGAAATTCTGCTCTATTTGAGTCATGAAATACCAGACATTTATTACCTTATTTATTCAAAATAATCACTAGAGAATATTTGATGGCTCACCATTTAAACAATTCACAATGACTTTTACACACTGCTTGATCATTCTATTATGCATGTGTAGGTAGTAGACTTTTAAGACACCTGACTACAAAACTAGAAATTATGGTACCAGTCAAATTATGGTACCAGTCAAAATGTCAAAATGAACTGTATAAAAACTTAGGAAAATGATCCATCCAAATAAATGAAAACATTTTACCCTCCCCTTTCTCTGCTCAATGACCTGAATCACCCACTGGACTGTGACTCCAGGATTGTAGCAAGAAATCCAGCACAAACGATGAAGATGAGTCTCTAATTTTAAACAAGGGCAGAACTAGTGTGAAAATAGTGTACATAAAAAGTTTGGTCAGCACGAATAAGTATTTTGATCATCATTATTATACATACTAAATTTCACAGCAAGCAACTAAAAACTGCAAGAGTATGGTTCCATTCACAAAGTTCAGCTATACACTGCACTCTTACAAAAATCAAAGGAATATATATATATATATATATATATATATATATATATATATATATATATATATATATATATATATATATATATGAAACATTTTAAAATGATGACCATAACATGTACCAAATTTACAGCAATCCAAGTTAATATGTCCATTTTAAAATGATGACCATAACATGTACCAAGTTTACAGCAATCCAAGTTAATATATCCATTTTAAAATGATGACCATAACATGTACCAAGTTTATAGCAATAAAAGTTAATATATCCATTTTAAAATGATGACCATAACAAGTTGCATTCATAAGATGTTGTCTTTCAATGCAATAAGTCACTGCAAGGAAAGGGTAATAACTCTATAAAAAAGTTAGAGGAAAAGTGTTTCATAAGATGCTGTTTTTCCATGCAATATATTACTGGGAAAATGGGTAATAACTCTAAAAGAAGCAATAGGAAAAGTGTTTCATTGATAATGTGCATGTGCATCTTCAATTAATAGGTAGATAGATAGATAGATAGGTAGATAGGTAGGTAGGTAGGTAGGTAGATAGATAGATAGATAGATAGATAGATAGATAGATAGATAGATAGATAGATAGATAGATAGGTAGGTAGGTAGGTAGGTAGGTAAGGTAGGTAGGTAGGTAGGTAGGTAGGTAGGTAGGTAGGTAGGTAGGTAGATAGATAGATAGATAGATAGATAGATAGATAGATAGATAGATAGATAGATAGATAGTCATTCAATGTATAAAGACAAAACTGGGAATAGCACCAATAAAAACTGCATGAACAACATAAATTCTTCATATGTACATCCTTAGGTCATGATTATACATGTATAACAGTACCAAGTTTCATATCAATCAAGCATCCTCATATGATGGTTATACATGTATACCAAGTTTCATATCAATCAAGCATCCTCATATGATGGTTATACATGTATACCAAGTTTCATATCAATCAAGCATCCTCAGGTGATGATTATACATGTATACCAAGTTTCATATCAATCAAGCATCCTCATGTGATGGTTATACATGTATACCAAGTTTCATATCAATCAAGCATCCTCATGTGATGGTTATACATGTATACCAAGTTTCATATCAATCAAGCATCCTCAGGTGATGATTATACATGTATACCAAGTTTCATATCAAATTAAGCATCCTCAGGTGATGATTATACATGTATACCAAGTTTCATATCAAATTAAGCATCCTCAGGTGATGATTATACATGTATACCAAGTTTCATATCAATCAAGCATCCTCAGGTGATGATTATACATGTATACCAAGTTTCATATCAATCAAGCATCCTCATGTGATGGTTATACATGTATACCAAGTTTCATATCAATCAAGCATCCTCAGGTGATGATTATACATGTATACCAAGTTTCATATCAATCAAGCATCCTCATGTGATGGTTATACATGTATACCAAGTTTCATATCAATCAAGCATCCTCAGGTGATGATTATACATGTATACCAAGTTTCATATCAATCAAGCATCCTCATGTGATGGTTATACATGTATACCAAGTTTCATATCAATCAAGCATCCTCATGTGATGGTTATACATGTATACCAAGTTTCATATCAATCAAGCATCCTCAGGTGATGATTATACATGTATACCAAGTTTCATATCAATCAAGCATCCTCAGGCTGGGCTTACTTTTGAGTTTGGTTGTTTTGGTCAGAGTGATTTGGATTTTTTTATGGCACCTTTAACAAATTATTGGCATTATCATTCTAAGAAAATGGTTGCAGTGCAACTTACTTAGGCTGGTCTAGATGGGTATCAAAAGCTGCAATGTTTAGATGATATGTGTGATGCTGCACCAACTGAACTACCACAGATCCCTTATCTTCAGGGCCAGTACAAGTTATGTGCAAGCAATGCATTTCCAAAGAGAGCCGTTAAAAGTGGGGAACGAAATTGGAGAAGAAAAGGAGTTCAAAATCAGACAAGGAAGTTAAAAAACATTTTAAATGTGTTTTCTTCATAGGAAAATCTTTTTTTTTGGTCATAACTTGCATCAATTTATTAACTTAGGGGAATACAGTAAGAAGCACATCTATCTCATGAATAACTGGGAATATATGTGGCATGCTTTACAGATGTCTGAACAATACATATTTCATATTGCACATAAATGGAAAACAGGTGACAACTGAATCTTAAAAACATTTTCTTTCTTTGCAAACAAAATCAAAGGAAACAGGCAAAATAATATTTTATATACAGACAAATTAAAAAAGGATCCATTAAATATGTGTAATTATTGATAAAATATGCATTTTTTCATCAAGCATGTTTTCATTTGCAAAATTATACATAAACAGTAATGTAAGCACAGAACTGAAAAAGTAAACAAGTGAAAAAGAATCTCTTGAGTAAAGTTTACAGTTACCATGGTGACAATTAAAATTGTTTCTCCAATTATAATTTGGAAAATGAAAAGTAAAAGTTTTCTCCAAATGTCAGACAAGTGTATGGTTTAACTCATTTGTGAAGTACCATTTTTGTGAAATTTGTAGTATCTCCAAACCAAGAATTTAATAAGCTAATGAAAAATGAGCCTCAAAAAGCACTCTCTCCCACACCTCCAATTTTTTTCATGATAAAATCTTAGCAGTAACTAGGCTGATTCATTTGACTTCATTACTGCAATTTCAGAATGTATTTATGCAGCATATACTGATTTCCATGGTACCCTTGAAAAATCTTTGACTTTTGAGGGGTTGCCTTGAAAACTTGAAATTACAAATTTGGTTTTATTTTTACTAGTCCATGACTTCTTTAAGAACTACTTCAAATTTCCCAAATTCCTTGAATATATCTTATGGAACAGTAAAAATGAATCAAATATATAACATTTTTAATTCGGGATATTTGCTATTAACATATTTACCCAAATAAACAGAAAATAGAAATAAATAATAAATAAAATGGGATAAAACTGACTGGATCAAATGACACATGACAACAGATGGTGCAGCATCACTCTGCTGTAGTGGTGCAGTTATGTTTTTCTTTTATGTTTTAGGCATACTTTTTCAGTCATAAAATAACTTTGAAAAAGTCCAGTTTCCATAACTATACTCCTTGACAACTTTTGGCAGTCCCTATAATAATCTCCTTAAAAAGTCCTTATAAAGTCCTTAAAAATATACTCTGCAGGACTCATGCAATTGCAACTCTTTTATTATGAATCCAACTTTGTACCAACTGAGCTAAATTCACTCAAGCAATCTTAGGAAGAGGCAAATCTGTAATTTTAATTAACCCACAAAAATATCATTTTTAAATACAAACCACAAAAATAGATACACCAAAGATAACTACATATACATAACAATACCCTCATTTCAAGCATGCAACAAAGCAAAAAACTATTGAATCTCTACTATGAATTTTCTACCAATGAACTCTTGTTTAAGCTAAAATTCCATGTTATGCTTAAATTTTTGCCAAAATTTTTATATGTCTACATGGCACTCCACCATACCAATCTGTTGAATTTTTTTTGCACAATATATGGACAGTTTCTCTGATATTGATCAGTCCGTCAAAGTGTCATTGATCTAATTCCCAAGAAGACATATTCATGTTATTTATATTTACAGTGTATCATACAATGTCAAAACTTGACTTGTTTCAACAACTAGCAGCTTAAATGGAAAGTTTGACAAAAGAAATGAGAATTATATAAGTTGTTGTTGTTTGGGAGTTTAATGCCACTTTTTATGGTATGATAGGCTAAACATTGCAGCCAGCAATATTTGAAGACCCAAGGAAAGCTACTGGCAAGCTTTTTCACCTTGACCAACTTATTACTGGAAACCAACATGGACAGAAATGAGATGACAGTGTCAATAAAGGCAAGCAATTTAGACCATTTGGAAACCCAAATTACAAGTCGGGTTGGATATAATATATTACTAAAGGAGAACAGTAGAACATAACAATGTCACCAGGACAAAAGTCAAGGAAGCAATGAAATGACAGAATACATACATTCAAATAAAAGGAAAAGACTCTGTGTGTGTGTGTGTGTATGTGTGTGTGTGTGTGTGTGTTTGAGAATTGGAATTTTAATGTAGCTTTAATGATTTCTTATTCATATAGCTATGATGTCTGCAGTGTGGCAATTTATCTAGAAGACATGTAGCATGATGCCCCACCCAGTCACATTATCTTGACACCAGGACGACCAGTCCCAACACTAACCACTCAATGCTGAGCACCAAGCGATGCAGCTGTTAGTATCATTTTTATAGAAGAAGACTGAAGGGAGAAACATATACAGGAACAATTAAAGGAACAATAGAATATGTACATGAATTCCTAAGAGGGATGACAGAACAGACATGCAAGCAGTTGTTGTTCTAGACTCATTGAATTCATTTTTGATGTAATAGTGTCTAATATCAATTTTGCTGGATTATTTTAGGTTGTCTGGCTAGTTGCATTTTTTTTGTGAACATAAATAAAGAAGCATTATCAATAATTGTAGCTGAGTTGAGTCTTATACAAAGTGGATGGTTTAGCATAATTTTATGTCAGGTATTAGGCTGTCAGGTAATCCTTTTTATTAGGCTGTCAGGTACTCTTTGTATTAGGCTGTCAGGTACCCCTTTTATTAGGCTGTTAGGTATTCCTTTTACTTGTTCAATTCTTCACTCATTTTGGTATTTAAATTTACAGATTGTAATTTTTAAATGGATGTTAAAAGTTGAGAAAAAAGTTATTATATGAAAAGATATTTATCATATTTATTTCCTCATCAATGTCTTATCTAATACATGTCTCTCCCTCTGTCTCTTGCTCTCAATATTTAAATGTCTTCATCTGAATCAATTATTACATGGGTGATGTTAGAATTAGAGTCCTTTGCTTTTCATTACAAAAATGTGTTTAAAATATGAATTAATTGCACTCTATCAGACATTTGGCAAAGTGGTGGAGATCACAGCTCTACTCTTACTTCCAAATTCAAGACGTCAGAGCACAGATTTTAGACTCCAGCTACCAAGTTAAATTAGGCAATTGAAAGCAGTCCTATCATCAAAGGAAATTTCAGTAGCCTATAATACAAAACATGAAAATTACTGACTTTGACTTTCAATAAAGCAATGAAGCCTGTGTGACTAATTAACAGTTAATCCTTGTCATCCATTAAACTTGTGAAAAGGACTGTCCTTCAGACATCAAACACACCATGTTCTACAGTGTGTGTGTATAGGTAAGTACCAGCAGAGATTGGCAAAAAACAATGCCATATAAACAATGTCCTATTTTGTTGTAACTTAGATGCCTATGACTTCAATTTAGTAGTTCAAATCTGCAGTCACAAGTTACTGGACATCTGGCAACTGTTCCCACATTTTATATCCCACCTTATTTCCATAGGGCCAGCTCAGAAGGCTTGTACCAATGTTTACTAAACTAATTTTAGTGGTCAAACAAGAACTGGCGGCTCAACCAAGAATTTACTTTACATTATTGTTTCAAATATTTAACTTCAACATTTTTCATCTAGCTTTGAAAACATTCTCAGAAACTACTCAGAAGCTCAAATTGTCAGTGAGATACGGTAAATATTTCCAAAGAGGAAACAACATGGTGTTGAAAAAAAAAACTATTAGCTAGAGGAACATTAAATGGGATTGTTTAGGGTTGCTGGTCAGCTACATGAGTTTAACCCCATTTTCAGCAAATGATAAGCCATACATGGCAGCCAGTATATCTTGCTGAGGAAGAACTTGGAAAGACCCTGTTAATATCCACCAACCCATGGGAATCTACTGGCATGCTTTCTTGCATATCATTGCTAGCCTAGCCAAGACTTGAACAAAGGTGATATGTCATTGATCTGTAAAGATGTGTGGCTTAAACCACTTGTCCCATTTTTTTTTCTATAATGGTCAACTGAAAAGATCTCAAAAATGTATCTCTCACTCAAAACTTTCTAGTAATCTCAACTGTTTTGCCCATAACACTAAATCTGAGAATTCTCGTCTAAAACGCAATCATTATTTTGATTTTTGATAATTTTTATATTAAGCTGCTACAAATTATTGAATAAATGGCACCTGCTTAATCTTAGTTTTAAATGGATGAAGCAGATCAACTCTTTTCACAGTAAAGACATATTTTGATAGCAAATTACCATCATAAAGTTATTGTAAAAAATTTATTGGTTTTACATGAAAAATCATGCAACCTCAAACTGAGTTGGACTTCATAACTGTTATCATTTTGAATCATTAAAAATTCTCTTCCAAGCTCTTTAAATCTTTATTTCTTTTATTTTAAAAAAAAATGGTTTTATACAAATAATTTTGACAATTAATGAGATTTATCTCCCTTTGACTAACCAAACAAATTGATAAAGCACTGTATTTATAGAAGAGTTAGTTCCCTTTTAATCACGTCTGTACAGTGGTTTTTTTTTTTTTTTTTTGCTTTTTGGGTATGTGTGGGTGTTTTCTAATACTTCCAATTCAACACTGTTTTTATGTATGTTATTTTTCTTGGCTAATTTATGTGGAAAAGAAATGTAACAAGTATTGTGGCACATGTCCAACTATGCACTAGCCGATTTCAGATAGTACAAGCAAAAGTTCCAAGTAAATAGTGAAATATTTATCTTCATTTGTATGTCATTTCAGCTACTGAGAGATGCAAAAAGAAAACATAAAATGCAAAATCTTGCTGATTATTATGTCAATTTCATGAGCTCATTATAATAATAGGACAGTAACAATGTCTTTATCAGTGTTTCATCACATATATATGTACATAATGGGTTTTAGCTCCCTTTTGTCTGGGAGTTTCATTTTCTCTTTCCCAGCATCGACTTGCCTGTGAAAACAAGTCTAAAATCTGTTTTTGAGACATAATGTAGTTACGTGTGCTACACACACTCATATATAAATCAAGTAAAACTTCAAACAACATAGACCCTGATCTGCCATTGTGTACTGTTCTAGCAAATTAGGGTCTGTGTTGTTGTCATTTTATTGTGTTCCATGTTTTTGCTTTTGGTGTTTTACAGCAAAGAACCACTTTGAAGGTTTTTTTGTTCCATGGCAAGCGATTTGTCTTGACAAAAGACATACTGAAGTAACTAATTTGGATTTATCTGCTGGTGGGAATCAAACCTGTACCCTTATGGTCACAATTTACTTGTAAGAAAAAAAAATACAAAGGAAACAATTTGGTTAAAATTACCAATCCTAGAATCAATGATATCAAAGTTCACATAGATGATTCACATATTCAAAATGCTATAGAGGTAATCTAGCTGTTTTTGAAATACAATAAAAAGCCTGGTCTGTGAAAGGACTTACTATAATTTCTACTTCTGATGTTGACTGAATGAATGTAAATAGGATACAATATTCTTATTACTATTATTTAATGGGTCCTCTCATATGCCACAAAGTCTGTCATGCTTGCTAAGCATGGGAACAATCATCTGCCAGTGTTCTATATTACGCCTGCATCAGACTTTGTTGTTCAGACCAAAAGGACTCCTTACTGTTGTATGCCCATATATGACAAGAAATATCAATAATACTCTCCCCATTATAAATATTCATAAACTTTGAGATGGCAGATGCAAAGTATAATACCTGTGTTAAGCAGATGTTATGCCCCCTCATCCAGCCCATTAATTGTCCAGATTTTTCATCAACGTCAACCTGCAAAATTTCAACTTGCTTTTTTGATAGAAAATTGGTCCCATCAAAAAGGAGTGTTACAGGACTGTTGTGCAGGAAAAGGTACATAGTAGGTGGATTGAACTCTATCACACATGGAAAAAAAATTGGTCAACTGCTCACACATCTCTCCATATCATTCAAAGAAGTGATAATCTTCGTGTATGTTCTTCAGTTGTATCATGTATACCTCCAATACCAAACCTCAAAATCTTCTTTTAAGTGTATTTGTATTGTCCAATTGTGGCAAAAGTTTACCATGCTCTGTGAGTATTGTCTGCATAGCTTGATTATATTGTACAGGTGACAACTTTGCCTTTTTTCTCCTTTACAGGGTTAACACCCCTTTTTATTTCATCTCTGTATCAAAGGGATTGTGACAATTCCCATACCTCTTGTGGACAAACTTTTACATGGACATGAAAATAACTGGATACAGATTACTTGTTGGGAAATATAAAATCTAACATACCTATTTGCTATTTCTTCTCAAATTTGACACTGCAAACAGATTTGTATGAAACATAAACATAATGTGTGATATTCTTTTTTGTAAATGAAATAAATATTTTAATCTTAACAAAGAACAAAGTATTTTATGTTATTTACTTAAAAAACTTGGGCAGGGAAAGTAAAAAAACAAATAATAATAAGCAAGTCAAAACTATTTTCTTGCAGGCAAGCAAATTTTTAAAACAAGTTACCCGAGTGGGGCTTAATATCATTCACTTGGTTCACAAAACTTTACCATTTCACTATGCATGTTTTTGTAGTATTGTAAAAATTCATAACCATTCATAACTTATATTCAAACCTTTATATCATGTCAGTTTCAATTAATTTAATATTGTCTGATAAAAATTATTTCCAATATACAGGAATAATGAATCTACACAAATGTTGCTCCTAATCGAACTCATCCAAGCTCTTGCTGGTAAAAACCTATTTGCTCACCAATTTTTATCAAAATCTGATGAGAAATATAATGAAGAAAAGAAACAAGCTCAGTCAAACAGATAAAAATAATCACATAATTACTGTGTATAGATCATGATTATTACAGAACCTGTCAAAGATCATGATGATAAAATGATTAAAAGTCTCACTCAAAACAAAACTCACCCATCATCTTGATATCACAAAAATCTGATTTAAAACATTTCTAAGCCTCTATTGTTTTTGAGAATCTTGTCATTTTGCTGTGCTCATTTTACAATCAATAAAAAAATGAGATTACCAAATTTTCCAAAAATGCAATTAATAAAACCTTAACTATAGATATAAATGCTCAAATTTGCCCTGTTTTAACCCACTTCTTACGATATCAGCTATCAACTAACTAAAAAAAGTCCCTTGTTTAAAATTTAGTTTTCCTGGGATTATCACCCTTGTTTCATATCAATAAATTAGTTTCATCATGCACACAGGCATGCCTTTACAGGTGTTGACTAATACCAGTAGCTGTTTCTTCAAGCCACATACACCTTAAATCTAAAATTTTGATCATGGTAAATTATATGGACCAGGAAGTGTACAATATTTAAAAATTAATGCCTTATACAGGTTAGAGTCTGTTTAATCAAGTTATCAATATTTTAAATCCTCACCTGAGTTTCCCAGTCCTTGCTATCACTAATGAATAAATGTCATATAACACATCTGCACATATATGTATAAGGTTTAAAGCAAAGCAGAATTATCCTGATCCTTTCCTCAACTATCACTATCCCCCCAATGTATGTATGTATGTATGTATGCATGTATTGTATGTATGGATGGATGGATGAATGTATGTATGTATGTATGTATGTATGTATGTATGTATGTATGTATGTATGTATGTATGTATGTATGTATGTATGTATGTATGTATGTATGTATGTATGTATGTATGTATGTATGTATGTATGTATGTATGTATGTATGTATGTATGTATGTATGAATGCATGCATATCTGTCTGTCTCTCTGTCTGTCTGTCTGTCTGTCTGTATGTATGTATGTATGTATGTATGTATGTATGTATGTATGTATGTATGTATGTATGGATTGATGGATGGATGGATGGATGGATGGATGGATGGATGGATGGATGGATGGATGGATGGATGGATGGATGGATGGATGGATGGATGGATGGATGGATGGATGGATGGATGGATGTTTTGGTGATATGTACATGCTTGAGATGGTATAGGGGTTTGTAGCATGCTGGCAAGGCAATGGGTGCCATGACTCCATGACCTGAGCAGACTTCAGTTAGAATCTCCTTAGAGTATGAATTAAAAATTTTCTGACCTATATGATAATATAATTGATTTGTATTAAAAACTATATTAATATTATCAAGTATCCTCCAGGGATAGCACTTGCTTCTTTGCCTGTTATATCTTTCTATCTCTCGGTGGATGTGTGTGTGCGTGTGAGTGTGCATGTGTGTGTGTGTGTGTGTGTACATACCTATGTTTGCATGCATGCATGTATGTACAGAACATGCTCAATCTAAAGTCTATTTTAAATGGTATAGGATGAGCTGTGCAACAAAATACCCAACTTTTCTTCCAAAAATGTGATCATATAAATTTATATAGCATAGAAGAGATAATGGTTTAACATTGTACATGGTTTTCATTAAGACACCCAGATATTTTTAACACATACAAGTAAAAGTAATTTAAATTTCTCTTTACAGAATTATACATACACCATTATTCAACAATTGGCAATCACAAATTTTAGTATTTTTCTACTCTTTTCTTCTTTCTTTCTCAAAAATTGAGAAATTTGCATTCCAAATATTTGTTAATTTTCAAGTCATTGAAGTTTTATCTGTTTAAAAAAATCAACACTAATTAACACAGTTGCAGTGCTAAACCATATTTTCTACACATTATTTCAAAAAAAGAGTTGTATCCATTATATGACTTTTCTGTTAGCTTTGGTTCAAATCAATAGCCTGGACAGTATAGGGTGTAAGGGAGAGTTTTTATGCACAAATTTAATTTTACATACACTTGCCAAATATAAAAATTCATAAAAAATAATCTACATGAATGAGGTGAAAAGGTCAATATATTTTAGATAGGTATAATAAAGCATCACACAAGAATATCATTCACTTTTTTTCTGACAAGTCAATGAAAATTCATAGAATAAAGAATTGATGCACCCCAGAACCAAATTGTTACAAACATTTTACATGTCTGAAGGCCATTTTTGAAAACACATGCTACTCACAGTGCAAACACAAACTGTTTCCCTGGTTGACAATTTTGAAAATCATTATGTACTTAACAGTTTGATGCTATTCAATATAGTTGCCATCCATTCAGTTTTTGAGATATTCTACTTGCCTTGAACTAAAGTATAAGTAACTAGCTCTGCTTTCTAGCCAACTATTGGTATTTCACTGGCTACAGACTGTGTAATGACATGAGATGTACCTGCCTTAAATCAATTTCAAGAACCACACAAGCTGAAAGACCAAAGTCACAAATATATTGGTAGCTTTAAATATTACACAATAATAGCTCAAAAAGGCGAACCATACCCTGAAGGTAAAACACTTGCCATTGGCCAATATACAAAACTGACCCATCCCACTATAGTACAAGGACCACCATTCACTCTGAGAAGTCAACAGTATCCATGTAGTAAGTCCTAAGTGTAAAGCAAAAGATTTGAATTTCCAATGTTGATAAATTTTTGAATCCATGAAAATGAGATAAGTACTCCAACTCATTAGCATATATCTTAAAAATCAATTATATTCTTCCTAAAATTGTATGAATTTTATAAAGATGTTTTTTTTAGTTTACTGGAAAATTTTCATGAAAAGAGGATGCAAAATAATACATTTATACTGATTGGAGTTTATGCATGTTATGTAAAATACATTCTTTGTTTGTCCGACATTAATTTAACATGTGGCAGAAAGGCTCATCCATTATTGCTTCAGGCATAATTAATCAACATTTCACAAACAACCAGCTCTTTAGTACTACCAGACTGCTGATTAAACAACTAGTTGAGTGACACAGCTGGAGGTGGGGGGTGGGTGGGGTGGAACATGGAGATTTGTCAACTATTGTCCAAGACCCCAAAAATAATGTTTTTAAAAAAAATTGTTGTTCAATGCTCAAAACATCAATGTTTTAACAAAAATTTTAAACCAGTTTACAACTGAATACTAACCTTGTACTAACATTCACACAGAATGTAAACTTCTTATCTAGCCCACAAAACACCATCAATTTTAATTCTGATATGCAAATGAGGGCACTTAGCATCTGTGATCAAAGGAACCACACACATTTTTGTGCTTTCAAAGGCAAATGATAGGCTTGTTTGATGGCACATAGTTTGTAAGCAACACTGCTTCACTATTTCATGAATGATTGAGAAGATAAAATCACAAAAATGCATTACTGTAAACTGATTTAAAACTTTTGAGTAACTTATATTAATAGTGATAGGTAGAAGTGGATTTTCAGTGCATATATATATATATATATATATATATATATATATATATATATATATATATATATATATATATATATATATATATATATATATATTGCAAACTCTGCTCTTCGTATGACTTTTTTATACACCAATTTACAACATCTGTATCAATGATAAATAAATTCAACATAATACGAGACTTGAAATGTAAATGCAATGTTGCTATCATTTTTCTTCAAAAATAAAGTATATTTATTTATTTAATAATATATCTTTCAGTTTCTTTTGTTCATAAATTACATTAACATACACCGGAAAGAAAAGAAACTCATGGTACAAAATGTAAGTAAAATAAAAGGCTTTGAGTGAGAACAGGAGTTGTACAAGGAGTAGGTTTATTTCCTTAGGATAAGGTCACAGCCCACTACAACCTCTAACCTAGATAAAAAGTACACCTGGAATTTATAGCCAAGGGCTAAACAGGTAACATCAATAGCATATCAAATGGAAACAGATGATATCTAAAGTGCAGGGGTGTCTTCAATACCTTCAGTATTGTCCCAGTGCATAGAAAAAGAAAAAAAAAGATTTCTTTCAGCTTATAAGGAAAAATAATAAATGAATAAACTTTCAAGATTCCAGATTCTTTAATTGGTAGTCTAGGCTACTGACCCATAATAGAGTAATATATAAAAAGACACACACAAAGAGTTTTTTTTTACTAACACTATGTACTTTCTAATCAGGTCTGTAACTCCAGTATGGTAATCCAGTAGGATAATCTGCCAGGTGGATGGATACTGTGTGTAATCTTCCCAAGTCTCATGTTCATTGCTGAAAAGTGTCAGAAATGACTTGTGGGAAACATTTCAAGTGGTTTTTTTTCTTCTGAACACTCTGAGATCATTTTCCCTCTTTCAGTGCTGAAAAAGATCTTTGTATTTATTCTTCTAACATCCTAATGATGTGATCTACTCAACTGTGATGTCATCAGCAGAGTTTGTATTCTTGGAATGCATACCCATGTGAGAACATCAGTGTCTGGGACCCTGTCCTTTCATCTTATCTTCATCAGTTTTCTCAGGCAACCCATGTGAATATGATTTAGCTTCTTTGCTCGACATCTGTACACTATCCCAGTTTTGTAGGCTGGCAGCACAATGGCTTTTTAGACCTTAAATTTTGTTAGCAAACAGATCCCTCTATATACTCCTGCATACATACAGCTAGTCTGCTAAAGGCTACATTTACTATAGCAATTCTGGTGTTGCTAAAGGCTACATTTACTATAGCAATTCTGGTGTTGCTAAAGGCTACATTTACTATAGCAATTCTGGTGTTGCTAAAGGCTACATTTACTATAGCAATTCTGGTGTTACTAAAGGCTACATTTACTAAAGCAATTCTGGTGTTGCTAAGGCTACATTTACTATACAAATTTTGGTGTTGCTAAAGGCTACATTAACTATAGCAATTCTGGTGTTGTTAAAGACTACATTTATGATAGCAATTCTGATATTGCTAAAGGCTACATTTACTATAGCAATTCTGGTGTTGGTTTCATCACTGATGTGAATTGCACATTACATTGTGCTGGTGAGATAGATGAACTTATCCACTGTAATGACAGGTTCCACAAAAAGCTTTCCTGGTGCAGTTTGGTGCATCACCTGTCTTCTTGATACTGTTTCTGCAACTAAAATTGTCACCAGCTGAAGAGAAATGAGTCATACTGTGTTGCACATCAGACTCAGATTTGGCATTCAAGGAATAGTTGTCAGCAAAAAGGAAATCACGAACAGTCATTTCCTGTAACTTTCTTTTTGCCTGCAGTTTCCTCAGACTGAAGAGCAAGTCAGGTCAGGAATTGCCTGCTATTGCAAGTAACAGTAGTGTTACCTGTTACTGTTTACCTAGAGTGTTACCTGTTACTGTGTACCTAGACTACACCTGGCTCTCTTTGTTAAGTTGTTTCTGGTGGATAAGGCATCCAAAACAGATATGCTGATCCCCTGGCTATGAAGGCAGATAGCAAGAGCTGTGTGGACAGCAGAGGATATAAGATCAGAATCAGTAGGAACCAATGACTGTTCACTGCAATTCAGATATATCTGTACATGTCTTGGCACTGTCATGCCACTGGATTGAACATAGGCTTGGGCAAGAGAGTGAGGGCAACACTGCACAACTTTTCCTGACGTAGATCTAACAAGCCTAGAGAAATATGTACACAGCAACATATTTATGGTATGTTTTTGGATGGAAAAAGGTGGCAAAAAGTAACTACTCTTTTGTCATCCAAAAATATATTAAATTCCATAATTTTGCATCTGAAAATAAGGAGAAGATAAATTGCCCTCCCCCCACAACCACAATGAGGTTATCATTAGCTCATATGATGATGTGCAGCCATGAAGTAAAACAAATAAGTAAAGGCAAAAGTTTAAAACTAGTCTGATATACACTGGTACCAATATATTGACAACTTACATTGCTGTAGTGCAATCCATAATGCTTTAAATATATTTTACATTTGTATGAAAAATCCTTGAATTCGAGTATAGGTCAGAAATTTCATATACAAGTCATATCTTATTCAAAAACATAAATAATGCATAAAGAAAAAATGGAAATCGTCATTTAATCTATATCCAGTGGTAAACAAACACCTGTCACTAAATAATTCACTACAGTATTCATTGTCACCAGTAGCACAAGGATGTATAATTATTGTTTACATGATACATGTACTTAAAATGGCCAAGATTTTGGTCTGTGAGAAAACTCCTGTCTTACTTGGGCTATCAAATGGATGAGGGTTATTCATAGAGAAATGAAACCATGGAAACATAATAAGCAATAAAAATTTTCACAAACATTTTTGCAAGATATCCCACCTTCAATTAACTTGATGGCTAGATATCTAGTTTCAAAGCATTGTTAATTTAATCTGCATTTTATGCTGCTGTTGGTAGCCATTGTCAGCACAAAGTTCCTTTTTTTTTACTACAAAATGAAAACATGCACATGGAATAAAGATGTTCCATTCACTTTAAAAAATGCAAGAATCAGTCAGGGGCCCTGAGTGTCCGAGTGGTCTAAAGTGCTGTCCGTTACGGATCACTGCCATCTCACCTCTGTCTTCATGGGTTCTAGGATATGTGAGAAAGCTTGCCAGTAGCTTATCGTGGGTCGGTGGTTCTTTTCTGTGATTTCCCGGTTTCTTCCTCCACCATTCATATTGGCCACCATGAATAGCCTATCGTGTGCTGAAAAATGGCATTAAGCCCAACAACAGCAACAATCAATCAAATTCCACTGCTTTTATTTAAGCTTAGTGCTGACTTTCTCTGATGAAGGGTACATTGTTTTTATTGAAGAGTGTAGTTGGCTTGCTTAATAATAATGGGTGCATGTGTTATTGAGATGGCAAAACACTGACTTTGGAGGAATAAACAAATGACCATTTGTTATTGCAGTGGCAACATCAAATAATTGTAGAATAAAGTCTAAGTCAGAGCTGAAGCTTGTAGACAGAAATGATTAAAAATAAAAGGCTCTCTTCAAATTTGGGACCTTTGGTTTTTGTCAACATGTAGATTTAATTTTTATCTTCACACCAATGTAAACAGGACAAATTTAGTAGTTTATATTCATAAAATAAAGGTGATTTATTTTCTGAGGTTTTTTCTTCTTCTCTTTCTTAACCTAGCCACAGGTAAATCCAAAACAGTAGAAAAAGCTAATTCAAAACAATCTAGTTAAAGATTTCATGTTGGAGATTTCAAGGTCACTAGGTGACAGTCATTCATAATACACTTTGTGGGATTTCTTTGGCAGGTGTGTTTGGAAGCCAAAGGCAGCCACCACTTGATGTACTGAAAATTTAGCTTTGTTTATCATCTGCAAAGAGGTTTATTACCCATACAACAATAACTATGCCTAATCTATGCTACCTAATGCTTCAGGGATAATTAGTTTATTTTATTTGATGCCCATGAATTTACTAATCAATACTGACTCTTTGGTATATTGTTTATGAGAAAATAAAGGGTTCATGAGAAAATACAGGTTTCAGGGAAAATACAGGGTTCATGAGAAAATACAGGGTTCATGAGAAAATACAGGGTTTGTGGGAAAATACAAGGTTTGTGGGTTTGCAATTAAAGTCATCCGTGCTTGAACTAGTTTCATGTTTAATGATGTCTAAACAACCAATCATATTTTTTAAAGCATGAATCCAGTAAAAAAGAAACAATGATAATTGTTGCTGTTGTAGGGTTTAACACCATTTCTCAGCACAAGATAGGCTATATATGACAGCAGGCATAACTGGTGGAGGAAGAACTCAGGAAAACCCTGGGAAGAACCAATGACCCAGGAGAAACTATTGGCAAGCTTTTTCACATACCCACATTAGACAAGCCTGAGATTTGAACACAGACAGAGCTGAGATCACTCTGGGCACCAAAACAATGAGAAATAATTACTTAGTATGGCCCACTTTAATAACAAACCGCTCATCAAAAATTACAATAAAGTATCCATACATTACCTATCACTATCACAAGTTATTTAAAGTTACATACCAAATAACCATCACCATGAAATCTAATATTGTTAGTAATGATAACAATTGTGATGGATCTTCTTATTTTGTGTCCAAAAACATACCTTTTAGAAAAAAAATTATGTTTGAGCAACGCCTGAAAGATAAAAGAAATTTAAATATTATTTTTCAAAAAAATATTAGTGTGTCCGAAAACAAACAGTAAATATGGTAGTTTGCAACATTCTCCAAGAACAACATAATTATTCATATTACAGGAGTACTATAGTGTTTACAGAAACAGCTTTGAACACTTTCAATAAACTTTAAGTTAAATATGTTTTCCCAAATTTCAAAGCCATCACATTATAAGAGTTTTAAATATTTTAAAGGCATGTACACAACTTACATACTTAAATTTCCTTTGGTAATAAAAGATAGTATAACAGATTTGATACTCTAAGCTATCAATATTCTTTTAACCAACATCCAAATTAAGAGTGAAAAATAATCAGGGACATTATCTGAAAAAAATGTCTGTCACAATTTTATCTCATTAACCTAATCAAATTGTTAGTAAACAAAGAAAATTATAGTGGGCTCAAAACATAACCTTGTCTAGTCCCCAGCATACAAAGTAATCAATTAAGTCTTCACTTGACTTAACACATAACTCCATGTTAGACTACACTGAACTTACAAAATTGCACATGGATACCTTTGAGGGCAAGATACTTCCACAATATAAAGTGTTCAACCATGTCAAATACTTAGAAAAATTTACATACAAACAGCAAACCCCCACCCCTCCTCTGGTACAGAATATATTTCTATATCACAGATTGTAGAACACATGTGTCATCAGTAGCAGAATATTCCCAAAGAAACCTAGCTTGTGTTTCATCAATAATGCAAAATTACTTACAGTCCATTCATATAAACACTTGTTTCAAATCGAGGTAATGATCTTATGCAGAACATTAATCAAAGATATAACTTAAAAATTATTAGCATCATTTAAAAAACCTTTTCTAAAAGCAACAAATTAATAAGTAGTAGCTTGTGAAATGAACATGTCTTTTGTCCATTTCTGTAACCCATCAAAATATCACTAAATACATTTACAGCTAAAACAAATAATCAAACATTCTACACGGAATAATTTAGCAGATATCATAATAGAAAATTGGTATTAAATATTCATTTGATTACCTACTGAATTTGGTCTTATTTTCAGAAGAAACAAGTACTGCAAAATGTAAACTATGCAAAGCTGAATGATTTCACACCAGAACAACTTCACCCCAACTAAATCACAAGAAACTCCCACTCAGAAGTAATCATAAGGTCAAAAAGTTGAATAGTCACCTTGCTCGAAACATTGCTATGTATATTTACTATCATTCAATTTGCTCTTGGTAAGATAACATATAATGGTCTACAGCAAGCTGATAAAGAACATAGTAAACAAAACCCAGAACATATGTATTTAACTCACATAGAATGTAGGTGTCAATCAACATAGCCAAAATGAATTATATTAAATTACAGAGGTCATATCAACATACCCAAAATGACTTACATCAAATTACAGAGGTCAGATCAACAAACCCAAAATGAATTACATTAAATTACAGGTCATATCAACATAACCAAAATTAATTACATTAAATTACAGTGGTCATATATCCATGTGATTTTCCTTGTTGACAAAAATGTATCACATTATATTTTAAGACAGTCCCAATATTTATCTAAACAAGAAATCATGGGCTACTATTTATTTACCTATATAATAGTGAAGTTTTAGCAGCGAAGGAACATTTATGGTCAACATGAGTTTGAAAATACACAAGAAAAAGAAAACTTACAAATTTATTCAATTTTCAGTCTGAATCCTAATATAGTTTTTTCACACAAGACTCCTAGAATGTAATTAAATCAGATGACCACTCTATTTTAAATGCAGCGGAGGTCAACAAAAACAAGATCAAAAAGGATGGATTTCATTGCTTTACATTATTTAACATCAACAAATATTCAAACAGAATATTTTAAATATTTTAAATGAATATATGAGTAGGACAATTTTGTATTTGATTTAGCTCTCAAATATACACAGCTAAACATAACTGTATTTTAATCACACTACTGAATCAGCATGCCCAATAAAAGATGTGAAATTTTAGATAAGGTAATATGTACATGAAAACTGCTCAGATCATGTAATGAGACTTATAATGTACGGTTATGCTGAATCTTTACACAAACATTTTAATTTTATTTATGTAACACATTTAATTTTAAACAGCACCTCTCTTGTTCCACCTGTTTGGCAGGTGACCTCAAGGACTAGTTCAGTGCTATCAAACAAATAATACTTGTCTTACTTCATAGCTTTGGGTTCTCAAGCAGCTGTGGGTGCAGTGCCCCATTTAGACAAAGGGAGGCCCTAAGTTAAGGGAAGCTATAGAGGCCATATTTGGTATAAAAGAAATTTGAGGGGGCCCATCAGACTGAGTTCAGACTTTGAGGCCCTAAGCTGTAGTTTGTTTAGCTTATGCCTAAATCCCTTACTGTGTGGGTGTCACTACCTTGTATATTTTGCCCTAAATATATTTGGAGATGAAACCAAATAGGAGATATAATATGATTCCCTGTGGCACTTCAAGTACACTGTTCAAAGCAAGTTTCAAAATGAAATTTGCTTTGTCACTGATTATATGCCAAACTGAATACCAGTCCTGTCCATATATTGACCAATGTGAGGACAATTGTGGACAGTGTTTGCTGTTCTTCAGCATGAATTGACAAATGGGTAAACAGTAATGAAACAAACAATGCATTAATAAATCCAATGTGTATTCAACATTTTGAAGAACTTTTCAACAAATCTCTTATGCTGTGAAAAAAAATCACAAAAAGACCAGAAGTTTAATCTATTTTCTGGAGAGTTCCCATAAACTCCAGGATATCTCATGTTTGCAATAGTGATTGTTTTTTCTAATGATAATTTTATTTAAAAAGATGACTTGCATGGAATTAATCACACACACACACACATACAGACACACACACACACAGATAATAAGCTCCAACCCATACATCACATACCAAAATGTGCACAAGTGCATGCACATGCATGCATACACATATGCATACATGCATATGCTTGCATGTGTGTGCATGTGTGTGTGTGTGTTTAGAATGCCTTCTTCCACCCCAATTGTTTTGATAATACAGATCATCAATAAAACTGTGCAAGGATGCCTATTACATAATACCACCATGCAGGCAATAGCTGACTTTGTCATAAATCTAACCTCCACATTCCATTTGCCAGGACTAACTTATATCAACATCAAAATCCATTTTTACCCAAGTCTATTACTAGTTGGAATCTTCTCCCTTTGGATCATGGGACCAATCCTTCACTATATTCCAGTAATGCTTAAACATGAATCAAGAAAAAATCCCAACCTATTAAGGTGAGAAATTAGCACAAATTTTATAATCAAGAATGTCTAAAATGGAGATTGCTAAATGATGGTCTATTCAGAAATCATTTATCAATAAACATAAATTGTCATGAATGAGAAAAAAGTAGAAACCATGCAATAGGTACATCATCTCAAAATAATAATTTTTTCTTTGTTAGTAATGGGTCACTCCTAGCAATCAGTGAAGAGTTGAAAACAGATAAGGACATTTTAAGTGCTGTTCAAAAATTGAGAACAGAATCTAAGAAAATTATCATTATTTTTTGTCTTCACACTTACCTTATGTAATCTTTAATATGCATGTTCAAGTATCCTATATACATGATCTGAAATAATGTAACTGAATTTTGCTATCATTGGAATAGCAATATTTAATTTGCTGCATATAATTTTGTATGCAATAAAATCCATGGCATGTCTGAGGATGCCCATACTTTAATACATCTCTTAGGGTTCTGACTGATTCTAATTAAGTTCCATTTAATAACTGTGTCAGGCAAAACTGAACAATGGTATAGAATGGGTTTTGTTTACTAAAATGCCAAGGGTTGAAATGTTTCGGGACACTGTTTCTATTTGCAGAAATATTTCTTATGAGTTGAAACTTTGCTGAGATCAGGATATTAAGGAATAGTAAAATCATCA
Source organism: Potamilus streckersoni (assembly GCA_016746295.1). Classification (NCBI taxonomy): domain Eukaryota; kingdom Metazoa; phylum Mollusca; class Bivalvia; order Unionida; family Unionidae; genus Potamilus; species Potamilus streckersoni. Next base: position 876,057 of record JAEAOA010001214.1, read on the forward strand.
ACTCTGGTGGGGTATGTGTAATTACCACCTGAATACTGATTTGGTAAGTTAAAGGTTTGGGTTGTGTTCCCAAGCGAAGTATTTTATAAATGTCTTATACCACAAAATTTGGCAGTCTAGGTTTCAAGGTGAAAGGTCTCGACCCCAGGGAGAGGTGAAAAACCCCTGCAAAGTTTGACCAAGGGACACAAAGCTTTATGACAGACATGTAGACACTAGTGCAAGGAGATGGATCTTTTAACAGGAATAAAGCAAATCTCAAAGCAAGGTACTGTGTCTTAATTTCATACATAATATTTCTTTAAAAAGATGATTGTTTACCTTTATTTGTCTTAAATGAAATGTGACTCATGTATACTAAGAATTAATTAGTAGTAGGTTTGTGTGATGCTTTATGCCAATGAATCATCAGTTAGCAACAGTGTAGTATGAGCTGCCAAGTAAGAGATTGCAAGTTCCAAACTCAGGGCAGCATCCCAAATTTTTTAAAGCTTTTTTGAATTCTTATCTTCAAGCTTTCCTTATAAACTTTTTTCATTCCTGTTAGGATTGTTAATTAACAATCTGTTGACATGTCAGGGTCTGACATTTTGCAAAAACACTGTTTCTACTTGCTGAAATATTTAGGAACAAATCTGCAAAAGCACATTCCATGACAACTCCTGTTCCATTAGAAAAAAATGAAATGGTTTTGTAATACATGGGAGATTTAATGAAGAAAAAAAGGTAGGGATTGCAAATACCTACCTACCTACCTAGATACATACATACATACATACATACATACATACATACATACATATCTACCTACCTACCTACTTACCTACTACCTACCTACCTATCTACCTACCTACCTACATATCTACCTACCTATCTACTTACCTACCTACCTACCTACCTACCTACCTACCTACCTACATACATACATACATACATACATACATACATACATACATACATACATACATACATACATACATACATATCTACCTACCTACTTACCTACCTACCTACCTGCCTGCCAGCCTGCCTGCCTGCCTACCTACCTACCTACCTACCTACATACCTACCTACCTACCTACCTACATACCTACATACATACATACACATTTGCAATTTTGGATTAGGTTTTTTCATCATAATCTTCAGAACATCAGTACGAATCCCATGGATGACGTTCTACATTTTCATAATTTGCATAGGGTTTAATTTTTCAAGAAGAATTTCCCAAGTTCTCCTTACTGGTTATTACGGGCTTTTTAAAAGAGACCTTGCATATCTTAACAGAAATTTTTTTATTCCCTCTATTCTAGTACATGATGAATGGGTGTATTTTGAGTTATAGAGTATGTTGTTGTTGTTGTTGGGCTTAACGCCATTTTCAGCACACGATAGGCTATTCATGATGGCCAGTATTAATGGTGGAGGAAGAAACCGGGAAATCACCGGAAAGAACCACCAACCCATGAGAAGCTACTGGCAAGCTTTCTCACATATCTACATTTGCCAATCCTAGACTCAAACACAGAGGTGAGATGGCAGTGATCCGTAATGGACATTGCTTTAGACCACTGGGGCCCCTAGTTATAGAGTATACAGCTTGGCCTTACTTCAGTGCACCTATCAAATCTAATGCAAAAATCCCTTGGTCATTTTCACTTCCTGGGCTTCAATGTAAAACAATATGTGCACAACATTTTTGTGCTTTTAATATATTTTGTAATTTTGTGTCTGCACTTTTGGAAGCTGTTATTGACTACCCTTGCAAAATTTTTAAATATTTTAATACCAGCTAAAGTTAATGTACTTTGGACTAGTTCAGGCTGATTACTCAAAATCATGGAATAGCCATTTTGATAAGATTATGTGCTTAGATCACGAATGATTTCCACAACTACAACATGTAAAGACATTTCAGCCACAGTACAGAGTATAGACATATGCCAACTTTCTTTCCAATGTGCATTTTGCAAACGCATATAACTTCATCTTACACCTGTCACTCTGTCAGAAGTAAATAATATCTGAAGAGTACCACCACAACTGCACTTCTTTTAAATTAAACTAATCGACTGTCACAAGATTCCATTCAAAATGCTTAGTAAATACTAGTTTCAGACTGCTTACTAATCTAACTCTCCTGGCCGTTACTTACTGACCCACCTTGCAAAAAGTCCTGCAGGTGCCCATGCTCTCTGGTTGTGTTGTTTTCTAAATTTTGAAATGCATCATATGAAAACTTATATTTTTCTAGAATGAACTGTAACAAGACATTTTTTTCCCACAGCCCAATTTACACCCAAGTTGTTTGCCCTTGTCATTTATCCCCTGGTCTTTTTGTACCCCCTAATCCAATGTCTGAAAATTGTATTCTAAATCAATTTTAAATAATCACAAATGTAAATAATAGATACACCATAGGATTTGCACATTTTACCTATTAATTTTACCTGTGATTTTGTTTTGCAAATGTTTTACTCTATTTTAAATAGAGACAAACATCCATGTTTCAATTTAATTCTGGTGTGTTCTCTACCATCTCCATCAAAATAATCTAAGAGTTATTACATGAATATGTAAATGATCATTCACTCAGTAAATAACACCTGGCAACAAGATGAAAATGCCTTGAAAATACACCTTCTTTGTTAAAACAATTGAATGGAAGTGAAATGCCCAGGTTGAAACAAATAGGGGCAAACTGATTAGTGGGCAAAATGGTTCTGTGCCAAAAATTCCTTTAAGAAAGCATAAAACACACAATGCCAAAACTCACCTGAGGTGTGCTCAATTATATTGCTTTATTTCAACAAATACATTCACTGTGATTAAGTACTATCATTAAAACCTGCTTTGAACATGGGCAACTTGTCCTCATCATGAAAGTTATTATATCATAAATGTGCAATTGCTAAAATTATCAAGTGTTTTAAACTCTTTTACATGCTTGCAACACATTAAAAAATATCATGGGTTTTTCAATAAATTTGTTTATGTGACATTTACTAATGTTATACTAGTCTTTGCCCTGTACAAAAGCACTCACACAAATCTTATTAAGTCAAGACATATTACATGATGTCAAAACTGTTCAGATTGAGCCAACTGTATTTGCAATGCACTTATTCCAAAGAAAATAGTGCTGCAATAAAAAAATACTGTTGTAAAACACTATTCACCCTATAGGAAACCTCAACTTATCTTTCAAAAGTATTTCTTTACTATTTGACAGGTTGGATTTGAAATTTCATGTAGAATACATTTTGCAAGGAATTCATTGGAACACATAAATTATGTTCTTTTAAAAATAACAATAATTAAAACCATTTTGTTCCAATTGACTTCTCTAAGATCCCAGCAACATTAAAATCCCAATGGAGCCTTTCCTACCTATGGTGCAGCTAAATTTAACCCCCTGGCATCTCATCTAATGCATTCAAGTGTTACTGTTTAATTTACTTCTCAGGTACTTGTTCATCTATAAATCTAGGAGATTTTTGACAAGGGATGAAAGAGAGCACTGATCAAAGACATACACTACTCAGTCAAACATCCCATATTTACCCCTCTGCCTGCTCAATATTGTCAGGTCTGATCAATAATGGTCAAGTGTAATTTATAAAACTATTTCAGGTTGAAAATTGGGATGGAGGTGGGGGGTGGTCTAACATTATTTTTTTGGGGATGCAAAATTAAAATTAATTAAAGGGTTAAACTGCACACCTCCCCCCACATACATAAAAAAGAGACAGACACAGAAAGAGACAGAGATGGATGGATGAATGAATGGACAGACAGTCGGACAGGCAAGCAGGCAGTCAGGCAGGCAGGCAGGCAGACAGACAGACAGACAGACAGATAGATAGATAGATAGATAGATAGATAGATAGATAGATAGATAGATAGATAGATAGATAGATAGATAGATAGATTTGGTATAGAGCTATTTGATATACCAGTAGTACTTATGGTTCAACAGTTGACTTTGCTTTCTATACTCTCTAGGTCAGTGATGAATTTCCACTTATAAATCCTTATTCAAATACTTAAAATGATGAAAGAAAAAATAGTAATAACACCCATTTTCTAAAAATATAAAAATGATTTTATTGAAAAACGTTAACACAATTAGCTGAAAAATTAATCTACCATAAGGTCATCATCGAAAAGAACTTATTTACATACATATACACAGCAACATGTATATACAGTATATTCATATCATTTAAATCCCACCCACTTTCACTTATTCTTACATATAAAAGCCTACAGTCAGTGTACATGCAATATGCATTTAGTGCCAAAAAGACAGGTAGTAGAGGTGCATGGTATTACCAGTATAATAATTAACCACATCATATTTTTCTTTGTTACATTCCACAATACTTTTTCACTGTACCGTTAGTTATATCGGTAGCTTCCATCAGTAAGGAATATATGAAAATTCCTGAGGAATTTTCTATTTACTTTTATGATATTAACAGCATGTTTTCATTATTTATGACAAAATTGTCAAAAAATTATCTTCTTTTACAAAACAGTTGCATCTGTCACAAATTAAAGGTGAATATTAGAAACAGAATTATATTTATGATCCTTTAATAATGTGTTTGACACGTATCACATATGACATTATGGTGGACAAAATGGAATGTTGTAAAACATACTTGGGCCAATTCCAATTTTTGGAACAATTTCAAATTTAAAAAAAAACAAGGAAAAGTTAACCAATAAAACCATGCATCATGTTTAAGTTATTTACTAATGCAAGTGAACATTTGAAGTATATGTATTCCTTTGCAAAACTGTGAATCATCCTCCAGTTCTCTTGAGCACACTTGTTTTGTGCCTGAAGTTGTGTAAGTCCACTAAATAATTTCTCATTTTTGGGAGTATGTGTGTTTTATGTTTACTGTCATCACTGATATCTTGACTGGGTGTTGATATCCAACATAAAGTTACCCTCCTTATCATATCAGTAATGTAGCTAGCAAATTGTAGGCTTCATTGTCAACACTTCCAATTTTTATCAACAAGCTCTTTAGTACTATCAGCACCATGTCTTTGGCAGAGTCAGCTACAGGGTAAGCTTAATCATCCAACTTTTTGTTTTCTTTTTACATACAAGCTTCATCATCCCACTTTAATTACATTTCAGCTTAATCATCCCACTTTAATTACATTTCAGCTTAATCATCCCACTTTAATTACATGTCAGCTTAATTATCTCACTTTAATTACATGTTAGATTAATTATCCCACTTTAATAATAAGTCAGCTTAATCATCCTACTTTATATACATGTCAGCTTAATCATTCCACTTTAATTACAAGTCAGCTTAATCATCCCACTTGAATTACATGTCAGCTTAATCATCCTACTTTATATAAAAGTCAGCTTAATCATTCCACTTTAATTACAAGTCAGCTTAATCATTCCACTTTAATTACATGTCAGCTTAATCATCCTACTTGATATAAAAGTCAGCTTAATCATTCCACTTTAATTACAAGTCAGCTTAATCATCCCACTTGAATTACAAGTCAGCTTAATTATCCCACAATAATTACATTTCAGCTTAATCATCCCACTTTAATTACATTTCAGCTTAATCATCCCACTTTAATTACATGTAAACTTCATCATCCCACTTTAATTACATGTCAGCCTTATCATTCCACTTTAATTACAAGTCAGCTTAATCATCCTACTATAATTACAAGTCAGCTTAATCATCCCACTATAATTACAAGCCTGCTTAATCATCCCACATTAATTACAAGTCAGCTTAATCACCCTACTTTATATCCAAGTCAGCTTAATTATCCCACTATAATTACAAGTCAGCTTAATCATCCCACTATAATTACAAGCCTGCTTAATCATTCCACATTAATTACACGTCAGCTTAATCATCCTACTTTATATCCAAGTCAGCTTAATCATCCTACTATAATTACAAGTCAGCTTAATCATCCCACTATAATTACAAGCCTGCTTAATCATCCCACATTAATTACAAGTCAGCTTAATCATCCTACTTTATATCCAAGTCAGCTTAATTATCCCACTATAATTACAAGTCAGCTTAATCATCCCACTATAATTACAAGTCTGCTTAATTATCCCACTATAATTACAAGTCAGCTTAATCATCCTACTTTATATCCAAGTCAGCTTAATCATCCCACTATAATTACAAGTCAGCCTAATCATCCTACTTTATATACAAGTCAGCTTAATCATCACACTTTAATTACATGTCAGCTTCATAATCCTACTTTAAGTACATGTCAGCTTAATCATTCCACTTTAAATACATGTCAGCTTCCCACTTTAATTACATGTCCTCTTAATCATACAAATTTAGTTACATGCTAGCTTAATCATCCCACATTAATTACAAGTCAGCTTAATCATCCTACTTTATATCCAAGTCAGCTTAATTATCCCACTATAATTACAAGTCAGCTTAATCATCCCACTATAATTACAAGTCTGCTTAATCATCCCACTTTAATTACATGTAAACTTTATCATCCCACTTTAATTACATTTAAACTTCATCATCCCACTATAATTACAAGTCTTCTTAATCATCCCACATTAATTACAAGTCAGCTTAATCATCCTACTTTATATACAAGTCAGCTTAATTATCCCACTATAATTACAAGTCAGCTTAATCATCCCACTTAAATTACAAGTCAGCCTAATCATCCTACTTTATATACAAGTCAGCTTAATCATCACACTTTAATTACATGTCAGCTTCATAATCCTACTTTAAGTACATGTCAGCTTAATCATTCCACTTTAAATACATGTCAGCTTCCCACTTTAATTACATGTCCTCTTAATCATACAAATTTAGTTACATGTCAGCTTAATCATCCCACATTAGTTACATGCAAACTTAATCATCCTACTTTAGCTACACATAAGCTTTATCATCCCAGTTTAGTTACATGTAAGATTAATCATATCACTATAGTGAAGCTGTTAGACTTATACAACAATTGACAGACACATAGCAAATTCATAATACAAAGTATAGAGCAACCTCACAAGATTTCCCTCAAGATCATTGCAGCAAACATAATAAAACCTCACAGGATTCCTCTCAACATCATTTGAGAGCATAAAACCTCATAAGATTTTCCTCTGCATCATTAGAGGGAGTCTAAGGCAACCTCACAAGATTCTCCTCAAATCTCAAAAGATTCCCTGCAGCATCATTACATTGAGTAAAAGGCAACCTTACAAGATTCCCATCAACATCATTTCAGTGAATATAATGCAACCTCATAGATTTACACTCAGCACCATTACAGTGAGTACAAAACAACCTCGCAAGATTCCCCTCATCATTATTACAGTGAGTGAAAGACAACCAACCTCACAAGATTTTCCTAAATATCATAACAGTGAGTATTAGGTAATCTTGCCTAATTCCCATTAAACTCATTACAATAGGTTTAAGGTGGACTCACAAGATTCCCCTCTACATCATTACATCATACATAAACTTGACAATCATACATAGGGAGTAATTAGACTTTCTAATTTGCATAAAAAAGATTTTTTTTAAAAATTAAGGTATTCTCAGAATCATTATTAAAAATATCATGGTCATGGTATTAACACTCAAGATGAACACAAAATTCCACAAATTCATATTAATGAAACAGAGTACTTACCATTAAAGATGGAAACTAAATTTTAGAGACCTTATTTTAGTGCAACATTTAAATGAAACGTGATAATACAGTAAAAACTATAATGACCAAATGCTTAGTAAATTGAATTCCCTTTGAAGTCATGCTTCTTTTTGTGCCAAAATCTCTCTTCTTTGCTTTCAATTAATTTTAAAGCAAAACAAAAATCCTTTATTCTGCAAATGAAAATAAAATTTCAGTCCCAGTTTCAAATTTACACCAGCATAAATCTCATAAAACCTAAATAAGAAATTGCCAAACAATTGTCTTTTAAAGCCTAAGGAAATAAAGAGTCAAAATAAATCTAACAAAGAAACAACACACTGTTGCAATGAAATCCCACATGTACCAAACACCTGCTGTGAATGATTTGTTACAAATATTCACATGTACCAGTACTTACACAGAAAGTGAACACAGTTGACCACATTTCAATTATTTTACACAAACCTTTTAAAGGTAGCATTTATATTTGGTACCAAATGGTCTCCAATTATAAATGTTTCAGTGTACCACAAAATGTGTAATTACATAACAACACTATGCCTAAAAAGTTTTGGCAATCACTTTAATACAAAAAGCCCAAGTGTTGTCAGATCTAATAATAATAATAATAATAATAATAATAATAATAATAATAATAATAATAATAATAATAATAATAATAATAATAATAATAATAATAATAATAATATATAATTACTGCTCATCCAATGATCTTAGTCATTTTCTTCGCGTGATTAAATTTCCCAACAACTTTGAAGACCATCATATCTTTCAGTCATTTTCTTTTGGTCATCAAGTTTTCCAATAATCCTGAAGACAACATACTTTTCAGAATACTTCTAGTCTGATACCCTTAACTTATTCTACTTGTAGGTCTATTGCAAGTCATAAACATCAGGGTACCACACTAAATGATGTCACGAAATTTGGAGTACTAAAATATCTTTATATAATATATGAATGCAAATGCACATGAATTTCATTGCTGCAGGCAGTGTTGCTCCAGGGTGTACAAAAATAAGCCTTTGCTACTTCAAAACATTGAGTTTGATTCAGCCACATGTAGAAACTGCTAGAAGTGAAGAACCTGATTGTATATCTCCAAATGTCAGACCTGTATCCCATAATGCCATGTTATTAGATAGAATCTAGTCTGTTTCAAGTTAGCCATTTTATGCAGCTGAACAGAAGTTGAATTTAATTACTGTATTTGTTGCACGCATTCACTGATGAATAATTTTTCAAGATTAATGTGATTATTCTTGCCAGAGATTGATTCATATATAAATATGGTTATTATAATAAACCTTCATACAGTTGTTTTTATAAAATAATTTAATGCATAACGAAGACAATTTATGTTGTTGTTGTTGTGGGGCATAATGCCATTTTTCAGCATGGTAGCCAGTATTATTGGTGGAGGAATAAACCAGGAAATCCACAAAAAGAACCATCAACCCATGAGAAGCTACTGGCAAGCTTTCTCACATATCCACATTTGCCGAATCTTACACTCAAACCCACACAGAGGTGAGATGGCATGATCCCGAAACGGAGAGCGGAGAGCGCTTTGGACCACTTGGCCACTCGGGGCATCTCAATTTATGTGTGTGTATGTATAATTTATATCACTGTATTCATAGTGAACCATGTTTCATGTATTATACAGCTCAGACAATATACTTTTAGCTGTTCATAGATAGTAACTGAACTCTGAGGGATTTGTTCAACCTGGATGCTTCAATCAATGGTGATGTTGGTTCAAAGGATGGGTCTTGTGTTTTTCAGTGTGATGGACCAAAGGTCCTAGACCAGCAGACTTGTGAGATAATGAGATTCTTGAAGGATCTTTTGGCATCCCTGGGGGAGTGGACCACAAATGGTTATTCTTTCACCATTGGGAACTGTGGAATCAGAAATCTCCCGTGATGGTCAAATGGACTATGTGAGATGAACAACATATTATGTTCCACTTTTGAATCAATCTAATCTTTCATCACTATGGTAATTGGTTATAATAATAGTCTTTGCTTTCTATTAGGTCTTCCTAGATGGAACAGTGCCTCCAACATGTTTGTAAATTATAATGTGGGCAGTTGGGGCTGTTGAACAGAGCGGACGTGTTTTCTGGGCTCCCAGACTTTAAGGATAATATTGGATGATTCACTTCACATTAAGGATACTACACTAAGAAAAGCTAAGGTAAAGTAAAATCTACTTAAATCTACTCAAAACTACTGAATTTATAAAAGTCTAATTAAAATCTACTTTACCTCATAACTCTAAATTAATTGTCATTATACAATAGTTAAAGCCAACTAGTACTGAATTTTACCACCCCAAACAACTCTTACTTAAACCAAAGATGTAAATATACCCTCTTTTACAAATTTTAAATTTTTTTTTAATATGTTGAATAAAAAACAAAATTATTAATTAAAATTTCCTTTGTTCCTTTGTTCTCACGGAAAATTCCTTTGTTCCTTTATCCTCACGGGAAAAACACATGGGCAGCCAAAAATATATACTGAACAGTGGTACTACTACATAACAATAACCTCAAACAATATATTATAAATATTTAATGATACAACCCCTACATGAATTTACATTAAAATATTTATCAAAAAATAAAAATTTAAATTTAAACTCTAGCCAACAGTTAAATTCCCCTCTCAACATAACAGGTTAATATTATACCAGCTTACAAATCAGATAACACGAAATACATAAACCCTAAACTAAGGCTGCATCTGACTGACCGATAATCACAAAAGAAAACATATAATCTTGAGCAAAAGGAAGGATTGAAAACTAAAATCTATACCAACCAATCAAAATTTAGCACTCGAATGACGTACACAAGAAACGCAACTTTAGTACAAACGCTCCCACATAACTACTAATAAATGTTCACTATTTTCCAAATTAACGAGGAATAATTAAAATGTGAAGCATCCAATACTATAAAACATAAAACTAAAAAGAATAATTTAGATTCCTTGTAATAAGAACACTAGGAATTATTACTATTTACCTATACTCAATGTAGCCTTAGTTATAAGCATAATTGAATCATAACAATAATCATAACTATTTATAACATACATATAGGGGCCCCGAGTGGCCGAGTGGTCTAAAGCGCTGTCCGTTACGGATCACTGCCATCTCACCTCTGTCTGCGTGGGTTCGAGTCTAGGATTCAGCGAATGTGGATATGTGAGAAAGCCTGCCAGTAGCTTCTCGTGGGTCGGTGGTTCTTTCCGGTGATTTCCCGGTTTCTTCCTCCACCATTAATACTGGCCGCCATGAATAGCCTATCTTGTGCTGAAAAATGGCGTTAAGCACAACAACAACAACAACATATAACATACATATACTGTATTTGTATTTTAATTTTCCTTATAATAACTATATATACTCTAATTAGTATTGATAACCATCTAAGCACATAATAAGAATGAAATACCATAAAACATAATTTTATTATAAAACCTAAATAGAAAACAAAATTGAACTAGAATAGGATTGAAAATTCGGCTTTTATCATCCAATCAAAACGAACAAGACAACAACCTTATACTTTAGAATCATCCAATATTACTAAATCAAAAATGTAAGAATAAAGAAGAATCAAAAGAGATGCCTACAACAAACCATCAACAAGAACAAATCATCAGTATGAAATAAAGGGAACATTGGGGACTTTAGTAGTCGGGAGTTGAGGCGGAAGGCCGTTACAATCTGTTACAATACGCAGCCAACCAAAGGGTCTTAAGGTCAGCAAATAAAGGTCAGCACCACGACCAAAAGCCCAGCCCTAGGGCTAAGCGCCTCCCTGGATAGCAATGTTACCGAAAGATAACATCCGAAAGATAACATCCGGCCAAGGCGGTGAGCCACCAGGGGGGTTAATAGGCCCATGGGCCGGGGCAAAAGTGTCAGCACTGGACACTGGTGAGCCCGGCCCCGGAAGGGGGAGAGGCCACTAGCCCTTTTCAGGGCTTAAAGTCACAAAACACGAAAGTGTATACATGATTATAATCACATATGAGCATGAGCATAAATTATAATGTATTCAGTTTTGAGGAAGTAATGAGAAAGTATGTATTCTCAATGATAACAAGACTATCTAATAGTGAGAACTGTATATTATATTCACTTTGGAACTATGAATTTAATTTAAATTCTCATAATATTAGTAGATGGAACAAATTACTCTTTAAATGTGCCACTTAATTTCATTTTTAACAATGCAGGGCGCAATTAATTGTTGTAGATTTATCTGTATACTTGTACATATGATATATATGTTCTTTTATGTCTACAGTGTTTTTCTTTATATCCATATTTTAATTTAGATGTATGGACTATGCAGTCTGAAATAAAGAATTCTTATCTTATCTTATCAGTGAAAATTTAATTTAGTAACTAGATGTGTGAAAATTACATTCAATTTCACTAGGGTGAAATTTCAATTCAATATCACTAGATGTGATAATTCAATATCACTAGATGTGATAATTCAATATCACTAGATGTGATAATTCGATATCACTAGATGTGATAATTCAAAATCACTAGATGTGATAATTCAAAATCACTAGATGTGATAATTCAATATCACTAGATGTGATAATTCAATATCACTAGATGTGATAATTCAATTTAGTGTCACTAGATGTGTGATAATTTAATTATAATTTGATATCACCAGATGTGTGATAATTTAGTTCAGTATCTATGTGTGAAAATCAAACTCACTGTTACTTAACATCAGCAAAAAGTAATTATACAAGTAACTAGATGTGTGAAAATTACATTCAATTTCACTAGGGTGAAATTTTAATTCAATATCACTAGATGTGATAATTCAATATCACTAGATGTGATAATTCAATATCACTAAATGTGATAATTTAATTTAGTGTCACTAGATGTGTGATAATTTAATTATAATTTGATATCACCAGATGTGTGATAATTTAGTTCAGTATCTATGTGTGAAAATCAAACTCACTGTTACTTAACGTCACCAAAAAGTAATTATACAAGTATTATATTTGTTGACAAACCACACTTGTACATGAATTTCATGAACTGAACATATCATATTGACAAATCCACACATCAACCATATTCATTTATAATTCTATTTATTAATAATATTTGGTCATAGTTCCAAACATTGATCATATCTATTGAAATAGTGGATTTTAGTTTATTTGTTAAAATTCCATGCTCTGATCAGTTCTATTCAGGAACAATATTATTTTCTTGTATGAATTGTTGAACTTCATGTGTATAATTTTGTTGGAGTTATGCACATGGAGTTATGGAGGTATGAAGTTATTTGAGGTGTATGAGTCATTCACTTTCTTATATGCATTATAAACAAACATCTCTCACACTTTGTTTAGTGTTTTAACAATATCTAATCCCACCTGTCTCAATCCTTGATCTTTTTCTACTACTGTGTAATTCAAATAAAATGAGTATAAAACACTCATCTGCTATCACTGCCCTTGAAAGGCAATGAGTGTCTGGTTTGATAATCACTTCAGAGAAAGCTTTAAATATACCATGGAACTGAAAAGGGTGTAATCAGTCATGCATTAAAAAATGAATGCAATTACATCACTTTGATGGCATTTTGCAACATTCAAATTTACTGAAAAATTTATCCAAATTATTCAGAGAAATCTATTGAAAATTGTCTTTAATAGTAGCTTTGGATAAATAGTGCTGTTGTCATCAGCATAAGAAATACTGGCAGGCATAACATTACAGAGTAAATATCAAAAGCTTCCTTTTGTGTACTACCATTTCATACCAGCCTATGCAATTAAAAGCATATATTGCACTGAAAATTAATGGATGCTCGATTTGTTACAGGAAAACTGAGGTTCACCAGGCCTATGATGAAATACTAAAATGTGGAGGCTTTTGGTATTATTGTTCATAAAGCCTTATGATACAATATTGGATGTTGATGCATTGCTGAATAATTGATCCAAATTTTAAGTGGGAGGCAAATCAAATCAGAAACCTTGGCACTGAAGTATCTAAATTCGTCCAATACCCCAAAGCAGGTTACATTTGGGAACAGCACCAACATGGCTTTAGCTAGCATCAATGGTTCTTACTCTGGAAAAAAATATTTAAAAAGCTGTTTACTAGAAACCCTTACTAGTCCTGATTCAAGGTCAGCAACTAGATACAATGTTTCTACTACTGGTTGTTTATCAGGTCAAACAGAACTGAACTGAATTTCTAAAAAAATATATATCAAATCCAGTAGACAAAGATATAATGGAATAAAATATTTTTTTTTAAAAATTACATATACATAACAGTAAATACAATTTTTAAACAGCAAATATAATGGAAAGAATTAGTTTTTTTTGTAACAAACCTAAGCAGATATTTTCTAAGCTTTCTCGAACCACCATTTTTTTTAAAAATAATTAAATTTTCACTCATTTAAAGGTGCATGTTTTCATCATAAAATTACAGCCTAATTCTTTTAACTCTACAAAAACACATACATATGTACATACAAATATGCATACTTTGTCCTTAACCTTAGTCTTCAGTCATCTAAAGTTTTGGGCACATTGAATTTTATCTTCACAATTTATATATATATTTCAAGTTTTCAGATAGTCTTAGCTGGTAATTTTTTTAATTCTAAGTTTTGGACTAAAAAAATAAGACCAGTTAAATTTTGCATGAAGAAGCAACAAGGTAATCTGACTTAATACAGTGTCCTGCATTTGATGGATGTAAACAATGACAGACTGTCAAGAGCTGCCTTTTGTGACTGGCAACAATTATTTTACATATCCTTGTGGAAAAATGTTCAAGATTTATTACTGTTGAAGTTTTATGTCATAAATTGTTATCATTCTTAAAATAATACATCAATGGATAAAAGAGACATTTGTGTTGGTTGTGGAAAGAAACTGTGTTGAAATTAATAGTCTCACTGGAAATAAAGCAAAACTTTTGCAAAAGAAAATAGTTAAATCTATAAAATGGCTATGCAGAACTATTATTAATTAAATGCTGAAAATCATTAGAATCTGGTCAATGCAAGCTGTGCCATGATTCTAGTCTTGAAAATGGTTAGTTCCTGATCAGTTGCATATACTTTGGCTGGATTAACTGCCCTTTATTACTCTCTAGGCAGCCAATAGTCATCATTATCGTCATTGCAGTCTGTCAGTGGGTCGACGATGACTGTCCTATGGCTTAGGGCATCCAAAAGTACACAATACTTTAAGGCAAACTGTATAAGCAATCCATGATTTTGTAAGCTCTGTGATGATGATGGCTTGTCAGATTTAAAGTTCCATTCAGCTTTCAATGTGTAGTTCAAAGATCTGAGTATGGCTTTCATTTCTGTACAAACATGGAGGCTTTACTGAGTAAGATGGTGTCAAGAGATGCTGTCATGGCAGCTCAACCTTGTCTCCAACTTTCAAATATTATGTATACAGGATGAATGGTCATGGAAGATGACTGATTTGAGTGAATTCACCTGCAAAACTCTGAGGACTTTCTTCACACTTTTGAATTGGCAAGGATAAAATGCTTGGGGGAGGTTGATATCCAAGGCATTGGGAACATGGGATTTTGCACTACTGGCAGGACTGATTTTTGCTGCTTCCAGACAAGGATGAATTCATATGCCAAAATAAGGAATTTGATTTGGTTTGTGATTTAACAAGGTTGGATGTTTGAGCTTTAAGACTACATTATATGCAGGATAAATTGGATTAGAAGACAGATTAGTAGTTGGATTAGATGATCTTTCAGTAGTATACAATGGACAAGATGTATTAGAAGATAGTTTAACAGCATACTGAAGACAAGATGGATTAGAAGTCAAGTTTAGCAGTATACTGAAGACAATATGGATTAGAAGACAGATTAGCAGTTTACTGAAGACATGATGGATTAGAAGACAGTTTAGCAGTATACTGAAGACAAGATGGATTAGAAGACAGTTTGGCTGTATACTGAGGACAAGATGGATTAGAAGACAGTTTGGCTGTATACTGAAGACAAGATGGATTATACGACAGATAAAAGTATACTGAAGACAAGATGGATTAGACAATAATTAAAAGTATACTGAAGACAAGATGGATTAGAAGACAGTTTGGCTGTATACTGAGGACAAGATGGATTAGAAGACAGTTTAGCAGTATACTGAAGACAAGATGGCTTATACAACAATTTGGCTGTATACTGAAGACAAGATGGATTATATCACAGATAAAAGTATACTGAAGACAAGATGGATTAGACAACAATTAAAAGTATACTGAAGACAAGATGGATTAGAAGACAGTTTGGCTGTATACTGAGGACAAGATTGATTAGAAGACAGTTTAAAAGTATACTGAAAAGCCAGTTTTATTCAACTCTGATAAAGTGATGGTTCACTTTCCTCAATATAGAGGTTTGTAGCCAGATACAGTATGTACACAGACATTGTCTAAGTCCTTGAATGTTTATCAGATCAAGCACTGGTGGGTCAAATTTTCAAAGTGATCCATAGACAATCAAGTCCTAATGAAGTTTAAATCTAACTAAAGTCTTGTATACCCCAAGTAAGACAATCTATACTGCTCCACAATGTGTTTTCCACAAGCTTGTATTAAATCCATGGCTAATGGGCATTTGTCTCCATGGTATCTAATATATTGAGGGAAACTTACATGTATATGCTTGGGTTGTATTGAACCACTGATAATGTTGTGTGGTATCACTGTGATGTGAAAGGATTCTACATTGCTTTATGATTAAAATTATTCACAAATCACACTGGCATCTAAGTGGGTAGAATGTTATTGAGCAATGTGAACATGAATAATGTTTTCTGCATAATGATCTGCAGCTCTCTCTCTCGTATTATACAATAATGACCTTTCATATGCTATAGACTAAAGAATATGCATACACTTGGTTGTCAACTATAAAGAATTCAAAACTGGTCAGATCAAATTGAGATCAAATTAACAAAACCTAAAACATCAGGATTATACTTCTGCCAATGACATACAATTCATGATGACTCAAACTCTTTCTTAATGGTTCTCTTATCATATTGTCAAGGAGATCAAACTTTTAGGACTTCATTTTCTATGAGATCAAACTTTTAGGACTTCATTTTCTATGAGATCAAACTTTTAGGACTTCATTTTCTACCAACAGGTCAAGTCAGGAGAGATCAGGAGATTTCCGAAATTTGGTCAGTTCATAAGAGGGAGGATTTTCATCAAGGTGAATTTTAGCATGAAAATAGACAAAAATTATAGCTATTAAACAAATTGACATATTTTAATATTAAAATAATATTTTAATATTAAAATATGCACATCATCTCATCAGATCAGTACTTTCACAGTAGTTTGTTGATATTCATTCTATTCTGACATTTACCAGAAGCATTTTTAGCACTTCTTGAGGGATCATTACCTGTTTATATTAGTAGTCTTCATCACTGTTGAGCTTAACACGTGGGAGATGATGTACCGTTTTAGATCCCAGTTTTCTTTAGAGTCAGAATGTGTGTGTGTGTGTGATTTGGATTTTTAACATAGCTATAAAAATTCTTCCATCATATCTTTATGATGTCTGCAGTGTGGCAGTTTATAGTGATGTCTAGTACTGGGGCATCATACTTCAGACATGTAGCATGATGTCCAAGCCAGTCACGTTATCCTGACACCATGCCGACCAGTCCTAACACTAACCTCTTAATGCTGAGCAACTAGCAAGCAACTGTTAGTACCATTTTATAAGTCTTTTGTATGACTTGACCAGGGCTTGAACCTGCAACCTCCCATTTCCGAGGTGGACACTCTAACCGATAGGCCACCAGAGCAGTGATCTGAGTCAGACTGAATTTTTTCTCAGAATGGAAAATGGACCCCATCCAAGGATACTTTAACAGAATCTCCCATTAGTGACCATCCCTTTTGGGATAAAACAAAGTTCCGAGACAGGTGGTCTCAATTTAAAACAGGTGTCTCAAAACAGTGGTTTTTCTATTTAGATTTTACTGTACAGAAGATTGATATTATTGGCTGTTGGCTTAAAATTTAATTCATCAATTACTCATTTTTCTAAGGTTGATGGATATTTTTTCCGCTCGAAAATTTTTGTTTTGGAAAGAAAACAAAATCTTTAAACCTATTCCACTGCCAAACAATGTAAGCTATGGGATCATTGCAATATGATTGGAAGGTTATTGTTATAAACAGTCCTATTTATTATGATTATATGTTATATACATTTATATTTTTACTTGACATTGTCCAAATTCAAGTTCATTATGTAACTGACCAGGGACATTCATTCTGTAAACATAATAAATAGCTAATATTTCTCTATATGTGTGGATTAAAAAATTAGATCATGAATTTGAGTAAGAAGATAATCTTGATTCTGACTTTTGAAATTTCTAGAATAGAAGTTTCCATTAAGTAACAGGGTATTTTCAGAAAATGTTTCATTATGACCTAGATCAAGTAGAAGAGTATATAATTTTGTTCATCTAAAAATTACTCATTTTGCCTTAACATTCTGAAATTGAATCATTCTTAATGTTGTTTTCAGTTTTTCATTTGGGTTGATTAATTTACTCAATTATTATTCACTGGAATTACAAAGTACTCAATAATATTCTTGCGAAAAACATAAATTTGGAAAATATAGGGAATTCAGACAAGGGCACTTTTGGATTATATTATTGTCATACATCAAAAGAATGTTAGCGCATTATCTCAATCCAGGCTACTGGTACATTAGCATATTCAAGACTACAGGCACATCAACACATTCAATATCAGAATATACTTGGAATTCCACTGGAATTTGACTGGAACTTCATACATTTGGATATTAGTTTTAAGACTATTTGGGAATTATTTTGCAATACTGTAACTTCTTAAAAAAATTCTCACTTTGTATTCTAATGAAATAAATTATTTGTTGAATTTTACAAAACTTGTTCATTTTTGCTCTGTTCTTTAACTTAGTTTAAGGCCATAGAGTCATAGCATTTCAATGATACATTTTTATTGAGATCCAATTTCGTCCTTGCATATTGGCAGTGGAACAGTAGTTGCCATGCCAGACATGTGACCAAAAGGATGTGGGTTCAACTCCTACCATAGGGCAAGTCTGGTTCAGCCTACTATAGTTTGTTCCTGGACAAGGCATTTTACTCCAACTGCTAGGTCATTATATAAGCTACAATAGTTTATTCCTGGACAATGCACATTATTCCACTTGTCATTAAACAACCTTCGTGTCTTGCTGTCTCTTAAAACACCAGAAACCAAATCTTGGTATTGCTATGATTATCCTGGTGAACTGCTATGGGTATGAAAATTATGCAAAATAGAAGAAGAAAATGCAAGACATGGGAGTTATTTAGTGTTTAGGTAATTGAAGCAAAGTGGCTTGCTTTTTCACTTTAAATTTAAACTGTTTAATTTATGAGACTCATTAAACTTTTACTATGTCACTCATTGCATACATGATCTTTTCATCAGTATCAGTGAGGGTACAATTTAAAGCAATTATTAAAGGAAGAATTTACAGGTCAATTTCAACCTTTACAAACAAGCAAAAAAAATGTTCAAAATTATTAGTACTAAATAACTCCTAATTTT
The DNA here is from genome assembly GCA_016746295.1 of Potamilus streckersoni. Taxonomy (NCBI): domain Eukaryota; kingdom Metazoa; phylum Mollusca; class Bivalvia; order Unionida; family Unionidae; genus Potamilus; species Potamilus streckersoni. Next base: position 895,475 of record JAEAOA010001214.1, read on the forward strand.
TTGCAGCATGAATAGGTTAGTTGACTTTTGTAAAACAGTCTCAAATCTAATACATTATACCCTCTTAAAGTCATTATTCTGGCATTTCAAGCAGTCATGTAGTTGTCTATGTATGTACTGATGTGAGACATCACAGAGTGGAGTGAGAATTGATAATCAGATAAAGAATAGCTGCCAAAATGGTAATATTTAAAAGAGATACAAGTTACATGGTAATATTTTCTAAAAAAAACTTGTGGGATGTAAATCTAGAAAGGTGAAATACTCAGCTAGTAGAGTACAAGTTATGCTGGTTTGAGGAGACACTCGATTCATTCACACAAACAACCATGTGAAGAAACATACAGATACACTTACAGATAGGAAATCTCAGCATCACTGTATAAAATGACAATATTTGGCCATATTGAGAGGAATCAATTTGGGGAGTTTACTAGTATTATTTTATGCAGCGTAAAATAATTCTGAAGAGCAAGTTGATGTGGAACATGCCATGCCTTCTAAATATTTGCAGATCAACTTGCCCCAACATTCCATCCACATATGACCAATGCAATAAGAGTAATATTGACAATCCATTCTAATTGTGGGTGTCGATGGCATTGTTCTTTCACTTCTATCCAGAGGTAAATTTCTTTATCCAAGGGCAAGGTGCTTAGAGAGAAGAAGACACACAAGTTAGACAACTTAGGACAAATTTTGGGTATCCACAACAGTCGGGGTGGCCTACTGCTGACGAGAAGAAATTCTTTTTGAAATTCATATAGACATAGTGAATTTTTCTAGGGTCCACAAATTCTTTCCATGGCCCAGGCTGCTTTATGAAGGTTGCTATGATAACACAAGTCCATCTCAGATGATATAGTACAAATATATTTGACCTTTCCAGTTTCAGTAAGATGTTCCTTTGTTACTCAGAAGCAACAACGTTAATGAATACTACTGAAATAAAATAGCGAAGAACACAAACGATCACGAAGACCTGAAGTCACAAAAATCATGACTCTTGACCATTTCATCCCAAATTCAAGAGGTGTTTCTCAGCCAAAGTGTGAACCATCTAAAATGTAATAATCACCATAATATTGACTGGAACAAGCTTCTGTGCAGATACCATTTTCTTCCTTTTCCAAATCTCTACCATCTCAGTGTGTTAACCAGGCCCAGCAGTAGGGCAAGGCAAACAAGACAACCACCTTGGGCCCACACATATCTGCAATGCAATTTTTTGCTTGAGGCCCTATGGTCATCACTTGCTGCCTTGAGCCCTACATGTTGCCTTAGACCATGCACATCCTAGGGCTGGGTCTGCTGTTAATTGAATCACCCTCTTCAAATAAATATTATTATTATTATTATTATTATTATTATTATTATTATTATTATTATTATTATTAATTATTATTATTATTATTATTATTATTATTATTATTATTATTATTATTATTATTATTATTATTATTATTATTATTGCCATCATATCAGTCTGTTAATTTTTCCGCTAATTACACTGATGTATATTTTTCTTATCTGGAACTAAAAGTCAGCTTAAAAGCTTAGTCAAGAAACATAGTTAAACAATAAGGCATGAAAACCAAAACAGATGGATGGTTGGAAAATACTGCAATACTACACATGCTGCCTTATGGCAAGCATATAGCAAAAGCAATAAATGAAATAGAAAACAAATGTTGCTATTAAAATTTGTCTCTTCTTTTCATTAGAATCTGATGATAGCTAATTTTTAGAACTTGTTTTTTTTTTAATAATAGGAATTGATTCATTACATCAACACATCAGAGAAACATGCACACACACATACACACACACACTTTTGGTTATACCAGTGATGATCACTTTTCTTGATTTTTGTTACACAATTTTTCTGGGCTAATATTATATAAAAAAATAGCTGGCAGGTTTGATTTACTGGGGAAAAAATTATAACAAGGACAAATTCAGCCCCCTCCCCATCAAGATTTTCAATCTTGCAAGGATTTCAATATACTGAGGGTTTGGTTTCAGGGTTTTGCTGTGTGTGTGTGTGTGTGTGTGTGTGTTTGTGTGTGTGTGTTTGTGAACAGACAGAAAAACAGTAGGTAGATAGATAGACAGAGACAGATAGACAGACACAACACTGTGTGTGGACAGACAGACAGACAAACAGGTAGGTAGGTAGACAGACAGACAGAATTTTGGCTTCCTATCTTATTTGGAGACCCTCAACACCAGTCATAATAGTACATAATAATCCACATGATACCATATAAAGTATCCACACAAATAATTCATTATATCTAGCAGTTAACTATCAAGAATTTATTTTGGGTTTTAGGTAGTGCTCACTACACTTACAAACTTTTAGCAGAAAGGAATAATTATACAACCAAAGTTGGACCTCTAAAAGAATGCTTACATTATATTTGCTATCCTTCAGTGAGTTTTTATAACACACCATCTTGCATGCCCATTAAGAATAGTTTAAAGTTCCCATCTATCAAACTGCTGACAAGTTAAAAACCCATACAACTCATCAAGTCTTTTGGATCACATTAAGGCAAATTTACCCTACTTCATTAACTGTAATACTGTATATACTCATACATAAGCTTAATAATTTAGGAAAAAACAAAGGACTGGAAGAAAGGGGTGGGGGACTTATCGACAGGTCAAAGTCTAAACTTGAAAGATTTTTATGATATTTTTTTGTTGATTACTATAATGGCTGTAAATCTTGCAAAACAACAATAATTTTTCCATGTCTTAAGATGTATATGCATATGGAAATAAAAAGTTTCAGTGTCCCAACACTTACAAAACTGTTATAAACTACCATGATTGCTCTTGTTATCATTTTTGCATGTGCATATTTTCTGATTTCTCTAACAAGAAATTAAATACAAGTTAAATAAAGACTTCATAATTCGTGGATTGAGTTTACCCAGGAGACCAGGCTGTACTATAATATACACTTCTTACACAGTGTAAATCATGCCTAATTTCACTTTAATTTTTGTTTATTCCCAAACATATTCGATGCAGACTTTGCTTTATTAACTTTTTTGACCAAATCGCAATCTTCAACTAGTCAGTAATAGCTATTTAATTTACATTGATCATAGTTGTCATGCTGAGATAATATTTTAATGAGTTAGGTATTTACATTTTGAAGACAAAATAAAAACACAGTTACTGGTGCACTGATATGAAAAGTCTAAAGCAATAATGCATAAAACAAACAATCAAGTTAAAAGGAGAGGTAGTGTCATAACAACCAGTGAATGCTCAATTCTTGTCATCATCAAGCTATACACAATACTGAATTAGGCAAAAACAATAAGAAAACAGACAATTAAAAAAGATTTTAGACTTTCCAGACAAATTTATAGCATTCATATGTAATAACTGTACATGCCAACCCAGAGAGCATTATACAGATAATTGTTGTTAATGTAAGTTTGCCTAAATAAATGCATATTGAACTTACTGTGTGAATCTTGTGATGCCATCTCAGACTTTTGTGTCTGCTTCTACACAGGTCATGCACTTTTTTAGTTTAAACTTAATCAATTTGAGGGCTTGGTTTATATTCGAACAGGATTATACACAAGTACCAGTGTGTGTGTGTGTATATATATATATATATATATATATATATATATATATATATATATATATATATATATATATATATATATATATATATATATATATATATATATATAAATAAACAAATTCTTTACCAGACTCAAAATTTATATCATACAGTGCTGTGCTCAGAGTTCAAAAAAATATTTATGAAGTATCAAACAAAGACTATACAGAATGTTAAATCATCAGGGATATTGTATCATTGGGGACTATTAAATCATTGGGGATACTGTATCAATGGAGACTGTTAACTCATAAGAGATACTGTATCAGCGGGAAATATTATATCATCAGGGATACTGTATCAGTGGGGACTATTAAATCATTGGGGATACTGTATCAATGGAGACTGTTAACTCATAAAAGATACTGTATCAGCGGGAAATGTTAAATCATCAGGGATACTGTATCAGTGGGGACTATTAAATAATTGGGGATACTGTATCAATGGAGACTGTTAACTCATAAAAGATACTGTATCAGCGGGAAATGTTAAATCATCAGGGATACTGTATCAGTGGGACTATTAAATCATTGGGGATACTGTAACAATGGAGACTGTTAACTCATAAGAGATACTGTATCAGTGGGGAATGTTAAATCATCAGGGATACTATATCATTGGGTACTAGTAACAGGGATACTGTATCAGTGGGATTATTAAATCATCAGGGATTCTGTATCATTAAGGAATATTAAATCTTCTGGGATACTGTAACATTTCCAATTTGGATCATCAGGGATACTGTAACATTGGAGACTATTAAATTATCAGTGACACCTTATCATTGGGACTATTAAATCATCAGGGACATATGCTGTATCATTAGGAACTGTGAAATTATCAGGGATATTGTATCACTAGGGACTATTAAATCATCAAAGATACTGTATCATTGGAATCTATTAAATCATCTGGGATTTATTGCATCATTTGAGACTGTTAACTCATAAGGGATATTGAATTATCAGAGACTGTTAACACATCAGGGAAATTGTATTATCAGAGACTGTTAACTCATCAGGGACACTGTTTTATCAGAGACTGTTACCTCCAGACAACCAGAAAGAGCAGAACCTTAACTTTAACCATCAGCTTGGTCTGAACATTAACTTTTACCATTACTTTGGACTGGAGTTGAACTTTTAGCATTACTTTGGACTGGAGTTGAACTTTTACCATTACTTTGGACTGGAGTTGAACTTTTACCATTACTTTGGACTGGAGTTGAACTTTTACCATTACTTTAGACTGGAGTTGAACTTTTACCATTACTTTAGACTGGAGTTGAACTTTTACCATTACTTTAGACTGGAGTTGAACTTATACCATTACTTTAGACTGGAGTTGAACTTTTAGCATTACTTTGGACTGGATTTGAACTTTTAGCATTACTTTAGACTGGAGTTGAACTTTTAGCATTACTTTGGACTGGAGTTGAACTTTTAGCATTACTTTGGACTGGAGTTGAACTTTTAGCATTACCTGTCATTTTGAGCATGTGGATAGTGGAATTCACACTGATATATATTCCTGTTACTTCTCCAACACATAACTCACTTTCCCAAACACCATTGTCACTGGTGAAAAACAAAGTAAAGATATAATTCAATTCCCCAAATTTTTATGACACTTGTCTGAAAAAATGTAAAGTTATTATCAAATTTCCAACAATACTGTAAAGATAAACTCTGATATATATTAAGTGCTAAAACAGTAAAATAGTAGTTCACCTCTTGATACTTAAAAATTATGAAAACATAAAATAAATGTAAAGCTTACTCTTTCAAGCCAATTGCCCAGCCAGACATGTATAGCTTTCTTCTTCATTACAACTAGCCCAGTAAGACATGTATAGTTTACTCCTTCAATACAACTAGCCCTGTCCAACATGAATAGCTTTCTCCTTCAATACAACTAGCCCTGTCAGACATGTATATCTTTCTCCTTCAATACAACTAGCCCTGTCTAACATGAATAGCTTTCTCCTTCAATACAACTAGCCCTGTCCAACATGAATTGCTTTCTCCTTCAATACAACTAGCCCTGTAAGACAAACATTGCTTTCTTCTTCAATACAACTAGCCCTGTCAGACATGTATAGCTTTCTCCTTCAATATAGCTAGACCTGTCAGACATGTATAGCTTTCTACTTCAATACATCTAGCCCTGTCAGACATATATAGCTTTCTCCTTCAGTATAAACTAGACCTGTCAGACATGTATAGCTTTCTACTTCAATACATCTAGCCCTGTCAGACAGTATAGCTTTCTCCTTCAATACAACTAGCCCTGTCAGACACATATAGCTTTCTCCTTCAATACAACTAGCCCTGTCAAACATGTACAGCCTTCTCATTCCATACAACTAGCTCTGTCAAACATGTATAGCTTTCTCCTTCAATACAAACTAGCCCTGTCAGACATGTATAGTTTTCTCCTTCAATACAACTAGCCCTGTCAAACATGTACAGCCTTCTCATTCCATACTAACTAGCTCTGTCAAACATGTATAGCTTTCTCCTTCAATACAACTAGCCCTGTCTGTCAGACACTATAGCTTTCTCCTTCAATACAAACTAGCCCTGTCAGACATGTATAGCTTTGTCCTTCAATACAACTAGAACAGTCAAACATGTACAGCCTTCTCATTCCATACAACTAGCCCTGTCAAACATGTATAGCTTTCTCCTTCAATACAACTAGCCCTGTGAGACATATATAGCTTTCTCCTTCAATATAACTAGCCCTGTGAGACATGTACAACTTACTCCTTTAAGCCAGTCATCCAATCAATCATAAATAGCCTACTCCTTCAAGCCAATTGTCCCATCAGACATGTAGAGCTTACTCCTTCAAGCCAATTGTCCCATCAGACATGTAGAGCTTACTACTTCAAGCAAACTATCCAATCATACATGTATAACTTACTTTTTCAAGCAACTGTCCAATCAGACATGTATATCTTACTCTTTTAAGCCAGGGATCCAATCAGAAATTTGTAGTTTAAAAAAGCTTACTTGTCCAAAATGAAGCTTCATTTAAACCCAGTAACCAAACAAGCTTAGGATTTGGCGAATGTGGATATGTGGAAAAGCTTGCCAGTAGCTTCTCGTGGGTCGGTGGTTCTTTCCAGTGATTTCCTGGTGTCTTCCTCCACCATTAATACTGGCCGCCATGAATAGCCTATCATGTGCTGAAAAATGGCCTTAAGCCCAACAACAACAACAACAACAACAACAACAACAACAACAAATAAGTTTCAATGTCAAGCCCTGCTTCTGAAAGAAATATATGTGCCTATTCAATTGATTGAGCATAGTATGGTTAAAGCTATTTAAGCAGGATCAAATTCACAAAACATCCAATATTGAAAACTGATGATGACTTACCATATATACTTGCTCACAAGTCCAGCCAAACTCCAAACAACATGGATCCTAATCTGCCATCACATAATGCACTGGCAGATCTGGGTCTATGTTGCTTGATCTATTCAAGAATCCTAAAAATCTGCAGAGATCCTGATCTGTCAGTGCATTATATAATGGCAAATCTGAATCTGTGCAGTTTGCATTTGGACTTTTAAGCAACTATGGAGAATACTGTACATCATTACTAAACCAAGCATCATGGTCACACAGCTTTTTCAATAATAATGATTTTTTTTTCAAAAAAAAAGAAAAAAAAAGATTATAATATCTGTTGAACTGTTGTCAGCAGGAAATGATTATGTAGCAATTATTACTCATGTACTACCACAAGCTGTAAAAACTGGATAGGATAGCCCCATGCCAATCAGAAAGAAGATGACTCTTTGGATGTGGAGGCAAACAATTCCATCTGCTGGGGTGTCCCAGTCACCCCCTATACCTGACCAGTTTCATTACTATTGTAACTCATCAAAGGGAATAATATGGGTTAATTTGTTTGTTCAACTGTTCACTGTTGTGTGATTTATATACTCCTTTGTCGATGGTGTTGCCGGAGACACTGGTGCAGTCAGTAGGCTAGTTGTAAGGTCATGTGACTAGTATTGTTTCGACTTATAACTGTAGCATCGACTTATAACTGTAGCATCCGGGTACAAAAAAAACCCCAGTCTTTTAGCCAAGTTTTAGGTTTCATTAAGATATATGATTTAAAGAGGGGTATAAAAAAAAACAAAAAAGAAACAGTGAGTGAACTCTAAGAAATATTTATTTTTTATCTACAGAAACTTTGTTCTCTTTATAATGCCACAAAGCGGAATCTTGAGGTTATCAATGAGGTTTATGTATGGGTAATGTATGATTTCATCCAACTCTAACATAGTTCTACTTAAGCTCACTTTCTTATTATTTATATTGATGTGTGCTCCAGATTATTGTTGGAGTCAAGATGTCTCCAGCTACCACTCAATTTGAAGAATTATTTTCATACTCCATTTGAATTGTTAAACCTGTATTCAGTAATTTGTTTTGTTCATTTGTCATTATAGTCAAATGTACTGATCAGCTCAAAGAATCCTCGGTAACATACTGTGCCTATGTAAGCAATGCAGGGGTATATACTCCTGTCCATATCGATGGGCAATGTTCATTAATTAATCAAGAATTAAAATGGTAACATCCAGAAAAACCTGAATAATTAATGAATCATAATAATAGGTTACTGCATTTGTATGGGAAAATATGAATGAGTTTTTCGGATAGCTATACTGCACGATGTTGGGAGTTCAGTATATCCATCCGAAAAAATGAGTTCATATTTTTCCATTCAAATGCAGTAACCTTTTTATTATATGCTCATTTTTTGTTTCATTACCAAAGAGGTAATAATAAAATTCACAACCAAATATATTTAATAATAAAATGTATTTCTTTATTATTAAAATAATAATGTTCACATTCTTAGATTCCTTCTATACACAATAATAGTATTCAGGCACATATAGCTCCGCCCACCGACCTTTTAACTTCATAGCATACCACGCACTCACATGCATCAAACGCGAAGAGTGCAATATGAAGATGTTCAATATCGGGGGAATATTTAACGATTCTGAAAATGTAAAGCTATCAGAAAAAAAATGAGCATATAATTAAAAGTTTCTATTTCATTCACCAACAACGCCTTTTTTCCAGTACTGTCCTTTTCCAGATCAGCATTTTTCCTCTCAACATTCTAATATTAGTGGCTTGATGATTCAAATTGACCCTTATTTTTTACCAATGCAGCATCCTAAAATGTAACTTTCCCAGTGAAATTCACAATCACTATGTATGTACATGTAGGGATTAAGCGCTCATTAACATAATCATGTACAGTACCAACTAAAATTAGGCATTGTAAAAATGGCAAACAGAACAATGATATAACATTAAAGGGTAAATTCCTTAAAATACACTGCCAGTTATTTTCAAAATACAGTATATAATCTGCACTCTTTAAAATATACAAGACTTCATCAGCTGGAACATCAAGAGAGGATACATCACAGGGTTAAATGGTTGCCTATATTAGCTGTCTGTTATGATATATATAAGTACAAACTGGGCCTGTTCTTGTTCCCAGATCCCACAGACAGTTCATAAAGAATGGATTTATTAAGATTTGGAATAAAACAAATTTTTCTGCATGTTACTGGTAAGTCAGAAGTTAATTCAAAATGTGTTTTCCCTGAGTAGTATTTCTTTTGAACTGCAGGCAGACTTAGTATATGAGACCTATATGTTCAGCAAAAAATTTAGTTAGATTTTGAGTTAAATTAAAACCAACTTGGTTACATATGATACAATTGATAATTATTTATTGCATGATATTCTATCCCGGTTAATGAGACAAAATTAAGTGTTCATATTTAAAAGTACATGTCTACCATATTTTTAATGGTGTTATGGGAGCAAAACTCGTAGTACCAAAGATAATAAAACCTTTATTTTACTTTCAAAACTTTGAACAATAAAAGCTACATTTGCTACTATTCTAATAGACAATTAAAACAGTAAAATAAACAAGGTTAAAAAAACATTCTAAACATTGAAAATGTGTATATGGCAGTATATCATTAGGTAAATAATTGAGGCCCACAAAGTATATTAGTTCCAGAAAACTAATTGTCATAGCATCAATAAACTGAGTCACTTTATTATACTGTTATTGTTATTTTTAATAATAATAATAATAATAATAATAATAATAATAATAATAATAATAATAATAATAATAATAATAATAATAATAATAATAATATCATCATCATCACCATCATTATCACCATCATTATCATTATTATTATTATTATTATTATTATTATTATTATTATTATTATTATTATCCACATGGATATGTTTTATGCAAAAATAAACTAGGTATTGATAAACAAGCTCAACATATCAACATAAAGTCCATGGGAGCAACCAAATGAAAAAACAAACTATAATTAAACCTGCTTAAGATAAAAGTCCAGGTTGTGTGGAATAAAATTACTCAGTAATCCAAGGGACTCTTTTGTCCCCTGGGAAGTTCAGCTGTACATGTACATGCCCAAAACTCATACCTGTCCCTCCCTTTAGGAGGGGAGAGATTACTTTGCCCAGACAATTGAAACTGATAACCATACCACTCACTGATTGGTTGGCTCCAATATCAAAAATAATATAGGCTCTCATCTGAGGCTGCATACTGTGTCAGCAGATCAGGATCTATGATGTTTGTTCTGTTTTGTATACCTAACAAAATGCATAGATCTAGATTGCTAACATTATTAATCTGTCTAAATGCATTTGGGCTTCACTCTTAAGTGATTAGATTTGGTATCATCTTTCATAGTATAGTTTATTGAAGCTGTTTGACAATTATGATTACCTGAGGTACACTGTGCTAAAAGCATCCAGTGTAAAAAGGTTGGACCTAAATCTAACATCACATTACGCAAACTGATGATTTAGCTTGTATTTTTACAAATGTTAACATATAAATGTTTACGCTGTTCACTGGCACATGAATACCAGCAGCCATTAGCAAGTTAATAAAGATAAATAAATCACTTCATATGCTAAAATCATTCTGAAGTTATTTAATTTTTTAGAAGATCCATAAATTGCACTGCTCTGCTCCACTGCTTGCTTATCATATGTACGCACTTATAAGTTGAGTCAAACTGCAAACAATAAAAATCTGGATTTGCAATAGAATAATGCACCTGCAGATCAGGATCTATGTTGTTTGTTCTACCGATTACTCCTAACAAACTTTACAAACAATGATCCGCCATTGCATGATGTGACAGATCTGGGTCTGTTCAGATTGCAGTTCGATTTGTCTAATAAGCAAGTATACACTGTAGATATTTAAAATAAATTTGATGTTCTTCAGGCTGTAAAATAGACCTGATGTGCTTGCTTACAGTTGTAAAATATACATGATGTGCTTGCTTTGGGATGTAATATAGATCTGTGCTTACTTACAGTTGTAAAATATACATGATGTGCTTGCTTAGGGCTGTTATATAGACCTGATGTGCTAGCTTAGGGATGTAATATAAACCTGATGTGCTAGCTTACAGTTGTAAAATAGACCTGATGTGCTAGCTTAGGGATGTAATATAGACCTGACATATTTGATTACAAATGTAATATAGACATGATGAGCTTGCTTAGAGATGTAATATAGACCTGTGCTTACTTACAGATGTAAAATATACATGATGTGCTTGCTTAGGGATGTAATATAGACCTGATGTGCTAGCTTACAGTTGTAAAATAGACCTGATGTGCTTGCTTAGGGATGTAATATAGACCTGACATATTTGATTACAAATGTAATATAGATATGATGAGCTTGCTTAGAGATGTAACATAGACCTGTGCTTGCTTACAGTTGTAAAATATACATGATGTGCTTGCTTAGGGCTGTTATATAGACCTGATGTGCTAGCTTAGGGATGTAATATAGACCTGACATGTTTGATTACAGATGTAATATAGACATGATGTGCTTGCTTACAGATCTAAAATAGAACTGATGTACTTGCTTACAGTTGTAAAATAGACCTGATGTGCTAGCTTAGGGATGTAATATAGACCTGACATGTTTTATTACAAATGTAATATAGACATGATATGCTAGCTTAGGGATGTAATATAGACCAGTGCTTTCTTACAGATGTAAAATATACATGATGTGCTTGCTTAGGACTGTTATATAGACCTGATGTGCTTGCTTAGGGATGTAATATAGACCAGTGCTTGCTTACAGATGTAAAATATACATGATGTGCTTGCTGACAGAAGTAAAATATACATGATGTGCTTGCTTAAAGATGTAAAACAGACCTGATGTGCTTGCTTAAGGATGTAATATAGACCTGTGCTTGCTTACAGATGTAAAATATACCTGATGTGCTTGCTGACAGAAGTAAAATATACATGATGTGCTTGCTTACATTAGACCTGATGTGTTTGCTTAGGGATTATCCATAAAGAATATCCACAAGGATAGTGGAAGGGGGATTTGTTCAAATGTGGACAACTGTGGTCAAGGGGGAAAGGGTGTGAGGAACCTTGTGGACAATCATAAGCTAGTATTTTTTTTAATGATATTCTGTGCTGAACAGCTGCTTTAGGCCTACTGTGCGTATTCAAGTATTTTTGCGGATGTCCTTTATGAGCATGAATTATTTTTTAATTTTAATTTGTAAGATTAGTGCCACAGAATATATATGAAAGGGTTGGCATTAATACATAGGTCTGGCTCCCAGTTCCTGAGGTTGATTACATGACCCATATTCACAGGCATGCAGCAGTGAGCACACATGCAGTGGCAGACATGAGCACTGTGAAGCCTAAATCTGTTAGTGCATTTCTGTCAAATGCATCATCAACTTCCACAACTGAAAGCAGAGATGATGGTCTGCCAGTCATTCACAACTTATCTGACTGGCTAGTCTACATTTGTTGAACTGGAGTAAGACATTGACAGTCCATTGAATTTAGCTTTCTGTGAAATGACAACTTATCTGACTGGCTACAGTCTGCATTTGTTGAAGTGGAGTAAGACATTGACAGTCCATTGAATTTAGCTTTCTGTGAAATGACAACTTATCTGACTGGCTACAGTCTGCATTTGTTGATGTGGAGTAATACACTGACTGTCTACTGAATTTAGCTTTCTATGAGATGACAACTTTAGTTCTATGTCCTGAATAAAGACATTTTTTAAAGAAAGAACTTTCTGTGCATTTTTTTTTTGTTTTGAGCTACATGTTATGATGAGATCAGTGAGTGATATATTTTGAGAACACCAATTATTACACTGCCAGACCATAGATCAGTGTATAATGCTTGATGGGGATGTGGCAGCCAGGGGTGGGGTGGGGTTTAAGCCACATGCAGACAAAAGCAGACAAGGGAAGGAGGTAGAAAAACAGGTATTATCTATGGATGTCCTTTATGGACAACCCCTTACAGATGTAAAATAGACCTGACGTGCTTGTTTGCTGATATAATACAATTCTGATGTGCTTGCTTATAGATGTAAAAAAGACCTGATGTGTTTGCTTAGATATGTGAAACAGACCTGATTTATTTGCTTAGGGATTTAAAATGGACATGATGCATTTGCTTTGGGATGTAAAATAGACCTGATATGTTTGCTTAGAAATGTAAAATAGACCTGATATGTTTGCTTAGGAATGTACAAAAGGACCTGATATACTTACTTAGGAATGTAAAACAGACTTGATTTGCTTACTTAGGAATGTAAAATAGACCTGATGTGCTTATTTAAGGATGCAAAACAGACCTAATAGACCTGATGCATTTGCTTTGGGATGTAAACAGACCTGATGTGTTTGCTAAGGTATGTAAAATAGACTTGAAGTGCTTATTTAGGGATGTAAAATAGACATAATACATTAGCTTAAGGATATAAAATAGACCTGATATGTGTAACTGTGCAAAATTTGTGCAGATGTTTTGTCACAGCACATTTTGCCATGGTATGAGTGGCACATAAAATATAAGACTGACCTACAGGTCACAAAAATTCATAGCTGGTGATGATTAATCTCACTTGTTGGAGGCATGCAGGACTAGATTTTCATTAGGACCTAGAATAATGGTAAAATACATATGTCAGTGTAGGAAAAAGGAGAGGAAATGACAAAATAGAGACAAGCCAGTAACAAATTTTGGGAAATCACGGGCCATTTCAAATAGGGGTCATAAAATGATATTTTCCATTATAGTTATTAATAGAAGCAGACTAAAGGGAATTATTCTGGCTTTGACAGGAACGTTAGTATTCTGGTAGTAAAAGAAAGGTAATTCTGATTGGCAAAGCTAAATGAAAAGGTTTGTTTCCCCAATGAAATTTAAGGTTTTTTTAAAAAGTAATTCCAATATAAAATTTGGCAGTCCAAGTTTTTCTTCCAGAGGGGAATTCTGATGAACCAAAAGGAAATTACCAAGTAATTTTTCTTGTTAAATAAATTATCACAGCAACAGAAGTGTGGAAAGTTGAGGGTCATGGAAAGAGATATTCAGATTCATAGAAATAGGGATGAGTCTCAGGTAAGGTATGACTCAAACACATGCCATATGTTCCTTGAAGGAATTTGTAATTATTTGTTAAATTTATTCATTTATTCATTTAAAATTCATATATCAATTTTCTATGCATTTGAAAACGAAGGGTTTACATTTATTTTAAATCTTATATGACTCATGTATTACATTAATTTGTCTTAATTACCTCATTCAGTTGTAGGAATTTCATACAGTAATCTATGTCAATGAATCACTAGTTAGCAAGCAATGTAATTAAAAAAATAAGAAGTCCATTAATTCATTTGTGTAATTAAGTTGTGAATTCTCTTAACCAAGGAAAATTGGTGTTTGTCAACTGAAATCATAATAAGTGATGTGATGTTATTATGATTTTTAACATACCTTTAACATTTTTTCATTCATATCAATATGTTGTCTGCAGTGTGACAGTTTATAGTGATGTCTATCACTGGGCATCATGCCACAGACATGTAGCATGTTGTCCCACCCAGTCACATTATCCTGACACCAGGCCAACTAGTCCTAACACTAACCTCTTAATACTGAGCAACAAGCAAGGCAGGTGTTAGTACCATTGTTGTAAGTCTTTGGTATGACTCAGGAATAGAACCCACAACTTCCTACATCCCAGGCGGATGCTCTAACCACTAGGCCACAGGAGCGGTTCATAATTAGTAACTGATAGCCCTGAATAGGATGTAATAGTTGATCTAAGAAGTCTAGTTCTATGGTTCCAGTTAGGAATTCAAGAATCTGATAGAAAATACCTTAAGTTATGTTAATATGATTGTGAATCCCTATCAGGTTGTGAACTGACCATAGCCTTAGTGTACTGAATTATGATAAGACAATATCTGACAAAACAAGTGTGTGAATAATGTTCAACACCAAAAAATAACACCTGACAAATATTTAGGATTCATTTTATTTATTTAAAGAAACAAAATAGCTCCATATGTGTACCACACAGTGGAAAATGACAGCAGATAGCCAAGTGAGGTTGGAGGGAGGGATGGAGGGAGGAAGGGAGGGAGAGAGAGAGAGAGAGAGAGAGAGAGAGAGAGAGAGAGAGAGAGAGAGAGAGAGAGAGAGAGTAATGCTGACTTGTTACCAACAGTGATTTAGAAAGGACCAGATATAACAAGTATAAGAGAGAGAGAGAGAGAGAGAGAGAGAGAGAGAGAGAGAGAGAGAGAGAGAGAGAGAGAGAGAGAGAGAGAGAGAGAGAGGGAGAGAGAGAGAGAGAGAGAGTAATGCTGACCTGTTACCAACAGTGATTTAGAAAGGACCAGAACAACCAGGTTGCTGACATGCTGGCAATTTGAGTTTTTTTAGTCACTCATACTATGACGAAATTTGCTTAATAGGTACAATATGGCTAAATGCATTTCTCATACATTTTGGAATGCTATTTCTAAGAGAAGTTAAATCATTCAAACATCATATTCAATTTAATTTTATTTATATAATAAATTAAATTGTTATGTGTTACATACAGGGGCTCACATTATTCTATTCTATATCTTTTGCTCAGATCTCTGTTATTCCATCAATTTCTTTCATGTTCTATTTTATTGTTTGCTTAATAATGGCAAAAACACCAAGGTTGAATGTCTTCTAGATAATGATAACAAGGTGGGAGACCACATCTTCTGTTGGATGCTGGCAAGATTTGGTTCTATTCCTATCTTACTTTTGTTTCTTCACCTATGCATCCAACTTATCATCTACTCCGAAAGCCTTATACAAATGTCAACCCACATTCTTAAGTAGACTAGATTTCACACCTTCATGCACACCATATAAATCTTTTTTACAGTTTAATCTCCCACTCAGTTGATGTGTTGGGCCTTGATATGCAGCTTGCCTTTGACCATGGTAGGCAAATTGACTTGATAAACTGCCCTATCTTAAAGAGTTTATCAGCATGAATGCTAACAGCCCTTTTAAAATTAGCTGAATGCCTTTAAACACCCACATTCTCTAAAGTAACATCATTAAAGAGCTGTATTCATCATTCAAAGACATGCTTGAGTTATCAAACCTAAGTGCCAGATTGAAACCTTTCACATTACTTTTAGCTGATCCATTTACAGATTAGAACATCTGACTTAGACAGACAAATATGATTGAATAGATCCCTAAATGTCTGAACAAGTATTACTTCTGGCTACATTATTGCAAATGATATGATAGCTCTTTTGTGTCATGATATATATATATATATATATATATATATATATATATATATATATATATATATATATATATATATATATATATATATATATATATATATATGTTGTTGTTGGGTTTAAGCCATTTTTCAGCACAGGAAAGGCTATACATGGCGGCCAGTATTAATGGTGGAGGAAGAAACCAGAAATCACCGGAAAGAACCACCTCACCCTCACCGGAAAGAGACCCACGAGAAGCTACTGGCAAGCTCTCTCACATATCCACATTCACTGAATCTATTCACATATATATATATATATATATATATATATATATATATATATATATATATATATATATATATATATATATATATAGAGAGAGAGAGAGAGAGAGAGAGAGAGAGAGAGAGAGAGAGAGAGAGAGAGAGAGAGAGAGAGAGAGAGAGAGAGAGAGAGAGAGAGAGAGAGAAGTGGTGGTGGGTGGTGAGAGGGAGTTGCTCCCAGGGAATAAATTTTTTTTCCCCCAGGAAATATATTTTACCCTCCACAAGGAATAGCTATTTTTCTATCCTACTGGTACTGTCTATACATTGTTGTAAACATTGGCATCACTAGGAGGGATCAGAATGCACTGGGTAACACCATCAGTGGGGGTGACACCAAAATGACTGTCTATACAATTTTTGAATTTTGTGCAGGAAAGAGGCCCATGGGGGTTATACCATGACTGTCTATAAAAATTGTTGAATTTTTGTGCAGGAAGGAGACTCATGGGGGTGACACCATGAGTTACTGCACTTTGTAACACCAACCCTAGTGACATCACTGGTTATAAATCCCACATTAAGCCTAATAAGGCCATGCAAGTCTTCTATCCGAAACTATATAAAATTTCTTTTTAACAAAAAGACTGTTCAACTATGTTTTGAACAAATTAAAATTATGCAATCTTGGTTGTACTTGCTTGATTGAAATAAACAAGTATCTTTTTAACACACAGAATCTCCTCTACTACTTAAGAAACTTTGACACTAGTTATGGATTCATTTTAATAAGGGGAGGTCATCCAAACAAACTATAGAAAAAAAAAGAACACATTTTCTGTGTAACATACCAAACCAATGTTTCTATTTTCATTTAGCTCTATCTAAATTCATAAAACTGTCTGCTACCTTTAGGGAAAACCTCTGTATAATACTTTAAAAGAAAGAAGAAAACAAACAGCTCTTGACCAATATTTTGGTATGAATAAAGGAAAATAAAGAACATGTTCTTCACAATCAAGCATCAAGGGAGCCATAATATAACATTTGAGGTTGCTGTAACCAAGGAGTGTATCAGAAGACTTTGTAATAAAAGGTCTGTTTTACACAACACTGTTATTATAATACAGAACATGACTGTGTTCCAACACCATTCCATTGTAACAAGCAAGACTACATTATGTAGAGTGGCCTTCTAGTCAGGAACTACTACTGTACATACCTGGTATGCAGGTCTACAAGAATAAAATAATGTTAAAAAAACAGACTAGACAAGTCCATTTTTGGAATATAAATAGGTACTGTGTACTCTCAGGTGTACATGGCAGTTACTGCCTTTAGAACAAGATGAAGCTCAGGAAATATGCCTGGTCTCTGGGCAAAGTTTATGATCTGTTATCAGTAAGATTCACTTCCAATAAACTGCATCAGGATATTTTTATGATGGCTTCTTACATCATATGAAAATTTCTTTTAAGTTCCTGTGGGGAAATTCAGTTGCCAAAATACATTTATTAATTGCCACCATAGAAAACAAACAGTATGGTACAATCTCTCATCAGCCATTCAGTGTACATGAAAACTCATGCTTTTTATGTCTATTATAATTAGTACAAGCCAGAAGCTGGTGATTATATGCCAAATCCCATGTAATAAGTTGCACTAGAAAATTCCCATCAATTCTCTTCATCATAATCTCAAAGGTTCTAATTGTGATATTATCTGCATAGCCTGTATAGCTTTGAGTCCATGAATTCTAAGACTGCTTTTAAGCTGCTTTAATGAGGATTACAAGGTTACCATGGCAACATCTACCCAGGTGCCATGTCAACTGTTGTTGCCTCAAGTTTAACATTTTAGATTGCATTGTAACTAAGTATTATGGGGCTTTTATACATGTATTTTAGCAAAAAGAGACTATATATGAAATATTGTTAAACATTATATTATTAAATATTGTTAAACTATACATATAATATATATATATATATATATATATATATATATATATATATATATATATATATATATATATATATACACATATAAATATGCTAACTATTGTACAGATATTTAGTATGTAACTTTGAAAAGTATTTTAAAAACACTTTAAATGATGAAAATATAAAATAACCATCCTTTTTCAAATGAGAAAATCTGTACTTCACTGTAGTTTTAAAATTTAAAGATTTAAACAACTTTTTAAATATATTCATCCCCTTGATAAATAAGACCAAATTCCAACAGAATTATTAATTGCTATGGAAAAGACAATGAATCCTTTTGTAGAAAGCAAACTCATGGAGCTGATGTCCTTCACTTTTCTCTGGGAGTTTAGTTGTGTCGAGGGAATGGGCTAATGACAATAATGGTGACACAGTACATGAGTTATGGTTCATTTGTAAAGGGAGACATTATTAATAACATAGAACACAACATAAAGCTGCTGTCAAAAATATTGGTGGAACATTCAGCAGCCAAAACTTCTCTACACATTGACACAGAAATCTGATAAACAAATCACATTGAACTTGTGCCAATATAGAATTACAAATCCAAGAATATTTAAGGAAATTATTAATGGGTTTAGCAATCAGGGGCCACAACTATGCTAAATGATGATGCAGATTGGCTATTGAAAAATCAAACCAAGTCAAGATGTCAAAAAGATAAAACTGACTAAAAATACAATAATTGTTCATAAAGGAACAATGGTGTTAAACCCTACAACAACAACATCATAAAGGAAAGAATCCAACAAACAAGGGCCATAACTCTGAAAAAGATGTTACATGCTGAATATGTACCTAAGTAACACTGACAATCAAATTAAGCTGAAGTCTTGTTAACAAAAAGCGGAATGGATCTAGAACTCAAGGGCCATATTAAATGCTGTAAAATACTGACAATTTATCTCAGTCTATATCACAATTGTACCAAGCTGCATATAAATTTGGTTAATTAAATTCAAATGAACTGAATTATTGTACAGAAATGAAAAAGAATATTCAGACAACCAGTGGCTATAATTCCACTAAATAATGACATTTAGTGCTGATAATCAAACTTGGCCAAGATCCTAACAATATCAAGCTGTCGAACAAATTTGATTGAAATCCAATTATAAAAATAAAGAAGTTGTGTGGAAAGGAACTCCATTAAATGAGGAAGTAGAACATTGATGTTCAAACACAGCTGAGACTTCATCAATATAAAGCTACTAACTACAGGTTTGTTTTTTTTAATTTTAGTCCAGTAACACAGAAACATGAGACAAATGGCTGGATGGATTGAAGGACTGATGGAATGAAGGAAGGAGAGACGGATTGACAGACCAAATTTGATAACCCCTATTTTCTAACAAGAGTTTCTTTTTGAGAGGACTGATGCTAAAAAGAATTTGCAGACCATTTCTTCCTTTTTAAATGATGAATGTTGACACCATCCGAGACATTTCTTCTGCAATAAGGTCCATGTATTGGATAACCGCTTTGCATAATTTTCATTTTGGACAAAGCAGACATCGTTATAAGTTGCTAAGTAAAAGCACCATGTCATAATGATCATCCCATTCTGGGGGATTAATGACAAGATTTTATGATAGTTGTCATGGCAACCATATTGTATGTAAAACTGGCACAAGTTTCATTTAGAAACCAACTAGGTATCATAACAAGTCTACTGGTATAAACCCCATCTTGATATAGTCATCAATTAGGAGAGGACTAGACATAATAATGCTTTCAAAACATGGCTTTCCATCCAGGAATAGCAATAATATGATTTTTAACACTACTGTTCTAGTGGTCATATTGGACATCAGATCAGCACCATTTTCATTTAAGATCAAATGGACATTATGGAAAGTCTACTGGTGAAAACCCCAGACTAATATGACTTTCTGTTAAAGTAAATTGTTGTTGCTATGGGCTATTTTTCAGCACATGATAGGCTATATATATATATATATATATATATATATATATATATATATATATATATATATAAAGAGAACATATATATATATATATATATATATATATATATATATATATATATAAAGAGAACATATATATATATATATATATATATATATATATATATATATATATATATATATATATATATATATATATATAAAGAATACAAATCATATGGCGAATAACAACCCTTTCAAGCGTACTGGATCCACCAAGAGTCATGTGTGTCAGGGATTAATTAAAATAGATGCAATAAACTGATGATGAAGCGGTCTAAACCAAGAAGACTAGAAAATGAAAACTATGCACTAGTAGAATTTAACATTTTCTAAATCTTCTTATTATCCTTCAATTTTTACTATAAGAATAACCGGTATAGAATCAAATATCCAGGATATAATCTGCGTTACATATGTACAAAAAGTAAAAATAGATGTCGCTTTGGCTTGTAGACTTTTAGGGAATTATACAACGTTTTCAGTTTCTGCAACTAGTCTATACAAGCTGGTTGTATTTATAGTTTTAGCACATGTGAAGACAGCCATGTAGAGGTTTACAAACACAAAGTTTTTGTGTTTATTTGTTTGTCATATATATGTTTTGTATTTGCCTTTGAAAAAGACTCATTAAGAGTCGAAAGCGCTTAGGCTAGTTAGTTACTAGTTTTGTACTGTTTATTGCATCTATATATATATATATATATATATATATATATATATATATATATATATATATATATATATATATATATATATATATATCAGCCAGTATATCTGGTGAATGAATGACTCTAGGAAGAACCACAGACCCACAGGAATGTAGAGGCAAGCTTACTCACCCATGTTGTACAAGCCAGACTTAAAACCATGCAGTAAGAGGTGAAATGTCAGAGAGTGCCTTAAACCACTTGGCCATCCAGGGCCACTCTGTTCAAGAAGAGATGTGATAACAAGTTCTTCAAGATGGCTGTTATGGTGGCCATATTGGATTTGAGATTAGCACCATTTTCATTTAGGACCAACAAGACATCATAAGAAGTCTTTCAGTGAAAACCCATTTGATATGACCATCCATGTAGGATGAGTGGTGATAACATGATTTATATGTCAACTGTTGTGGCAACTACACTGGATGTCAGATTCACACAATATTCACTGCAAGCAACTAGACATCATAAGAAGTCTTTTATAAAAACCCATGTTTATATGACCATCCATTCAAGAGGAATAGCAATAAAATTGTTATGGCCAACCTGCAGCAACAGCATTTAAAACCAACTAGACCTTTGGATGAATGTGTGTGTAAAGTTTCATGGCAATCATTCCAGTAGTTTAGGAGAAATATCAACAACAAAGTTGCAGTAGACAATTACAAAGACTTTGACTTATGGAAAATAATAGCTACAGCTTTAATGTTGTTGTTTTTCATGATCATGATGTGCAAAATTAAAAGCCAGTGTGATTGATGGTGCTGAACAAACTATACATCTGAAAATCATGGCATCAAATTTTAAATATATCCATTAAAAAATATGACCCTTCCAACAGAGTAATAAAAAAAATATTGTACTGAGATGTAATTGTAAACATTTTAGTCAAGCCTGGGAAAATAATGCGCCCTCTAACTTTAATTTTTTGCAGTGTTTTGTATAGAGCTTATATTAATGAAGCATGGGTAAACTGGGGTCATAACTCAGTTAAATTTTGACCAAAAAGGTTAAAATGACACTGCTAATTTGTACAACTGTGACCTATACCCAATTATCAAAGGGTTGGTTGGTTGAATTTTTATGGCGCACCAGCACAAAGAGGCCATTTAGTGCCATACAAAAGGTTATATCCTTCATTATATACAAATGGTAAAAAGGTTCTGTATTGGGCAGCAATACAAAACCAAATAGCTAAAGGTAAAACGATAAAAATGGTAACGGTGATAAAAAATAAAGTTTCCCGATCAACATATGAAAACATATGAAAGGTAATTAAAATCTAGCGACCGTACATATATAGCACATAAAAATGTTTAAGATGATTACATAAAAGTTATAACTTATAATATATGTTTACTTCCTTAAGGAAGTCAATAACATAAGAAATACTAACAGTATCAAAGAGCTCCCTCATGTCTTGCACATTGTAATATTGATTACATGTAGATTGGAGGTGGAATAACTCCAGCATAAAGTGCTTAACTGTGAATGGTTCATTGAAAGATATGTATTCTGGTGGGTCTTCTCCTTTAGTATGTAGGAGTGGGTTAAATAAGTATGGCCGATTCAAATTCTAGTAATGAAAAACCTCCTCCTAGGATTGGCTTGATGGTATGAAGTTTATTATTCACAGCATCATTCCATGATGCCTGCCATTTCTGATGTAAACATTCTTTGATACATTTAAAATCAGTATATGGTGTTTTAAAATCAGATGGTTCTAATGAAAGGGCCATTTTAGCAGCGCTGTCTGCTTTATCATTTCCTTTAATTCCAACATGGCTGGGTAACCAACAGTATACTATATTATGCGAGATACTCAACTCAGTATACTTAACTAGAACATTAGCCAATAGTGGATTCTCCAGTTTTCTATTATGTAGTGACTGAAGTACTGAGGGTGAATCAGAGAAGATTATGCTATTTGAAAATCGCTTGCTTGCAATGTATTGCAAAGCAAGGTCTATTGCTCTGATTTCGGCTGAAAAAATTGATGTACCATTTGGCAAGTGAACTTTGATTGTATGTTTTCCACTTACGAAGGATGCAGCAGCCTTTTCCTCATCTTTTGATCCATCGGTATATATTTTTGTATAATTTTCAAATTGTGAGAGGAGTTCATGGTAAGAGTTGTGGAAAATGGAAGGGTTTGTTTAAATTTTTTTTGTCATCATGTAACGTGATTATTAAAGGGGAAAGTGTACATGTTCCATATGAATTGTATTATCGTCATAATGATCAGTCTCAAATATAAATAAATGCCACCTACTGGTGAAGGAAATATAAATAAAAATCTTAATCATATACCTTAATGCAAAAATTCTATGGCTCTTTTTGTCCCTAGGTCAAAAAGGAAATTATAAATGTGACTAAATAAATTGTCTTTACCTACTTGATAATGATTTCTCTCAAGTATGAATTTTTTTTTTCTAAAAATGTGGTTTAGGAACTGTAAGCAACTGAAAAATCTTAAACCAAAATCTTAATGTAACTTTTCTATGACTGTAATCTTCACAACAATGATATATGGACAAGTATGCATGCAGTACAGTGAATCATCTTAGCTTCATTATGAACAATGCCAAGTATGATGTTATTTATATTTAATTTGTATTATTTGTTGGCTTTTCTCCATGAATATATGTTATGTATATCTGAATTTTGGATTTGACTTTTGTTCAAGTTAATGATGTACCTGACCAGTGACATTTATTTTTGTAATCAACATAATACAAAGCTAATATTTCTCTATGAGTTGAGATTAAATGTACAGATTATTAGTATTCTCTCTTCTCTGTTAATTAGTTTAAGACCATAGAGTCATAGCAGTTAAAAAACAAACATTTTCTATGACTCTAACCAATACCACATGGTAAAGGGGATTTAGGATATCTATGCAAATGAAAAACTTAACTAAAACCCTGTACACTGTTGATTCTGCTTAGAGTGATATGTTAACATGTTGTGGTATCAAAAATATTACACTATACATACTATACATAGAGCGTACTGATCATAAGAAAAATTGCTTTATCACTTAAATGTATAAACTCAAATTTTATCTAGATCTCTTGAAAATATCTCCCATTTTATCCTGCCCATTTTTGCAATCAAACTATAAATATGGGGTAACTGTCCACATTATGCAAACACCCCAATATAATGAATCAGTCAGAACTGTAACCAGTACAACTAAACTAGTATCCACCTATGTACTATTTCAAAAGAAACCCTTAAATCATGGTGAAGAAACAACAAAATTTTGTTTGTTTACAAAACTACAAATAAATCTTCCTACCTTTTATCTGTAATTCCTCGAGGTCTAGATAACATTGTGGTCTCTAATTTATGTACAGCACACAATGTTCCAACAATAAATGCAAGAACTAGCCTTTATTTCAATTAACTGCTCAGTTATTCCAGAATGGAACACACTACCTGCTAAACCTTATTAAACCAACTCCTTTAACAACTTTTTTATTAAATAAATACACTACTAAATAGTAACAAAATGATCCTAAACCATGATGTACAAGAAAATTCTAGGTATTCCACTCTCAAATTCAGAGAAGTTGGACCTAACATAACAAGATATTCATAATAAATGTAATTGATTCACCATTATGGAGATGTGGTCTTGTAGAAAAACACAAACACTTTTTCTTCTCTTACATGAACTACTGCCAACATCTAATTGTGATGTTACAAAACCTAAAACTCCTAAACCTAGATATTGTCTTATTTGAGGACTGTTATAAAATGAACTTAATATTCATATTTTTTACCACTCCAGTGGCCTCAGTGGTTAGAGCAACTGCCTCAGATGTGAGAGCTCACTGGTTCGAACCCCTGCTGAGTCATACCAAAGACTAACAAAAAAATGGTACTAGCAGCTGCATCACTTGGGGCTCAGCATTAGGACTAGGTTAGTGTTAGGACTGGTCAGCCTGGTGTCAGGATAATGTGACTCAGTGTGACATGATGCTACATGTCTACAGCATGATGACCACATATACATGACCATATACACTGCCACACTGCAGATATCATAGTGATAACACTGGAAAATTGTTAAAGTGACATTTAAATTCCATATCACACACACACACACACACACACACACACACACACACACACATACATTTACTGAAAACCTAGAACCCAGTTAACACCACATCACATGCCCACACTGTGTTTAACAGACCCCTATGATACAGGAAATTTGGTGCAGGAACAATTATTCTTCTTAAAGTCACAGTGATGTTAACCTTTGACTTTTTCATTCCAACAGCAACATCAACACATCAACAGGCATCTCCCTAACAACAAATGCAAGACATACGCAAAAGCTTGGCCAAATCTTTGATACAGAACTTGTGTTAAATGTGCAAATAATTTGTTTTTTTTCAGTCACAACGACCATGAACTTTTGACCCCAAAGCAATGGACTTATTCCTTACCTATGTGCAAGACATCTACAAAGGCAAGCAACAGAAAATGCTAGACAACCTGAGTTACTGTACAAAACTAAATTGGAAACAAACATATTGATGACTGGACAACATCATAACAAATTCAAGGCAGGTATACAAAAAAATATTTACCCAATGACTTATGTAAAAAAAAAAAATCACAGTTGCATCCATGTCTGTGCTTGATTTTAAAAACAATTTTCACGTTTACAAAAATTGGTGACCATAGTACACATGCTTTTACATCCCACAAGAAAGTATTGATTTTGATATATCCTACAAACTCTCTTCTATTGATGCTCTTTTTCTCTCTCTCTCTCATTCACACTTTACACTTTACATCCCACAAGAAAGTATTATTTTCGATATATCCTACAAACTCTCTTCTACTGATGCTCTTTTTCTCTCTCTCTCTCATTCACACTTTACACTTGATTTTATGTCCTATACTATTATTGCCATAATGCAAGTGTTTGGCATAATGAATTGAATGTAAACTTCCACTGTTTGTACTTTGACACAAGCTATGTTCAAAATTCTCTGTATACCATTTATCCTCATGTACAAATCAGATCCAACCATAAACTCTATACCATATAAACACAACTCTATTCCATATACACACAACTCTATACCAGATACACTCAATTCTAAACCATATAGACTCCACTCCACAGTCATGTACAAGTCAGATCCAATAATAAACTCCATACCATATACACAAAACTCTATGACATATACAATCAACTCTATATCATATACACTCAACTCTATACCATATACACACAACTTGATACCATATACACACAACTCCATACCATATACACTCAACTCTATACCAGATACATTCAATTCTATACCATATACACTCCACTCCACAGTCATGTACAAGTCAGATCCAATCATAACTCCATACCATATACACAAAACTCTATGCCATATACAATCAACTCTATACCATATACACACAACTCTATACCATATACACACAACTCTATATCATATACACACAACTCTATACCATATACACACAACTCCATACCATATACACTCAACTCTATACCAGATACACTCAATTCTATACCATATACACTCCACTCCACAGTCATGTACAAGTCAGATCCAATCATAAACTCCATACCATATACATAAGACTCTATATCATATACACACAACTCTATACCATATACACACAACTCTATATCATATACACTCAACTCTATACCATATACACACAACTCTATACTATATATGCACAACTCTATATCATATACACTCAACTCTATACCATATACACAAAACTCTATGCCATATACAATCAACTCTATACCATATACACACAACTCTATACCATATACACACAACTCTATATCATATACACTCAACTCTATTCCATATACACACAAATCATATTCCATATACACAACTCTATATCATATACACTCAACTCTATACCATATACACACAACTCTATACCATATACACACAACTCCATACTATATGCACTTAACTCTATATCAGATACACTCAATTCTATACCATATACACTCCACTCCACAGTCATTTACAAGTCAGATCCAATCATAAACTCCATACCATATACACAAAACTCTATATCATATACACTCAACTCTATACCATATACACACAACTCTATACCATATACACTCAACTCTATACCATATACATACAACTCTATACTATATATGCACAACTCTATACCATATACACTCAACTCTATACCAAATACACACAACTCTATATCATATGCACACAACTCTATACCATATACACATAACTTTATACCATATACACACAACTCTATACCATATACACACAGCTCTATACCATACACACACAACTCTATAACCATATACACATTACTCTATACCATATACACACAACCCTATACCATATACACACAACTCTATACCATATACACACAGCTCTATACCATATACACACAACTCTATAACCATATACACACAACTCTATACCATATAAACACAACCCTATACACACAACTCTATACCATATACACACAACTCTATACCATATATACACAACTCTATAACCATATATACATAACTCTATACCATATACACACAACTCTATACCATATACACACAACTCTATACCATATATACACAACTCTATACCATATATACATAACTCTATACCATATACACACAACTCTATACCATATACACACAACTCTATACCATATACACACAACTCTATAACCATATACACACAACTCTATACCATATACACACAACCCTATACCATATACACACAACTCTATACCATATATACACAACTCTATACCATATATACATAACTCTATACCATATATACATAACTCTATACCATATACACACAACTCTATAACCATATACACACAACCCTATACCATATACACACAACTCTATAACCATATACACACAACTCTATACCATATATACACAACTCTATACCATATACACACAACTCTACCATATACACACAACTCTATAACCATATACACATAACTCTATACCATATACACACAACCCTATACCATATACATACAACTCTATACCATATACACACAACTCTATACCATATACACACAACTCTATACCATATACACACAACTCTATACCATATACACACATCCCTATACCATATACAAACAACTCTATACCATATACACACAACTCCATACTATATGCACTCAACTCTATACCAGATACACTCAATTCTATACCATATACACTCCACTCCACAGTCATGAACAAGTCAGATCCAATCATAAACTCCATACCATATACACAAAACTCTATATCATATACACTCAACTCTATACCATATACACACAACTCTATACCATATACACTCAACTCTATACCATATACACACAACTCTATACCATATACATACAACCCTATACCATATACACACAACTCTATACCATATACACACAACTCTATACCATATACACACAACTCTATACCATATACACACAACTCTATAACCATACACACATAACTCTATACCATATACACACAACCCTATACCATATACACACAGCTCTATACCATATACACACAACTCTATAACCATATACACACAACTCTATACCATATATACACAACTCTATAACCATATATACATAACTCTATACCATATACACACAACCCTATACCATATACACACAACTCTATACCATATATACACAACTCTATACCATATATACATAACTCTATACCATATACACACAACTCTATACCATATACACACAACTCTATAACCATATACACACAACTCTATACCATATACACACAACCCTATACCATATACACACAACTCTATACCATATATACACAACTCTATACCATATATACATAACTCTATACCATATACACACAACTCTATACCATATACACACAACTCTATACCATATACACACAACTCTATAACCATATACACACAACCCTATACCATATACACACAACTCTATACCATATACACTCAACTCTATACCATATACACACAACTCTATACCATATACATACAACCCTATACCATATACACACAACTCTATACCATATACACACAACTCTATACCATATACACACAACTCTATACCATATACACACAACTCTATAACCATACACACATAACTCTATACCATATACACACAACCCTATACCATATACACACAGCTCTATACCATATACACACAACTCTATAACCATATACACACAACTCTATACCATATATACACAACTCTATAACCATATATACATAACTCTATACCATATACACACAACCCTATACCATATACACACAACTCTATACCATATATACACAACTCTATACCATATATACATAACTCTATACCATATACACACAACTCTATACCATATACACACAACTCTATAACCATATACACACAACTCTATACCATATACACACAACCCTATACCATATACACACAACTCTATACCATATATACACAACTCTATACCATATATACATAACTCTATACCATATACACACAACTCTATACCATATACACACAACTCTATACCATATACACACAACTCTATAACCATATACACACAACCCTATACCATATACACACAACTCTATAACCATATACACACAACTCTATACCATATATACACAACTCTATACCATATATACATAACTCTATACCATATACACACAACTCTATACCATATAAACACAACTCTATACCATATCCACACCACTCTACACCATATACACACAGCTCTATAACCATATACACACAACTCTATACCATATACACACAACTCTATACCATATACACACAACTCTATACCATATACACACAACTCTATACCAAATACACACAGCTCTATATGATTTAAGATCATGTAAGGGTCAGATCCAATAGAAAACTATATAGACCCAAATCTGCTGTCACATACCATGCTTTTGGATCTAAGTCTATGCCATTTCATTGGTGTAATAATAAGTAAAACAAAAATAATAAACCCTGATCTGCTGGCACATTATGCAATGGCAGATCAAAGTCTATGTTAATTGCAGTTAGATGCGATAAGTAAGTACAGACGGTATTTACAGGAGAAGAAACATAAAACTTTTGTTCTAGTCCTTCATTTCTAATTTTATATGGACTGTAAATACAAAATGAAATAAGCTTTAAATTGAAAATCTGTGGTTTACTATAAAATAGTCTGCATGCCTTTCATGAACCATATCATGTCTGGTATTTGCATTTAAATTGGTGGGTCCCCAAGTGGTGAGTGGTCTAAAGCACTCTCCATCACAGATGACTGCCATCTCACCTGTCTGTGTGAGTTCAAGTCTAAGATTCAGCAATTATGGATATGTGAGAAAGCTTGCCAGTAGCTTCTCATGGGTTGGTGATTCTTTCTGTGGATTTCTCAAATCAGGCTTCTTCCTCCACCATTAATACTGGCCACTATGTATAACCTATCATGTGCTGAAAAATGGTGTTAAGCCCCACAACAACAACATTTAAATTGATATACAGATGGTAAAAACAAACACACAAATCAAGATTGTATTACTCCATTTAATATTTTTGTTTAAAATCTGCTTTGCCAAAAATACACTTTCTCTCTGAAAATCATTTATATATATATATATATATATATATATATATATATATATATATATATATATATATATATATATATATATATATATATATCAAACAGAAAATCATAAATGACCTAATATCACAGATAAACCAAAAAGGACATGAACTTCAAAGCTACTTAATATCAAAGATACACCAAAAAAAATAATTTATCATATTGATTAAAATATTATGTACAATAGTACAGAGGTGTGTGAATATGTAAATGTATTTGTTAAAAATATTCATTAAAACACTTCAACATTTGTTGAATGGTCAAAATTATTCTCTGCAAACAACAGAAAAACATGTTCATTTACCTAAAAATGAAGTTCAGATTCCATAATTTAACAAAGTGACATAAACTCAAAGGATTAGGGAAGAAAAAACTGGTAACAGTTGGAGGGAGGAAAGGGTAGCAGCTAATTCCCTATTGCTTTTTACAATTTTTTTTCTTCTAAAAACATTGTCACAAACTGAAAACAACTCCATACTCTTCTTCTTTTAAGAGTTACTGGTTTGGAGCAGAAAAATAAGGCAAGGTGAGAATGGATTTTTGGGGAATGTATTTGGTAAATAGAGATTGGGTCAGATCCATAAAGAGACATGGTCATATTAACCTGAACCACTCAAAAACTGGGAGGGGGGTCTAACAATTACTTTCCTATATAATAAATCTACACACCATTATCAATGTGATTATCTTGTAGTAGACATTTATATCTATCATTCCAAAATAGCTGAAGCAATGACTTCGCTGATACATACTTCAACACATGGTAAATATTCAATACACCATAAAAATGGCAAAATGCCAGATAAATTTAATGCATCAACTTAGACACTGTTCCTATACTATTCTTTAAATTTTGAGTAAATATATTTTCTATTAAAATTACAAGTCTGCAATACCTGTAGATCTTTCATCTATGCTTTGTAAATACTTTATGAATACCATCTTTTGTGCATGAGAAATGTAGTCTAAATTCATACATTCCTTGCACTGGCAAGAAAAGGAGCAAATAAATTTGGTTTTAAACTTGTAATAATAAAATGAAATTGTATTAGTAACTGACTGATAAATTAAAATGAACAATTATTATCTTTCATTTTATTTTATAAAACTAAGGCATCTTCCAAATAGTTGATAAAATCTAACTATTATCGATAATACTTACCTGAATCATTTATCCTGAATGAAGCCAACAGCAGATTATTTTGTTTATTTAATCATTCACTACAAATGAATGAAAAAAAAATGCATGCACTCCAAGTTCCTTTGAACACTCTCATTATCTCATTAAGGTTATTACTGAAAAGACGGCCAAGAAAATGAATTCTCTACAATCTATGAGTATATTCAATTAATACAATTCTTTTTAAAACTGTTTTATGCACTTCGAGCAAGTTTTCGTGAAGTAAATCAAATAACAAGAACAGACAGCAACATCTACAGAAGAAACAAAATTTTCAATACCATTACTGTATTTATTGCAATAAATCCATTATTTAAATTTGTAACCCATAAAATCATTGTAAAAACACCATTATTCAACACATTGGCAATGTAATTTTTAATTGAGTGTAAAATACTGTCCCCTGTGGGCTCGATGCGCATTTTCTAAAAACTATAAATGGAGACTACCTCTCTGCCCTGAAATGCATTCTGTCATGATAACCAGTTGTTGAAGGCCTTGTATCTCTTTAAACAAGCCTGGTTTAATATTCAACAAACTGAATGTAATTAAAGTATTTTGCACTTAACTTGACCTGTATGCCTCTTTGGGGGATTTTACCCTTTTGCCTTTATCATTATTCTGAAAGCCTTTTTGGGGATACCCAAACTTAATCTGCACCATATAACGAGACTTTGCTGATGTTCTGTCCCACCCACCCCCTAACATGACCAATTTAAATATAGCGTTCATTTAGCTCTAAGGGTGACACTTAGAGCTGCCTGGCCCATCAAATCTTCTTGAAGACCCCTATATCTTTAAAAAGAACACCTCTTTCTCCTTATTTTGTATTATTTGATTTAATAGTAGACAAGAATGCCACTGGTTTATAAGGGATGTTCCCATGGGTTTTTGACCCTAAGAATAACACAAGAATTTCCTTTCATCTCACAGATGTGTCTCTCTTTGGCAATGGTTTAACTTACACTTTAGTTCACAATAAAGAAAAGGTTTCTTATAAAACAGCTGTATCCTACGAAACAGTGTCAGTGAATATGAGTACACAGAACTGGACCTTATTGTTGACATTATTCTATATTCCTTCTTATTCCTTTCATGGTAAGAAAAGAAAATGCTCCCAACAAATGCATCATGTGACAGACTTATTACAGCAGTAACGAGCTATACAATAATGCCAAAAAGAATGAGAACATGTTTCAAAAAGGTTTTGTACAGTTACTGTTTTCTATTCAACATAGTTTTCTTTACAAATAACTTGTTTGCTAGACACATTGGTCTTTTATTACATGTGGTTTTTCTCCACAATTATTAGGTACTTCTAAAAGAACTGGTTGTAGGCTATGTGCATTAGCAACAATCCCAATGGTAAGAATGCTGGCATACCTCTATGCTATTTTTATGTACTGTGACTGATATTACTTTATATGTGGTATTAGGAAAACAACACACTCTCTAAAGCTGGTGATTGACCAAAACGAAACTTCAACTGCATTCAAAATGGTTGCTTCCAGGTGATCAAGAAATGTACTTGAACTGGTTCAAAATTTTGCCAAAATTAGTAATTACATGTATAACAGTAAGAAAAAATAATTTTCTCGAAGTAGACATTATTTAACTTCTGGTAGTGCAATAAATGAATGATAAAATATTTTAAAAATTACAGTTATTGACCTGTTTTCATCCAATTAATCCTCTAAAGTCAATTGCATGAAAATAACCTTTGAAAGATGCACATCTGAAGCAGAGTCAAACTAGATTCTCCAACCCAAACTACACCAATTAATCATACAGAAAAAAAAATGAATTCATATAGCTTTTGACAATAAAGAAATAGGCAAGGTCCTTTTTAAATAACCATGATTAGCAGTGAAGAAAATGTGGTAGATAAATTTTATAAAAAAAATTCAAACCATGTGCAAAGTACAAAACTGTACAGTGAAACAGAAAGGTCTCAGCATGTCTTTCATATGACACATGACACCATTTATAAGATTGGTGTACTTTTGATATTAAGCCTATGTCAGTAATAAGGTCACCTTACAATGCTGTATAGTTTTATATTTCATCTGATCAGCATTATAAGCATGGGAACACTATATATTTTATATATCACCAAAACAGCATTATAAGAGAACAGTATATTTGTATAGCTCACATTAACAGCATTATAAGAGAACACTATATTTTATTTATCTCACATTATGGGCATTATAAGACAACACTGGATATCTCACCTTAACAGCATTATAAAAGAACACTGTATTTTATTTATCTCACATTAATGGCATTAAAAGAGAACTCTATATCTCACCATAACAGCATTATAAAAGAACAATGTATTTATCTCATAATAAAGGCATTATAAGAAAACACTGTATTTTATTTATCTCACATTAAGGGTATTACAAGAGAACACTGTATATCTCACCTTAACAGCATTATGAAGAAAAAGAACACTGCATATTTTTTATTACACCAAATAGCGTCATAAGTAAGAAAGCACTTTATCAAGGCTAAATAAGTTTTAAAAAACAAAACATTATTGTTGTCCATGTAATTTGAGTCATTCCCATTGCCTAATCATGACAATGGATGTGTGAGCTAAAATTCTGACAGACAAATTGTCAACAAGAAGTATACAATGAATATCGTTTCATAAACATTACAAAGTTCAGTAAAAAATAAATCAGAACAAAAACAAACTTGAACAGGAATGTTCAACAATACATGCAAAACTATTCAGGAAAAAACAAAATGCCTCAAAACGTGTCAGAGACCTTGTACGTCACATGCTGGATTCTGAGACTCCTCATGTAATTTCTCATCACATGAATTCTGTCCAACACCAGACTGGGCTGTGTTATTTTCTGTACTGCATGTCTTACAACAGCACTGGCCTTTAGTTACAGTCTCATCATTGTCCCCAACTGAATTTGAATTGAAGTTGCATTGGCATAAAAAGGAATCGAATTGGTCACACACAGATTCTCCATCATAATTAGATGTATGCCTCAAGTAATAATGACAATTGTTCAAGGATTGATGTTGAGAAATTTCTTCCTCTTTTGGTATTGTTAAAGATTCAACATGGTCAGGGCAAGATAGGTTGGCCTGGTAAAATAACTGGCACATATCTGAAGGAAAAGTGCTGGCTACCTCTTCTTGGCTATTTTTAGATGCATCCATATCTATTCCAGACCCACATATGTTTTTAGCACCAGGCACATTACCTTCTAACCTAAACTCAAGTGATTTATTGTTAGTACCAAATAAATATGAGTCTCCTCTCTGTGTACAGTAGTTCTCTTTATTATCCTTATCACAGATCCCCAACTGGCCTTTCCTAGATTCCTCAGTAAGGACAAAAAGTTTTTCTGATTGCATAGTTCTTCCATTATTTACAGATAAATTAGCACCATAATTATCATCAATATTTTGCTCTTCATTTATGACTAATGTTGCCCCATTCACAGCCAACGGTCCTGTTGAAACGGCATCCCCTTTACCTGAACCTGGATGCAAGTTGTTAATACCATGAGGTAAAGAATCATTTTTCTGCTTCTCTTTATTCTCCTTTTCAGCACCTGGATATTTCCATTTGTCTTCGTAAAACTGTCCCGTACAACCAGCAACCAACTGATGACTAGGCTTAACAAAGTTCCCAATCTCTGCCTTGACTTCATTGATGGTACGTTGTATTGACTGGATAATCACCTTATCATCACAAATGTTGTCCTCATCTCCGGCTTCTTCATCTTCACTGTTGTCCTCAGGAAGAGCAAAGATGGACTTCTTGACAGGATCATAAGGAGATCTCCTCCATGAATGTTCCTTGCAAAAGCTGAAAGAAGACAGTATTCATCTTCATTATCTTTCATCTTCATATGCAGCTTCCTTTCCAACTGTGCAAACACAAATTTGGGGTCAAAATTGTCGAAAAGCTTGGAGTCCATTATACATAGAAAACGTACAAACTAAATGCTGATCAACAAGGTACAAGATCAGACATAAGTAATTTATGAATAATGGACTGCTACTATTAATAACCATAATTAGAATCAAAACCTGAAACAAAATTTTCTATAAAGGGTTTAAAAACCTTTGAATAACTACTCCATCACTCTGGGAAGAATACAAATTTGCACTCACCCAGAATAAACTCTTACTTATACTACAATTACAGAAATACAAAGTTTACAGTGCTTATGATCTCCTTTTGATCATGTGAAAGGTTATTTTTCAATATTTATTCTGTGACCCTTCTAACACCAGCTGTAAGTAATTACAAACTGAAACTCTTTCTGTTGTTGGTTTTTATAAGTGTCAAAGTACAAGACTGAAGCACCTTAACAAACCTGAGCAAAACAAATGGAAAACAAATTTCAGGTTGAAAGTATGATCTTTCGATTCAAGTTCAGCAAGTGAATTATCAACTAATATCACTAAAAGAAGAATTTTTGTTACAGTCCTACCCGCTTATGTTGACATGGTCGGGCCTGAGGAAATATTGTCAACATAGGTGGAATGTCGAGATAAGTGTTGGGTTTAAACAGTACTTCTATTTAGTTACAGAAGTCATCATGAAAAGTATATAAAAGTGAACAAGAGATATGCAGCTGGTATGATTAATGAAGGCATAACATTGTATACATTGACACATGCTAAGGAGGTATTAAAAGAAAATGATTCTTAAAATACAATATTGTAACAATGTTAGCTCAATACATTTAAAATGTTTCAGACATATCTGCAAGATGCCCCACCCTTAACTTCCCTTAACAGCCAGATATTTGGTTTCCAGAGACTAAATTTAATGTGCATTTACACTGCTATTGGTAGTCATCATCAATAAAAATAAAGTTAAAAAGGAAACTTTCATAGCAAAATAAACCTGTTTTAATCACCGATTACTTTGGAACATGCAAGAATAAGATCAGATTTCCTTGCTTTTATTTAAGTCGCCATAAAAGGCCAACTTTATAGGACCAAACAAAAGCCTGTTGTTCTTTGTTGGTTTTTTTAATCTGACCACGACATTAAAACCTACCGGCAAGATCAACTAATTATTGAATAAAGTCCATGTCGGAAATGGCCGCTTGCTGACATAAATGATAAGGTGGTAAAATCAAAGCCTGGTGGCAAGATCAACTAATTGTTGAACAAAGAATGGGTAGGAATTGGCAGCTTGTCGACAAAAATGAAAAACAACAAATGATTTGTTCCAGCTGGGACCAAGAGATTCTGTCGACATAAGTGGGTAGGACTGTATCACCAATTTAAAGTCTGTTTTTTCCCCAACAAATAATCATTTATGACATACAAGAAAATTTTGTACTAAGATTTTATTTTTAACCAGTCACATATTCTTAGTTCATTGTATCCACAAACAGTAAAATCATGTTAGTTTCGTTTATTCATTTATTTGCTTTTAACATACTAATCTTGGTAGTGTCAAGTATTGTTTGTTTATTTAGGCATATGATCACATATATGGATGCTAGTGGTGTTTTTCAATTTATTTCTCATTATAATCTCAAAGTTTTAGTCATAAAATCTTGCCAAGGCTCTTCTATTCAATTCACCTCTTGCATATTCCCATAAGCCATGTGTCAATGGACTTGAAGTGGTAGGTTTCACTATGAAAGCTCCTCGCGACAAATTTGTAATGATCCCATATCTGGACTTTGCCATTATTCCAACGAGCACCTATAGTTTTTGGTCCTTCCCCTGCCCAGATTTCCACATGAGTCATGTCATGACGCTGTCTCTTCGCTGAAATGAGAAATTTGTCTGGATGTTAAAATAGACCAGTCTGATTAAACAACTAAAAGCAAATTGCTAATTGGGCAGAACCTACTGAAATATTGTTAGAGAATTTTAGCAACCATAAAATTTAGCAAATTAAGTGGACAAAAAAAATATTCATTCAAATTTTATCTTCACTAAATTATGATGACATAAAAGACAAAGGACAATAATTTCCAACACCAACTAGCCAGGACAACTAAAACTCCTTGTTGGACAATAGAAATTTTATGTAACTAGCTCAACTTATATATTAAAAAAAAGAAAAAAGCTATAATTTAAACAGCATTTGGTCCTGATGGGCAGTAGGTCAAAACTGGAATTTTGCCCCACCCCTGGCTAGGTATGGAATACAAATAAGTGAACAGATAGACATAATGGATTTGGTTACATGTGATGGATGATACAGCAACACAAGCAGGTTATTTAGTGCAAAGGCATTTTAGCAATTGAAGCCGGGTCGAGTGGCAGAGTGGTCTAAAGCGATGTATGTTACGGATCACTGCCATCTCACCTCTGTCTTCCTGTTCGAGTCTAAGATTCAGTGGATGTGGATATGTGAGAAAGCTTGCCAGTAGCTTCTCGTGTGTCTGTGGTTTTTTCCTGAAATTTCCTGGTTTCTTCCTCCACCATTAATACTGGCCGCCATGAATTGTGTGCTGAAAAATGGCGTTAAGCCCAACAACAACAACAGCAATTGAAGCCTTGTAAAAGAGACACATCACAGACCTGGGCTTATCCTAGAACAGGATGTGAACCCATATCCTTTCAGCTGATGTACACTAACCAAAGAGTTCTGTACTTCCTTGAATTTGAATTTGTGTTGACAACATTAGCATACAATCGCATAATACCTTTCATTACACAGAGAAACACAATCACAAACTTTTTATTTTTGCCTATCAACAACTTAGTAAAAATCTAATATTTCAGCTGTTGCTTAAGTAATCTCTCTTCTTATCATGTCCATGTTATATTTACCTAGAAAGTAAAATTATTTCAT
Organism: Potamilus streckersoni; assembly: GCA_016746295.1. NCBI lineage: Eukaryota > Metazoa > Mollusca > Bivalvia > Unionida > Unionidae > Potamilus > Potamilus streckersoni. The sequence continues at coordinate 934,446 of JAEAOA010001214.1, forward strand.
ACTTTGCAGATTAAAAAAACTTTGACAATGACCTAACTCGATGATATGGTCAGATTTAATGATGTATGGACCAATAGATGTAGAGACAGCACACGAGCCAAAGTGATGACTGTGTCAGCCCCTGACAAATCAGGCTTTACAAAACTTACAGAGTTCTCAAATGACACTAAAATACTTAGCTTTAATGTAATAATACAATACCACACAAATGCTTTTTTCCAAGTCAATGGGAGGGGAGAGGGATAGAACACACCTGAAATAGTAGGAACATACATCTCAGTCTGACAGTCTCGACTTTCATATGATATATCAATCTCATTCTTTCTGCACATTCGAAACAAAATGCATATGTTGTTGTTGTAGGGTTTAACACCATTTTTCAGCACAAGATAGGCTATACATGGTGGCAAGTATTAATGGTGGAGGAAGAACACTGGAAACCCCCGGGAAGAACCACCAACCCATGAGAAGCTACTGGCAGGCTTTCTCACAAACACATATGTAGTTTTGTTTGTGCGTTATATAGACAAAACGACAAAACACATGTAGTTTTGTCTATATCACACACAAACTTATCAAAACTATGACGAAAATTTTAAAATTTTAAAGCATCTCCAGGACTCAATATTAGTGCAAATATAAATAATACAAAATAGAAGCTTTCTTGGAGTAAACCAACCATGTGCCATAAAAAAAAACTGATAAATAAATTCAACTAACACTTTGTGTTGTAATATGTTGCAGAAATAAAGACAAGATCCCCCGGTTTCATATCTTCCTCCTGCTCTATTGTGATTGGCAAGGTATCGTACATGTAGGCCTGGTTCCATGAACCAATCTGGAAACCAAAATCATCTGCCAGATCTCTAAGAACTTGTCTCACCAATCCACAACAGTCAAGAAATAAAGAGGAATTGTACTCATCAGCTGAAAAATAAATAGAAATCTTTTTGATACAATAATTCTATACATACAAAACTACATGTGTTAGTAATAGGAATGAATATACTTGATACTGCAATTAGATACACATTCCTACATTCTAATTAAACAACTTTTATTTTCTGACTTGGAAAAAAAATGACGCACATGATATTTGTATTTTTACACATACCATTTTTATGATTTGGGAGAAACATCATTTTAATGGAATTCAATGAATACTGATATTTTAAAAGGTTTACTTTAGTGCATCTAGAAATATCAACACGCTGAAATATATGGAAGCATCTAATGAGCTCCATCTTGGGTTTACATGCAGAAATATTCTGAAAGCCAGAATTTAATGTACTATCAAAGAGAATCAAGTTAGTACCTAATAATCTATTACTGAGTGATGGCTACTATAAATGCCCCAATAAACAGACTGAACACCAGTATTTAATGTCTCATCAAACCTCATTAAATAAATATCTAATTTAGAAATACAGACTGAACACCTGTATTTAATGTCCCATCAAACAGAATCAAGTTAGTACCTAATAATCTAATATTGAGTGAAATGCCCCAACAAACAGACTGAACACCAGTATTTAATGTCCCATCAACCCTGATTAAATGAGCTTAATGTACATCAACCCAGATCAAGTGAGAATTTAATATAGAATTAAAGACTAAGCAATTGTATTTAATTCTCTATCAAACATATTTAAGTCAAGACCCATATTTAACATCCCTCAAACAAGATCAAGTAAGTACTGATGAAGTATGAACAGCAATATTTAATGCACCATCAAACATGATTAAGTATGTAATACACACTGAACACTGGTAGTTCATGCCCCATTAACAAGATAGAGTGGCTCTAATACCAATATTGAATGTCCTATCAAACAAGTTTAGGTATGCATGTGCGTCTGTGTGATTTTTAATGTAGATTTAAAAAAATTTCAGTCACATCCTACAAAGTCTACAGTGTGGCAGTTTATGGTGATGTCCAGCACTAGGGCATCAGTATTTAATGTCCGATCAAATAAGTTTAGGCATGTAATGAACACCAGCATTTAAAGTCCCTTCAAGCAAGATAAGGCATGTAATGGACACCATTATTTAATGTCTCTTCAAACAAGATTATGTATGTAATACACACTGAACACCAATATTTTATGTTCCACCAAACAGGATTAGATATGCAATACACACTGAACACCAGTATTTACTGTCCCAGCAAATATGATTAGGTATGCAATACACACAGAATACCAATAAAACAGGATTACTTACACAATACACAGTAAACAAAACAGGATTAGGATGCAATACACAATGAATGCCAGTATTTTAATGTCCCATCAAACATGATTTGGTATGCAATATACACTGAGCACCCATATTTAATGTCTCATCAAGGAAGATTAAGTGAGTATCTACCACAGTTCAAAATGTCAATCAAGTTCAATTTTATGATTATAATACATAACAATAAAGAAAATTTGAAAAGAAAGTTTAAAAAGGACTAGAAAATGTAATTCTCTTTTCCACCCAGTAAACTCTGTAAATTAATGAATGGTTTGATTGATTTTTTTTATCTTACTTATTATATCATCTTATATATGCCTTAAATACTGACAAATGACAAGATTTTAAATAAGATATACAAATAAAACCCCACATGCAACAGTCTTACTTCTGGGTTAACAAATTCTGATGTAGCAAACAAGTATTATTATGTGACACTATTCCTATATTCATCTAAAATTACACTATTATGTTTTAATATACAACTCCGTGGCATGCTACTTGTATATTTCTTGACATTAAAAGGGTGATGATATCACTAGTAACAGCTTTCTTGTACAATCGTTTCAAAAATTTTGGGAAATAAATTTATCATCAAACAAGTTTATCATGGGAGGAAAACATTTGTTAGCTCATGGATTTGTTATTATTATCTCATTATTGCATCTATTTTATCACATTAACACCAGAGGAAGCCTTTGAAGAGATAGCACATTTCTTACACATCTCTTGTACATTTAATTTATATTGTATTTATATATGATATAACTGAAATCTAGCAGTCTAAACTCTTGTGTATTCTTTCAACACTAAAAATATTTCCTCTTAATGGTAACTACAATCTGATCTTTGTTATCAAAAATACTAATAACAGACTCTCAGAATTGCAGAATAGAGCCTTCTGCAACAATATATGCAATCATAAAAGTGATTGCACAGGAGGAAATGAATGCAGAATTTATGGCAACTATGCATTATATAAAATGTGGTATCTGGTCTATCTTTTTATTGCCTCACAGCAATTGGTCTTCCTTAAGAAATCCAGTTTTCACTTTGGTTCTAATTAATGACAACTTATATATAAAATCTGCCTTAAATCGAAATATGTCAATATAAAATGGATGCCCCTGCACACAAAAACATCTCAATACAAATTGGATGCCATAGCACACAGAAACATCTCAATACAAAATGGATGCCCCTGCACAAAGAAATATGTCAATACAAAATGGATGCCGCTGCACACAGAAACATCTCAATACAAAATGGATGCCATGCATACAGAAACATCTCAATACAAAATGGATGCCCCTGCACACAGAAACATCTCAATACAAAATGGATGCCCCTGCACACAGAAACATCTCAATACAAAATGATTGCCTATGCAAACAGAAACAGGTCAATACAAAAGAATGCCCCTGCTAATAAACCTTGAACTTAATCAAATCCTCAAACTGCACAAAAGGGTACTCAGACATATCCTTAAATTGATGCTGCATCTGCATCCAATCCTCTTTTATAAATTAAACTACATTAAAATTACTGACAGAATCAAATAATGCTGACTCATCAATAAAAGTACCATCATATTTGACAGAAAATCTAACAAATATAAAAAAATCTCCAGCAGCTTCTGCATCATAAATGTTGCCTAAGGTACCTGAAAGTTATACAATTCAAAAATGAGCTACACAAAATAACTTTCTTTCTATTCAGCTACATAATCAATTGCCATATCAATCCATAATTCATCCAATACCATGTTTAAGCTGAGACTGAAACAGTATCTGGGTACAAATATGCCAATAATCATTATTATTGCTGTCTTGTATTATGGTACATCATGTTGGATCTATTCACCACAATAAGTCAGGTCCATCTGCAAAGACTCTTATCAGCTGTTGCATAATGCACTGACAGATCAGGGTCTACTAATTTGTTCTACTGATTACTCCTCACAAACTATATAGGTCAAGATCTGTCTGTGAATTATGCAATGATCTGAGTATATGCTGTTTGACCCAACCTGACTAGTTTACACAGTACTTCAGTCATTGTATAGACATTAAATAATTAATGTAATATTGATCAGTTATCCTGTTTTTAGTGCAAAATTTTGTCCTGTCATACAATTTTTCAAATTTGATCATATCCCATTGTGTGTGCATTAAACAACGCCATGTTTATTTGCTTTTGTATGTTGATCTAAGATCAGCTGGCATTTACCAATCCTCATTTTTAGCAAAAGATTTGATTCTTAATATTCCTTTCTTAACAGGACATATATTTACTGTGAATCTTATTTGCCACATTCTGTACAAGTCCTGAAAGTTTCATTTTTCTTGAAACTATATTATCTACTTTATTTATTTATTTATTTATTTATTTATTATTATTATTATTATTATTATTATTATTATTATTATTATTATTATTATTATTATTATTTCTATAGTGCATGCTTAACTTTTGTCCATGATTATAGAATGTACATAGTTGCTAATTTCATTTGTAAACAACATGTTTTCATGCTAATTTTTTCATAATTGTAAATTGAAAATAATACCCTGACATGGTTTTCTGAGTTAGAATATTCTAGGAACAATTTGATGGAATTTTCCCATTTGAAATAACTAGTGTTGAGGGAATTCCTGAAAACTGTATGGTGTTTTAGGTCAAGTGACATTTGTATATGAGGGGTTGATGAACACATTATTTTGTGATTATTAAGAATCCATTCAAGGACATTCTGGATTGCTCATGTGATACATCAGGACAAAGAAAACTATTTTAATTCTTTTGAAATATTCAGTACTTGTGATAGGACATTTAGAATTATTTGGAATTCAATTTATAATGCTGTGTTACTTAAATTGTCACACTGTAACTCAGAAAATAAATGAACATTCTGATTTTACTTAAATTGTAGGTTTCACTTCTTTCTGTTACTCAGTTTAAGACCAAAAGTCGTCATTATTATTATTATTATTATTATTATTATTATTATTATTATTATTATTATTATCAACAGTAGTAGTATATGCAATTAAAGGCAAAGTTTTAAATCAAACAGGGTCTTAACTCTTGCCAAAAACCAGTCAAATATCAAACCTAAACTGGATCTTCTTAACAGTTACTATGCAGATATTGAAGAACAAGGAGTCTAACATGGGCCATAACTCCACACCATTTCAAAAGCAAACAGGGAAAATCATGAACTTTACATTTGAAAAGTACTTTTGATTGGCTAAAGAGAAAATTCTCAGCTGTATGACCTTCATGGCTGGCAGGATACATACAATTGTGACACTTGATCAATCCATCCCAACAATCAAAGCATACAACAGACCAATAAGATCCATCTTTTTAGTGCTTTGTTCACCTTCCTAGTAGACTGAAACTGACAGGCTCAGTCAATCCTCTTGTTACACCCACCCACCCATTTAATCAATCTATACATATATGAGTCAAACTTTAAAATACACCAAACACTTATGGAACACCAAGAGAATAGCCAGCCATGACATTATTCACCTACATGAACCATACATACATGTAAGACATTCCAATCTTATGTCTGACGATTGTCACTATACATCAGGTAATCCTATTTTTATACCTTAAATCTGCCTTTAATTAACCTAACACTGTCAGTCAAATTTAATTTATGTCCCCAACTCCTATAAGCCAACCAGTCTAGTGGCTTGCCAAACTGATGTACCACAATTTGCATGACAGGCCACACTAAAAGCTTTCATAGTTCATATCCAATAAATTACTATCACTGCATACCTCATTTCAATGGTCAGTGTTTCAAATATGTTCAACCACTTATAAAAAGAAACATTAGATACTTTGCATCTTTTAACATTTGGCCTGAAATAATATGTGTATTTCCTACTGCACTTATTTTAAAATAAAGGTAGGCAGGTAGGTTTATGTCTCTTTTTTTTCAAAATAATATTTTATAATGATTAGTATACATAATATACCAAACCTGTCAAGTACTGGGCTAAACTGACTCAACTAGATGCACAAATCAATTTTCGGGATTTTTAAAAAAAATAATTGTTCGTCATAAATTTTATTATCAATATTTTTTATTTCATTTTATTTTTTTTACTTTGGGGGTAGGGAAAAGTACTAAGGTCAGCACTGAAAAACAGGAACAGTCAGCCAACTGGAAACACACATGTAGTTGTGGGGGTCTTACAAATATTTTGCAGTTATCGTGGAAAGAAAATGTACCCTAATACTTTCACTTGCAATGAAATTAACTATTTTAACAAAATGGAGAGAGATGGTATTTTACTCTGCCTCTGCTTTTTCACAAAGTAACAATGGAAAGGGTATGCATAAACACCAACAATGGATTATAACAAGCAAAATAAGTTCTTACTGATCAAGATTATCACATGATTTGACTGAGCTCAAAGTGAGCAAACAAAAGAATTAAAGAATATCTGGACTTTGTAAGGCTGAATTTTTAGCTTGATGAAGGTGATAACAAATGATGGTCTAAATCAAATCATATTTATGTATTAAAAGTTTATAGGAAATGACAGTGGATAGTTCCAACCTCCAACGGTAAGTATCAAATGTAAAGTCCATAGGAAATGACAGTGGATAGTTCCAACCTCCAATGGTAAGTATCAAATGTAAAATTCATAGGAAATAACTGAGTGGATAGTTCCAACCTCCAACGGTAAGTATCAAATGTAAAGTTCATAGGAAATGACAGTGGATAGTTCCAACCTCCAACGGTAAGTATCAAATGTAAAGTCCATAGGAAATGACAGTGGATAGTTCCAACCTCCAACGGTAAGTATCAAATGTAAAGTCCATAGGAAATGACAGTGAATAGTTCCAACCTCCAACGGTAAGTATCAAATGTAAAGTCCATAGGAAATGACAGTGGATAGTTCCAACCTCCAATGGTAAGTATCAAATGTAAAATTCATAGGAAATAACTGAGTGGATAGTTCCAACCTCCAACGGTAAGTATCAAATGTAAAGTCCATAGGAAATGACAGTGGATAGTTCCAACCTCCAACGGTAAGTATCAAATGTAAAGTCCATAGGAAATGACAGTGGATAGTTCCAACCTCCAACGGTAAGTATCAAATGTAAAGTCCATAGGAAATGACAGTGAATAGTTCCAACCTCCAACGGTAAGTATCAAATGTAAAGTCCATAGGAAATGACAGTGGATAGTTCCAACCTCCAATGGTAAGTATCAAATGTAAAATTCATAGGAAATAACTGAGTGGATAGTTCCAACCTCCAACGGTAAGTATCAAATGTAAAGTCCATAGGAAATGACAGTGGATAGTTCCAACCTCCAATGGTAAGCATCAAATGTAAAGTTCATAGGAAATGACAGTGGATAGTTCCAACCTCCAATGGTAAGCATCAAATGTAAAGTTCATAGGAAATGACAGTGGATGGTTCCAACCTCCAATGGTAAGCATCAAATGTAAAGTTCATAGGAAATGACAGTGGATGGTTCCAACCTCCAATGGTAAGCATCAAAATGTAAAGTCCATAGGAAATGACAGTGGATAGTTCCAACCTCCAATGGTAAGCATCAAAATGTAAAGTCCATAGGAAATGATAGAGTGGAGAGTTCGAACTTCCAACGGTAAACTCCGTCCACTTAGTTACTGTTGCTCTGGTACATAAGTGATCATTAAAATGTATAGTCCATCGGAAATAAATGAAATGAAACAGACAATGATGAGTATGAAGGTAGTTTACCTCAACACCTGATTCTAAAAACAGGAGCAATGCTGTATGGCCAATCAAGTCAATTAATAAATGAACAAGAGAATAAATCCAACATGCTGTTACTGATTTGAAATGAAACTGTTGGCTTTAAAATGACCATGTCTTTTAAAACTGTCCAGCAGTTCAAGAGAAACACACTTAATGAATTTTTGTGTAGGTACCATGTTACTTCAGATCTTCACACTGGATACGAACATAAGAAAATGATTTGACAACAATCTAATATCTAGAGAAATACTAAAAATTATGAAATTAGTGTAGTTATTCAAAGGAATTTAACTTAATTATTAACAATTATGGTGATGTAATAAGCATGTATGAATTTCATAGTCAACAATGAAAAAATAGGCAGGGCCCCTGAAAGTGGGAAATAGCCCATAATTCCAACCCTGGAGAGGTCCCTATGGGTCCATTTTCTAGTAAAACATAGAATACACTGATGCATACAAAAGTTTTGGGCATTTTTTAAAAAGTTTAATAGTATAACTCTGATTGAAGAAAATGATGCATGTTTTTTTTTTCAAAAAAATGTCATACTATCGTTAAGAATTTAAAATTCTATATATGAATGTATAACAGTGTTAATCTTACACCTGTAGCCCAATTGGGTTGAAAGTAAATCTTTACTATGAGATTTACATTAAATATTTTTATCTTCAACTATCAGCATTTGAACTTTTGCATGATTTTTGTTTTCATAAAAATTTCCTTGAAAAGTTGACAAGTTAAAAACACAAATCAATTAATGTCATAGAGAAAAGACCTATGTATAATATATAACACTCCCTAATTATAACACTGTCCATTGGAATCATACAGTATATCCCTTTTTTATAGTGAAATCATAATGAAGCACATTATAAAGATAATTTTACTAATATATACTAAAATGGGGTGTATCAATATATGCCTTATAAAAAGGTAGTGAGTTATAATAAAGGGACATACAATGAATGATAGCTGAATCATTTTGCAAAGGAATTTAATTCTGACATTTTTTGAATGTCTCAAAATCAATATTAAAGTTTCTTTGTTCTTCTCAAGGTCAGGTTAAACAAGACCATAAGATTTTTGGTTGGTTCTAGGTGAAAATAAGATGATAATCAAACATCTTACAGTTAAAATGCCATATTTATAAGACTTCCCATTCAGGAGAAGAAGGAATAATAAGATTTTCAAGATGGATACCATAGTGGTCATACTGGATGTCTGATCATCACAATTTCCATTTAGGACCAACAAGGCATGACAATTGAAAATTCCATGCTGCTAAGACCATCTGTTTAATGAGTAACACTAACAAGATTTTAAAATTGGTGCCATAGCAACCATATTGCAAATTAAATCAGCAATATTTTTTTTTTTATTTGGAACCAATCTGACACCAGAAGTTGTTAATTGAAAACCCCTTACTGAAGTGGCCATCTGTTTCATGAGTTACAATAACAAGATTGTTTAAATGACCACTGGTGGTCATACTGGCTACGGAAGTGGAAACATTCTATTTAGGATGAGCTAGACTGTGGGATGAATGTTTTATTGCATATAATTTTGAAGGAATACTGATAAGAAGATTGTGCCAATGGATTTGAAGACAGATCTAAAGGACAAGTAAAGGACAACAAACAATATACAAAAGGCCATCCTTTAAGCTCTACCGGTCTATGACAAATAAAGCCAAAAAAAGGTATGAATGTCAAATCTATATTTAAACGGTATATCAAAGTTAAGACCTTCAAACAAAATTCATTGCACATAACTATTTCATTTTTTTATGTGTTTTCATCCCAAGAAAATATTGTATTTACAGTACTTCCTCCAAATTAGTCATTTAAATTATTCATGTATTGGGGTTCTAGTACTAATTATGAATTGAGCATGGTTCGATACTGGGTCATTGGCTATAACATCAATAATTTTTCTTTTTTCTTTTCAGATACTTTATCCTTGCTTTCTTCTTTTGAGTTAAAATGTTTTTTTCCAAGCAGACTAAAATGATTTTATTCCCACCAGCAATATGAAACTGCTGGTAAAGGAAAATTCCAGCTTGCTTTAGGAATATTCATCTCTCAAAAAACAAAAATACTTTGAAGCACCCCAATTTGATTGTTCAAAAAGTCTGCAGTAATTGGAAAAGCACTGCATCTATTTTATAGCAAAGTTTTACTTTCACTGCAATGGAATGTCTATGTAAACTGATTAGCCACTAATTGCTATTGATCTGAACAATTTAGTTCTATCAGCTAGGAGTAAGAGATGACAACATCAAGTGATGGAACTTTGCAGGGGTTCAAATCCACAAACTCCTACATCCAAGGTGGATACTCTAACCACATTGTCACCGGAGCAGTTAACTGATGACCAAAAGAGAGAAATTTGCCAAGGACAGGAGTCCAACATTTTATCAATAAAATATGATGAAACTTTGTGGCAATACAAAAAACTTTATCTGTACTAACAATGTACAATAAGGTCTTGAAACATAAATGGCACTATAAGAATGAGAGCAACTTACCAAAGGACATCAAAAAAAGCTAAAAAGGGAATCCCATACTTGCTACATGTAGAGAAAAAGCAATGAAAGATATGGTTGCTGCTTAAAGTCTAAATACTCATTTTAAAATTGCATTGGGATTAATTGTCAATAATGAAATTTTTCTCATTAAGTTGTTCATTTTTAACATAAAACCAAACCTTTGCAAGTTTGTAAACCAAATTTTCCAATAAGTTTCAACGACCATCATATGTATCCAAAAGTACTGTGTATTGATAACATCACTGCTTTTTATTGTTTTGGTTGTTGTTGTTGTTGTAGGTTTTAATGCCATTTTTCAGCACAATATAGGCTATACATGGCAACCAGAATTAATGGTGGAGGAAGAACCCTGGAAAACACAGGGAAGAACTACCGACCCACTCTGGACTCGATTGAACTCACACAGACAGAGGTGAGATGGCAGTGATCCGTAACGGTCTGGGCTTTAGACCACTTGGCCACTTGGGGACCCCAAATGTTTTGGATTCATATGATTCCATTTCTTTTTCAAAAAGTAATATTTATTTCATGAAACAACCATAAAAGTCAAAATGCAATTTAAAAGTCAATATTTTAATTGTTTTATTCGTAAAGCATTCATGCCATGTTTTGATTGCAAACAAAAACGAAGCTTCACATCCTTGAGGAAATCTTTAAGTGCAAATTGATGAATTTTATGTCCACAAAAAATTCTGGAATTTGCTTCTCCATAAGGACTGCTAAGTAGCCTAAGTTGTTAGAGCATCCACCTTGGATGCAGGAGGTCATGGGTTTGAACCCCAGGTGAGTCATGCCAAAGACTTATAAAAATGGTACTATAGCAGCTGCTTTGTTTGGTGCTCAATATTAAGAGGTTAAGTTAGGACTGGTCTGCCTGGTGTCAAGATAATGTGACTGAGTGGGACATGATGCTACATGTCTGTGACATGATGCCCCAATGCCAGACATCACTTTAAACTGTCACACTGCAGACATTGTAACAATATCACTTGAAAATTGTTAAAGCTACATTAAAACACACACACACATACATACACACACACAAATACACACAAACACACACAGATTACCATAATGAACCATATCTGTGAAACATATTTTCACCAAGTACATATACTCATTTTGCTTGGATGCCTTGCTTATCTATGATCAAATTTTACATTGAGTAGGCTATCGTAATGTAGATTAATTAAAATGCTTACATAATAATTTTTATCACAATTTTCAAATGAGCTGGCCTGACATATGACTCACTGCTAGCTCTTACACATACTGCCTTTTAACTCTTCTTTTATTCCACAGTTCTGCTTTTAACTGTATAACAACAAAAAAACCAAATACTCCTACAATTCAGAAATCAAATTACTATTGGCAATTAATAAGGTTCCCAAACAAATGCTCTTGGATACATCACAATGGTAGACTGACATTTTTCATGTTTTGAATAAAACAGGGCTTGTTGCATTTATCATGATTACACAGTAACTGAATAAAAAGATAAATTAAAATACAAATTCCCCTTGACAAAAACTTATTTAATTGACATTTATTTATTAAAGTGTTTAACATCAGCAGGAATTACTGACATTTTTATTGGTCAAAATTACTGAAAATTTTGTTATCTGCATTGTAGTTAAAACATTGTTTGGAAGAAAACTTAAATAACATAAATTTTTTATTAAAAGTTGATAATTTCATGATATTCATTCAAATTTCCAGGTACTAACCACCATTTTTATAATAAAACAATATATCAAGGTTTCATTAGCCAGTTTAAATCCTAATTTTCTTCCTTTTCAACAAATCAATGTCTATTTTCTGGATTTTTTCTTGTAAAACTATGGGATCCATTCCTGTATTTATAGTACAGGTAAGGTTATTTCATGTTGCCATACATTTTTCTCATATTTTATTTATAAAACATCAGACTCTTGAGGCCAATCACTAGGTTATTAAACATATTTACCTGGTTGCTATATGAAGGGAACAAACCAAACTATTTGCTCTACATTGCTGTGGGACAACTATGTATTATACTGTCTCTGCCCTTTAGCATCAGGCAACTGGTTGTCCCAGCACTTCAGGGCAAATAATGTAGTCTATTAAGTACATAGCCATGAAAAAACTCTACATTTTTACATGTAGAAATGATCCCATGACACATTTCCCACACTGCATACTGAAAGCTCTAGTGTTGATAAAAGACAATAACAGCTGAAGACACTATATATATATATATATATATATATATATATATATATATATATATATATATATATATATATATATATATATATATATATATATATATATATATATGGTGCAAATACATAGATCCTTATCAAGTATAAACTATTCTCATGTTGTAACAGTTAAAGCAGATGTAGCTACTTGTATACTGTACATGTCCACACTTTATTGTACTTCAACTCCTCTGCTGTAATACAACTCCTTTATTGTACAGCAATTCTTGCATTGTGGGAAAGAAGAATTTGTGACTTGCATTTGCTGATGTTAAAGAGCATGGTTGCAAATTATTAAATGATTATTAAATATCACCTATATTAACAATTATTTCTTAACCATATGGTCACTACTTCTGTACATATAACATGTGTATTCAGAGTTTGGACAGGACACTAAGTTGGCATAGGAATCAGACCAATATTTCATTAGACAGGCGAAATTCTGTAAATTGAGTGGGCTGTTGCTAAATGTGGAGGTCATGCCAATCATGTCACCATGGCTTAAACATCCTTACAAAAAAGAATTACTTCTTTCACACACTATGGTTATATGACAGCTCATTTGGATCATCAACTTAATTGCATTACATGTATAATACTTGCTGAACCAGGCAATATTTGTTTTTTTTTCCTGGAAACCAATTAAGTATGCTAATTCTTTAACTGGTACAAATTTAACACTTTGTGTAGCTTTCTAATTTTTTTTTACACAGCTTTTTACATCTTACATGTATTTTGCAATTGACTGAGATGAGGCTTTGCAGACTTAATGACTGACCACAAAAGGCCTAAGACAGTAGATGACATTCATGATGCTCTAAAAGTTGAAACTGTATTCTTATAAAATTATATATTTGACAGATATACAGTAAAAATCATAAAATGATTACAAACATAATATAAACATATTTTTTTCTGTTGACTATACTTTAACATGTATAGAGATGTTACACCAAGATACACTTATTGTTTTTACTGTAATCAAGTCTCCCCTATGGATTCTGGGAAGTAGAATTGACCTGAGTTTATAGAGGACCCCAAGTGGATTCTGGGATGTAGAATAGGTCTGATATAATCAAGGTCCTCATGTGGATTCAGACATTTAGAATATGCCTGATGTAGTTAATGTCCCCATGTGGATTTAGGGATTTAGAATATGCCTGATGTAATCAAGGTCCCCATGTGGATTCTAGGATTCAGAATATGCCTGATGCAATCAAGGTCCCCATATGGAATCTGGGATTTAGAACACTCTCATAAAAGGCAACTAATGGAGGCAGGAACTGCAGTTCCTCAGTGGTTAAGTGCCAGAATCATGATCAAAAATATTCTTGTTCAAATCCTACCAATGGATCAACCCAAGATGGCTTCCATGGTGTGTCATCAGACAAGGCACTTTACTCCAATTGTCTCTTAAGTAAATAACCTGTGCCTTAAAACACCACAATAAAACAAACCAAATTACTCAAACTCACTGAAAGAACTTTAAAGGACATAATACAAATATTTAAATTATTTAAGTCTAACTTCAAAATTTTAAAGGTCTTTTGCCTATGTATGTTTAACCCATTATTTTCATATCATAAGCAGTACATTTTATTTCCAATAATATAAAATGTTGTTTGTATAAAAAAAAAATTAAAACTAGCCATAAAAACAACTGAAATTCACATTTCTTCTTTTTTCTGGGCATTTGTTGGCAAATGTTTGAATGCCTTGTTACTACATGTATATAGAATACCATTCTGGGCAAGAGGTTAGAATATTTAAATTCATTTCTCCAAAGAAATGAAACAGCCATGAAAATTTTATAAAAGGTGAAATATTACAAACTGAAGTCAATGATATGATATAATGTCAAAAAGGATACAAGTGTGAAATTAAAACATAAAGCAAATGTCATAAGTTCAAAAGTGGACAATTCTGGAACAAGCAAGAAGTTTCTACATAGTACACAAGCATACAACTTACAAGACTTGGCCTGGTTTTACTAAACATTAACCCTCTCACCCACCCTGACAAACCTGTGACAGGGGGGAATAGTGTCACCCCAAGTAAGCCCATCCTCATCTCATTTCTGACTCAGAGGTGAACAAAAAGGTCTGCCAAGTACAGTATAATGTTTTGTAATAGAATCAACTTTTCTCACTCATTTTTTATACTGCCAGTTACATTGAAAATGTCATGCAATAAATCATTCCAAAAATAGCTACCAATCCTACTTATTAAGATGTAGTTCAGTGTTTCAGTTAAAATCAGTTGCTAATAACAATTTCAAAAATATATCAGCTTGTTATAACTTCTAAAATGTGGAAAAGATCCTCACTTAACTTGCTGTTTTGACATGCTCGCTTATCACAATGTTTTAGTACACTCAACATTGCATGACTTGACTCTAATCTGACATGATAATATACATCTCCCCCTTTCTGAAACTTAGACTGGCTACATGGTCTTGTCACTTGAGGAAATATTTTCCCTGAACATTAAGCAGGCAATAAAAGTGTAAAATACAAACATACTATCCTTCATTTTCTTGAAATTAGTCTTGCTTTATCTCGGAGGATAATGTGAAGAGTTTATCAAATTTGAGGAATCCCTCAACCCAATTTTAAGGACTGTAAGAACTCCCAGGTGTAACTAAAAAGAAAGAATTGCTTTCTATCCTCTGAACTACATCTTCCTCTCACAAAGTATGAGTCTTCTCAGAAGTATCGTCATCAAGATAATACAAAATCTCAATTTCAGGAAATATTTTCATACTTATAGCAAAATTGGGGCTGAAGCTCATAATAAAACTCTTAGCTTGAATTAAGGATGAGTTGCATCTAACAACAAACCAGAAATTAGCTTTTAAATGTAACAATGTTTATGGTTGGTAAAAGCAAATGTAACAATGTTTATGGTTGGTAAAAGTAAAGCTCAATAGTTTATGATTTCCTATGCTGGTATTTAAATAATACATAATTGCTAAGTATTGTAGACATTCACATGCTTCATTTCAAACAGTACTAATAATTGGACAAGAGATTATTCATTTGTTGTAACCAATAGGGCTTGTGATCCAAAACCTCAATTTCCACCAACAGAACATAAGACTAGGCTTAGAAGGAAATTAAGAACCAAATGATCTAATTGGCTTAAAACTGACTAATCAAATGTCTTAAGTCTAAACTTAATTTAAACCAGTGTTTGTGATATTGAGGCCACATCTTAAAAACTGGCTATCATGTTTAGATGAAAGGCTAGCTGGATGGATAATTGATGAATTGTAGAGTTTTTCTCCAGACATGAAATGTAAAGAGTGTACATAAAGAGCACCTCTCCAGTATAAGTCAACATTACAAATTCCACCTTCTGTCCAGGCTGGATGGAATAAAGGTGTTTCCCCAATACAATAGTAGACTTTGAGTCATCATGCTCAAAGAAAGATAACAATGGCCATGGGCAATAACCAGGCAAGTAATCTGCCAAGTAAATATTTGTCCCTGGACACACAGTTAGATTATTCATGCTAACTTTAACTATTTTTCATGGATCAAACCTCAGGCTTAGTTCTGTGTCAACATTCCTGTGTTTCATTAGTTAATGAGAAAATTAATCAGCCACAAATGATGCCCCCTGTTGCTTAGCACTGCACCAGGTAAGAGAGCATAAACACAGATAAACAACAAAGTAGACAAGATTAAAAATTGGAATATCTCTTGAAGATACATTTACACAACAATGAGATGTACCTTAGACAGATCCTGTGACAATTCAAAAGAACTAGAATTCTGCAGAAATTGACTTCTGAGATTTAGAGACAACACACCTCATCACTGCCTGGACAAAGTCGACCTGAACACTGAAACATTATTATATAATGATTTACATTGAGGCAACATTTTCTGACATAACAAAAAATAAAATCAGTGCAATTACAAGACTGTTTTGTTAGTACAAAAATCCATCTGGATGAGCAAGAAAAAAATTGAATAGAATGCCAACTCCCGCATTTGTCAGATGGTAGTTAAGTACCAACACACTGACAGAAAAGCAAACAGCAGAAGAGAAAGAGATTCATAAGGTTAAATTTGTCAGCATGGATAACACATCCAATATGGTGAAATCGAAGATACCTCATGCAGCAGTGATATGCTGGTTAAACAGGGATTACAACTCTGTCCAAGTCTGAAGAAGCAGACGAAAATTAAATCAAAATCCTTCCTGTACAAATTTATGATATTATTAAGCCTTAAATTAAATAATTCAACCCATTAAATCCTTTTTGTAAGAAAAAAAACACAGAACAAGAATGCCAAGTAGGTTGAAGGGATAATTTCACAGTAAAGCAGGGCTCATAACGCAAATCTAATGAGGGGAAAAAAATGTGAAAATCCAACTTTATCTAGGTCATTTTAATAAAGTGATTCATAAAACATTTTATTTCCATCCACTAAAACTATCACACATTTTTTGATGAAAATGACTTTAATATAAGGAGAGACAGAAAATACATATGGACAAAAAAATAATAAATATGAATAAGAGTCTATTAAATGGAATATGGTGCAGGCATACAAATCTGACTAAGACATAGACTTACAATCTGGTGGCCAATATTTCCGTGAATAGGGAACCCCCATGTATTTCTTGGCCTGCTCAATGAATTTTTGTCGAAGTGCCTCCATTTGGGATAAATCTTTACGACAAGACAGCTCCCTGTCTTTCATCTGTTTGGAGTTACGAATTTCATCCTGAAAAAAGAAATGCAATGAATCAAATTCATTAAATGCTCTATTGGTCAATATGGCATAACAATAAACCATAGACCAAATATTCATTTGAACTTTTATTCACTTGTTCAACTCTCTATTTAATGATCAGTGCAAATTTCATTATTAGAAACACAGTTCCAATATGAGGTAGAAAATTGTACCACGAACTTTGTTTCCACCATTCAGGTACCTAAATAGGAGGATGACCCTGTTACAGACCTCATCAAATATTTATTAACTGCTTGCCTGGCATTCACTGTCATAGCTAGTGAAGTTCTTTATGTAACATTGAATTCTCTACTCCTGTCAATGTTATTAAGTATGTCACAGTTGATTTAAAGTAAATCTAAAAAATAGCTTACAATAGATGAAAATATTCTGTTCTGATCAAGACATTTTGTAGTCATGTTAAATAATATATATATATATATATATATATATATATATATATATATATATATATATATATATATATATATATATATATATACACACATACATACATACATACATACATACATACATACATACATACATACATACATACATACATACATACATACATACATACATACATACATACATACATACATACATATATTGAATTTTCCTTGATAGGACAAAAGCTTGCTCAGCTATAAAAAATTTCCATGAGATCAAGATAAGACCATCTCTTCATTTTAGCTGTCATGTCTTGAAATTCCATCTGATATTCTTCAATGATAAAATTTTCAGGTTAGACACTATGGTAGCCATGCTGGATTTAAAGCAAACTACATACAATTAGAATGACTTTCTTTGGTGAAAATCTTGTGTGGTGAAAACCCAATGTTGATATGACTTTCTATTAGGCAATAATTATTTTCAATACAACTGCGATAGTGGCCATAATGGATGCCAAATTTGTGCCATCCATTTTCATTTAAGACCAGATATAAGTTTTTTGGTGAAAACCTCATGTTGATATGATTAATCATTTAGGTAGAGTAGCAATAATAACATTTTCAAGCGGGCCACCATGGTCACCATACTGGATGTCTGAGCAGCACTATTATAATTTTGATTTAGAACTAGACATCTTCTGGTAAAAACAAACTCATGCCAGTAAGACTTGCAGTTCAAGAGACACAATATCTATATTTTTCAAGATGTCTGCCATTGTGGCCATATCATAATCAGCACAATTTTCATCCTGGACCAACAGTATCAAAACCCCATATTGATATCACAATCTATTAATCAAAATAAGTGATAACAATATTTTCAAGACAGCCACTGTATGCTTCTGTTGAACATTTTTAAATCAGTTCAAATTGGACCTAAAGGTTATGTTCTACAGTTATTAAGTGTTTCTGAAGCATGAATGGTATAAAGTGAATCCGTTTTAAATTAAAGTTATTAAAATAGGTTCAATCACATACTTATTCCTGGCCTTCTATATAATAAATAATCTAACTTACACTATTCTTATAACCCTTTGTGTCAAAATGCACTGACAAAAAAAATATGTCACATAGTCATTTAAGAAGTGCAGTTAAAATATAATACTGATCAGTGTCGGTTTTAAAAAAGTAAACATTGGTTAAGCACCACTTGTTTGTAGACTCAAGGCCTTTGTATAATTATCTCATTTAGGTGCACATCAAGTGCATGCCACAACTTTTTATCAAGTACACTATTTTTCTAATAGGCTAGGATACGGCCTTTTAAATGAAGGCATTCCTCCTCCAGTATGCATAGAGCATTTGAGATGGTCACAAGATAATATTGCTGGCATGAACTGGAGCATAAGGTATAAGTAAGATATGAAAAGATTTTTCTGTGCTGAAAACAATTATACATGAGACCCTTGTAAAGGACTCTAAGTGGGGGTTCTTCTTGCCATCAACAAATTCTTTTTATTGCAATATTTAAATGACTTTGATCATAAATCCATATACAGCTTTCAACTGAGACAGGAGGCCCAAGTGGATATAAGACCACTCACCTAATAGCCAACAGCTAATACAGCAGGCCATGAAATTTGATTAAATGCTTTGTATGCAAATTTCTTTCTATGATGTTGATTGCATATGGTATAAAAATGATTCTTTCAAGGTTTCTCTATAGTTTGTATTTTCATCCATATCCACATCAGCATTGTTTGTCTAATATCAATGGGGTTTTTGGCAGGATCATTTCATGGCCCTGGGCATCCAAGTGATCTAAAGCATTTACCTTTGAAGATCATTGACATCTCACCTCTGACCAAATTAGTTCTAGTCTTTTTCCAGGGCTAAAATGGGTATCTAAGAAAACTTGCCAGTAGTTTCATGTTGGTCAGTGGTTCATCTCAGGGCATTGCCTTTATCTTCCCCTCCACCAAATATGTATGTTTCTATATACACCCTATTTTGTGCTGGAAAAAATGGCATTAAATTCACACAAAACCAGGATCATTTCAGTCATATGATGCAATTTATGAGAAGTCTTGTAAAAGTGTTACTGCTTTTAGCTATGACTGCCATTTTTATGACAGACTGGCCTCAAGTATAAATAATTGAAAACTTTAGTGTGTGGATGCTTTCAGTTAAATTTGGTCAAATTCTCTTGAGCAGGTTTTCAGAAGCTGATTCAAGATTTCTTTATTATTAGTAAGGCAGTCACATTTAAGGGCAGATCAGCACCATTCCGATAAACATGAAAGCCCTTTATGAAAAATGTAATCAGTACATAAAGTTTGTCCATTTTGATGTGCTCGGAGGGTTTGACAAAAGAGATCAGCTCTAAACCTAGGCCTTGTGGCCATGAAAGTGTTTAAGCACTAATACTGAATTCATACATAAAACTCCAAATTAAAAAAAAAAATCATACTCAGTGTAACTCAATCCTTAAAACTTGGTATGAATGTGGAATACAATAAGAAAATTCCAACACTTGTTTTTTCTGTGATTTCTGAGAGCAATGCTATGAAAGATTTCTGAGAGCAATGCTATAAAAGACAAAATTTGTTAAAGCCTTAGCAAAGTTCAAATTTTGTGTCAGACTCTTTGGTAATCAAAGGGCATTGTGATGTTACAGTATGAACCAACTGGCAGAGACAACAGGTGTTGCACAAGGCATTTCTTAACAAGAGAGATCAATTAGCCACTGTAACTACATGAACAAATAATATAATAATAATGATAATAGTAATATCTATAAAAAGGGTAACCCAATAAGTTGTAGCTTTCTATTACATGTACATCCATACTTACATATAAGGTACATAGACACACACACACACACCAGCACCCACACTGCACACACCCCCCACAGTGCTGAAAGCAACATTTATATACTGATGTATTAAACAAAAATTTTTATAAGAACATGCTCCAGTTAGGTACATTATGTATATACAGTAAAAAAAATAGTGAGACAATGAAGTGGAATATTTGAGAATTCATAGTTTAAATTGCAATTTATTTTTCAAATGTCACAGGTTCCACTTCTCATCCTCTGAATTATATTATAATTAAATGCATTTATATTTGTGCTTTCTCTATTTTCCTTTGGGATTCTGTTCCGATTTAAAGGCCCAAAATGTTGAAAATTTTTCATAATGAGTTTTTCTTTTTGAAATGTAAAGTTGGTAAGCTGTAATTCCTCTTAAATTGGGAGTGTTGCCTTGATTTCTAGCATGAAATAGTTACTTGAAATATAATGAGGTAATATTTTTGAAACTTTGTGCACAAGTCTAGCCTTTTTCAAAAACAATAGTTTACTTTCTGTGACCATTTTAATATCATTCATTTGGAATGTTTTCAGTATTATCTAGGTTAAATCTTTTTGTCTCCACACACCTATGTAGCTAGCCATGGGTTAAAAACCAAAAACTTTCTGAGATGGCTCCCAATTGAAAGTCACCATTTTGGATAACTAGATGACATTCACTTTTCACACAAGGCAAAATAAAGATGGGCAAGTTGAGTAAATTACTTTCTTCAATTCAAAGTATGTCACTTTTAATAAATACATACATACAAACAATAATAACATAAACAACAATCAAAAGAAAACCTTGATCTTAATTTAAAATAAGTTTGTTTCTCATTGGAAGTGATCAATTGTTGTCAAAACCTATGAAACAAAGAACTTCTTAATCATAATTAAAATAAAAATAAAAACTCACTTCAAGAAAACCATATCTAGCCTTATAGCAATGACCCCTTGGAGCAGTGAAAAATCTTACATTATTCATCCATGGAAGAATGAAAAAGCCTACATTATCCATCCATAGCTAGTGGGTTCAACAACTGCCCAGACTACACTTGGTTCTGTGTCTTTAGGAAAGACATCTACCAGTAGCTCCCATTTTCTAAGCATAATATATAACTGTTCCTGTGGCCTAGTGGTTAGAGCATCTGCCTTGGATGCAGAAGGTTGTGGGTTCAGCATTAAGAGGTTAGTGTTAGGACTGGTTGGCCTGGTGTCAGGATAATGTGAATGGGTGGGATATCATAATATCTGTCTGTGGCATGATGCCCCATTGCTAGACATGCTATAAACTGCCACACTGCAGACATCCTAGCAATATGACTGAAAAATTGTTAAAGTTAAAGCTACGTAAAAAAAACCCACAATCACATCACTAGGCAAAATATGGCCATTTGTTTAAAAAGTGCAATTAAAACCTAGAAAAACAAAATTAACAATATTCAGGTTGTTTAAAATTCTTGTCATTAACACATCAGTCACTGATTTATAAAGGTGATATATGGTAATGGTTTTGATTACTGGCAATCAGGTTTGTTGTACTGAATTATTGGATAAATTAGGCTGCACCAGGGGACTTGCCTGGGGCACAGAAAAGAAACATGCTTGAAACAAGTTGTCATTGGGCTGATTTGAATGATGAGTCTCCAGTGGAACTAACTAGTGCTCAAATTTATAAATATTAATTATTTTTCTGCTTTTTTGTGTACATTTTTGTATTTTACTGAAGATTACCAAAGTTCCTTACACAACACTAAGTATATAATTTAATATAAATAATATGGGATTTGACCATGCAGAAAAGATCTGTCAAACAATGTAACCATAATTAGCAAATATTATTTGTGTAGTGTAGAAATAAACTAATATAATATAAAACAAAATGGCTTCCCCTCATTCAAGTTTTTCTGGCAGTCAAACTGGTTATATAGATAGCATAGCAGAAATGCAGCTAGAAAAATTTATTTACAAACCCTGACAAGACCAATCATGGGTTGGATACTGGTGTGTATTCCTGGACAAAGAACTATGTTCAAAAGCTTTGTTATATTATAATTACTAATATATTGATGATCTATTTAACACCAAACAAACACACAAAAAGTTCTGCAAATTATAGATTACTTTCCCATTAAACTGACAAGGTATGTTATCACATGATATGCAAATATGCTACTTTCAATGTAAATAATATTTCATGCTAAAATTTGATCTCTCTGTAAATTCAGAAAATTGTTTAATTTTTCCTCTCTAAATTCAGAAATTGTTTAATGTTTTTTAAGTCATTAAATGGTGAAATTTAATCTTATTAAATGCACTTATTTAACTATTCATAGATGCTGGATTAGTGTATAAAATGTATATATTGTAAACTATGTCACTGTCATTGTTAAGCAGCTCAAATTTTCTTTTTCCAAGGGAGATTTCAAAATATCTTTTGCATCACTTGGTCAGCAAGAATGACTTTCCGCATCAAAGATTCAGTATGTATTAAGGGTCACTATTAAGTCACAATATCTAGTTTTCTGAAAATGTCTTCTTTGTCACTGTGGAAAAATTAAATTCAAGAAATATCTTCATTTTTGGCTAAACAAAAAAAAACAAACAAAAAAAGAGTCTGATGTATATAATGTTATGTATTAGGCATCTCTTTTCTATTCATCTCTACATGTAACAAACAAGCATCAATGAAATAGACTGATGCTCTAGTGGATGAAAATTATTTCCAGGAATTAAAGATATGACCATTTCTTTCTTTTAACCGAAATGTAAAACCCATCTTTGATATTCATCAACCATAACAAGACTTTCAAATCAGCTACTCTGGCAGCCATACTGGATGTCAACTTTGAACAGTTTCCATCTAGGCTCTACATGGTATCATTCTCGTGGACACAAATTCTTTTTTTGCAAGATCAACAATAACCATTTTAAGATGCCTACTGTGGTGGCCATATTGATGCCATTTTTATGTAGGACCAGCTAGACATGAAAAGAAGTCTTCTGGTTAAAACTCCATGTCAGTATGACTTTCCATAAGGCAATATCAAGATTTGATAGCCACTGAGGAGGCTGTGCTATAGATCTGATTGACACCATTTTCACTGAGGACCATCACAAGCCAACTGGTGAAAACCCCCATATGTCTTTCCATTCAGGAGGAGTAACAATGAAAAGGTTTCCCAGCTGGCCACTGTGGTGGCCATATTGGACATCAGATTGGCATGATTTTCATTCAGAACCAACCAAATATCATAAGAAATCTTTCAGTGAAAAGACCATGCTGAACTGACCATCCAGGAAGTGTAGCAATAAAAAGATTTTCAAGATGTCTACTGTAAAGACTGTGGAGACCAGATTGAATGTCTAAATGGTACCATTTGCATTTACTGTCAACTAGACTGATTTTTTATGGCAATCATCCAAGTAGATCAGTTGGAACAGTGATAACAAACTAGTACTATCAGATGGACATAAAATACACATTAGACCACAAACCATATATAAAGTCTTTTAATCTATAACCAGTAGGGACAAAAAAAATTGTAAGAAGAAAATAAGCAAGATAACTTAAAATTTCATTGTAAATAGAAAAACGTTATAGTATTTAGTGAATCAAAGGCCACAAGCTTGAACTTGGGATGGTATTCTATTGAACAGTATTTGCCAATGAAGGATTACAATGAGTACAGAATATCTATATGAAGTAACTACATCAAGTCAGATCCAATGGCAAACTGCAAAGACCCAGACCAATATCATGTACCCACAGATCTGGTTCTATGCTGATTGTTAAGAGTAATCAGTAGAACAAACAACACAGACCCTGATTTGCTGGCACATTATACCCCAGGCCTAAGCTAAAAGCCCTGGAATTGAGGACAGGTAATTAGATTAAAAAAGTGCTAATTATAGGTGATTTGCATGCCCCAAGGGTCAAGTGTGTTAAATTGAGTAGAATGACTAAACCAAACTGTTATCCTTAGACATGTTTTCCACTTTTATGTCTGATGTAAATCAATAAAATAAAATTATGTTCTCATTACTTTCCTAACTTTATCTCTCTTTTTTTCATTATGATTTTTTAAATTCTTTTTATCAACTTGTCTTCTCTTCCATGTTGTTGAGATGTAGAACTTGCCCAATGCACATGTTGCATGTTGCTGGAATGCAGAATTGGCCCACTGCAACCTCTGCATGTATAGGAGGTAATCAATGGAGTCATCCTTTGTGTCCTGGGATGTTTCTTTCACAAAGCTTTTTTTTCCATTACTTGTATATTGTATGTAACAATGTCAAATTCTACAGAGTTTTGTTAAAAGATTGAAATAAATAGCGTGAAGAGAGTAATTACCCTTTTCTTTCAATAATTAAAAAGATTCAATGGAAAAAAATTATAAACTATTTATGGTAAATCATAGATGCCTCAAAGATGAACCACTTGAGTAGTCTCCATTCTCAGGTTAAAAAAAAAACATGTCTGTGATGTTGGTAAACACAACCAGAACAAAATATTTTATCTTCAAGTAACTTAAGTTCTACAAGTGCCTTTTTTTTTGTTTCTCTGAGACAAATTTTTTATATGTTGACTTGAATAAATATGTTATGATAATGTACCAGAAGAGAAAATCATGGATTCATTAAGCCTCAATGATGCCTATAGATGTGATGAGGTTGTACCAACTTCCAATCTCTGTGGTGGAAAGGTCATTTAAGGTACACCAAAGTGTGGGGTATTACAGACTGATGTAGCTCTACAATGATAACAAATAATCTGGACTTTCTACTTAATGTTACAGAATACATAGGGCAACACAAATTTTAGGCTCGATTCTTTTATATATAAAAAAATGCCAGTTTTTGGAACCCAATTTTGGGTCTAGATTTTGCACCTTTTTGGCCAGAGATCTAAGGCAGACTGGTCTGAACTGCAGGTGAACCAGGTGAACCTTTGCAAAAAAGAGGATAATTTTGGTGTAAAAAGTGGCATAACATGAAAATGAAGGTTCCAATAAGCAAAACAACCCAAAAAGAATACAACATCCAGCTAGACAAAAATCTCTTGAAAGCATATGTACTTGGATATATTCCGAATTAACCTTCAAAATACAATTCTTAACCCCATTTCAGGTGAAAGTGACAAAAACCTTTTGGGCTGAATGAATTAAGGGAATGTGGTTTATGCATCAAATTTTGACCCATGATTTTATATTTTTTAACATATTCTTTTATTTTATATACTGCTGACATAATTTTGACATCATTACCATTTTATCCCAAAATTACTTCATTTCCACGTTTATATTCTGAATTTATCTTCACAAGTTTTTTTCTTTTTGTCGGTGCTATGGTCACTACTGTGATCACATGCTGCTGAATCTATTTAGTACAAACATCCATCCTGTAACAAAAATGCCAGTTTATGGCAACTGGACCATAAATACCAAAATCCCTTACATCAACTGTTAAGAGTTTCTGTTGGTCTTAGTCTAATATACATTTCTTGTATGCCTTTTATATGTACATGTCTTGAGCTCTGTGGCAAATCAGCACAACCCTTACCATATAGTTCATAGTAAGTTTAGGTAATCCAAAAAAAAAATAAAAACAAAGATACACAAAGGACAAAATCCTTCAAACAGAGAGTCAACTGTTGAGGATGGAGTGGAGCTTTATTGCTTTTTTTAAACAAGAAACCATGCTATTTTAAAATGTCCAAGACATTCCCAGCTGGAACTGCAAAAAACTATCTGTGTCATCCTCTCCAAACAATTTAAAAAATTATTATTATTATAGCAGAAGTAGTACTGTTATTATTATTCTTAATATTAAAATTTACATGGATGCCGCTGAACATATTATTCTCATGGATGGTCATAGACAATGTTTTAAGCTTAAATCATGTGATGTAATTCTGTAATGTTAAGCTTAAAATAAAAATCGAACTTTATTTAGGTCTTGTTAATGTAAAGCTCATACCATATTTAGATTCTGGTATATGAAGTTCTTATAGTAAGCACAAAAAAACTTGAAAATAGTGAAGGGCAAACCATCTATGTAAAACAGGGGTACAACTCCTTCAAATTTTTGTTTGAAAATTGTGGAAATCAAAACCTGAACAAGATTTTTTTAAAAATGTCAAGTATCATAATATATCTGGTCTGAATCCATGAAGTTCCTTTAAAGTTACTCTGCAAAAATGAAATTGCAATTTAAGGTAATATTCCAGGCAAACAAGGGGCCATAATTCCATTTAGTTTAGTTGAAAAATGGTGAAAATTACAGCTGGCCTAGACCTTAATGTGAAACATCATATTAAATTTATTTTGAATCTCTGAAGTCCTTCAAAAGCTCATAAATTAATTATAATGTAAATAATGGTTAAGTTCAAGTCCAAAAGTGGTCACATGTCTCTAAAAGTTTGCTGGAAAATATTGAAAATTATACTGATCTAGACCAATTACATGTAAAAGTCTCAAAATTAATTTGGTTTAAGTCCAATAATTATTTCAAGAGTTAAGTCAGAGAAAAAAAAGTTATCACTGACTGAACCAAGACAGGATGGATGGACAGGTTTAGTAATATGGACCCAATCCACTTTTAGTGGCAAAATACAAATAAGTTATGGCTTGTGGGATAAATGGATGAACAAGGGTAACAGCTTTTTTGAGGAATTTCTTAGGAGCAATCTGTAGAACAAACAGTTATAAACCCTTATCTGTCAATGCATTATGTGCCAGCAGATTAAAGTTTCTGGTATTCACTGTTGGACATGACACTATATAATGAAAAATTATATAGTGCCCTATCCTATGGATAATTATTTGGGTTTAAATTTTACAAAACAAATACATGTATTCATTAAAATCTTTATTGAAATGCTTATTTCTAATACATCACAATCACACAATGTCAATTCTGCAGACCCTTCACTAACAAGTGTCCGTCCCCCTCCCTCTCTCTCTCTCTCTCTCTCTCTCTCTCTCTCTCTCTCTCTCTCTCTCTCTCTCTCTCTCTCTCTCTCTCTCTCAGAAAAATGTCCTATATGCAAATTAACAACAATTACTGGTAGGGTTTTTGCATAAAAATGTACTTGCATTCTATGTTATATTCCATCCCAACCTTTAAGAAATATCATCTGAAATCATCAACAATGTTGGTAAACAGTTAAGCAAAGAAATGAGAGTCAACAAAAGCATAAACTGTAACATTCATATTTAGTATTTAGAAAAATTCATATTTAGCATGTAATAATTTTTATATTTAGTATTTAATAACATTGATATTTAGTTTTCATTAACATTTATATAAAGTAATCAGTACCATTCATATTTAGTGTCAGTACATTCATATTTATTATTTAGCAACATTATATTAGCATTTTATAACATTTATATTAGCATTTAATAACATTTATATTAGCATTTAATAACATTTATATTTAGCATTTAGTAAGATTCATATATAGCATATAATAACATTCAATAAAAAAAGTTTGTCTGTCTTATACTAGTTAGCCAGCATGAAATTTGCAAACAAAACACTACTAAACAAAGTTGCACATGTCCCTAGGACTTTCCCTAACAACTCCTAAGAACTTCTCCTAATCTCATTCCTAAAGGGAAAATGCTGTCCACACCTGTTTGGGTACAGTTAATGACCTCACTGCCCTGTGGCACACCACCTAACACTGTCATGTGACTTGTCATTCAATCTCCACCCTGGGTGGTAAGATCACAAAGATTCAAGGTAGACAAGATTTATTACCAGTTAAATTTATCAAAACCAATTCTTTAGTTGACTGAAATACTGCTACTTTTTTATTTGGCAATATAATTAAAAAATGTGAAAATTTGTGAAGCTCGAGTTCCCATTTTATCCTTTAGTTATCATAATTTTTTGCCTTCCACAGTAGCATCTAGCTAAAGCATTTTGCCATAATCTAGATTAGGTCAGGTATGGGTAATTAGTTCTGTACTTGAGATTTTGTTATTAGTGGGGGTAATTTGAGGTAAGTGTGATTTATTATCCTGATTTCCTCCATCACTGATGATAACATTGTCCTGGCTGGAAGCAAATCTAACTGCAAATGAGAGCTATACAAGGTGTCCCAAATTTCTAAATTATTTATTTAATTTTCATCACTGAGAAATTTTAAAAAAAATATAAATTCTAATATGCAGACAATTAAGCAGATCATTTTAATATTTTCCAAAGGATTAATTGTGTACCATGGTCAAAGAATCTTTGAAGCCACCTAGCACTAAAATAAAGTTTCATGAACAATCAATGTAAATACATTTTCAAACTCATTAGATAATCAAACAAAACAAATCAGTACAAAAGAATGACAGTGCCAAGTTGAATCTTTTATGAGTACCCCCCTTATTGTCACAACAAACATATCTTATCACAACATGTAAAAATCCTTTCAAAATAAAATAATTTTCATCTGCATAAAAGAACCAATATTTATACTGAACAAAGTCAGATATTTCACATACAATTAACTGATACCTTAAAGAGCAATATGGATCAAGAATTCACTGATTTCCAACAATATCAATGAAAATTTCTAAACACCACATAAAAATAGAGCTAGGTAAAAATCCA
Organism: Potamilus streckersoni; assembly: GCA_016746295.1. Classification (NCBI taxonomy): domain Eukaryota; kingdom Metazoa; phylum Mollusca; class Bivalvia; order Unionida; family Unionidae; genus Potamilus; species Potamilus streckersoni. The sequence goes on from JAEAOA010001214.1 coordinate 963,866, forward strand.
AAACAATATAAAAATAGAGCTAGGTGAAAATCCAAAACAATATAAAAATAGAGCTAGGTGAAAATGGGATGAATCAGGTGGCCTAGTGGTTAAGCAATGGCCTAGTGGTTTGAGCATCCTCTTCAAATGTGGGGTGGTTGATGGTTCAAATCCTCACCTGAGTCATACCATACCAAAGACATAAAAATGGTACCAGAAGCTAAATTGCTTGCCACACTGCATTAAAAGGTTTGTGCTTGGTCTGGTTGCCTGGGGTCAAGATAATGTAAATGAGCAGACATGATGCTACATGTCTACAGCATGATGCCCCAGTGCTAGACATTACTATAAACTGTCAGAATGCAGACATCATACTGATGGCTGAACATTTTTTTAAAGCTACATTACAAATCCAAATCAAACACTCACAAAGGTGAAAATGGACAGCCACTCATGAACACTCTAGGCCAAAGTTTAATCTTAAATGCAGCTAACACAAATGTATATCTGCATTAGAATCATTGATAATAAATAGCAGGTAGAAATGAAACTGGGAATTAACACTGCAAATTTATTCTAGTCAAGTGATGCTATATGGCAAGCCGCTACAAAAACAACTCTATGAATTAATAACTTTTTAAACAATGACACAGAAGGCTGACAATTGAATTCAAATAAAGCCTTGTCAAGACACAGAAAGATGACAACTGAGTTCAAATAAAGCCTTGTCAAGATACAGAAGGATGACAATTGAGTTCAAATAAAGCCTTATCAAGACACAGAAGGCTGACAATTGAGTTCAAATAAAGCCTTGTCAAGACACAGAAGGCTGACAATCGAGTTCAAATAAAGCCTTGTCAAGACACAGAAGGCTGACAATTGAGTTCAAATAAAGCCTTGTCAAGACACAGAAGGCTGACAATTGAGTTCAAATAAAGCCTTGTCAAGACACAGAAGGCTGACAAATGAGTTAAATAAAGCCTTGTAAAAGACATAGAAGGCTGACAAATGAGCTAAATAAAGCCATGCCAAGACACGGAAGGCCGAAAATGGCTAATGCTTTGTTATGGCATAGATGGCTGACAAATTAATTAATGTTAAGACCTCAACATGACAAAGAAGGCTGACAAATTAATTAATGTTAAGACCTCAACATGACAAAGAAGGCTGACAAATGAATTCAGCTAAGACCTCATTTTGTCAGAAGACAAACAACTGAAGGCCAACCAGTGAATTTAGCAAAGGGTATGAAAAGATGATGTTGCTGATTCCTGAAATCAGCCAAGGCCTCATCTTTATTAGACTGCATAACAAATCTGGTTGAAGTAGAAAAATCCAAGGATATTATTATATGGAAACAAATTTAGATGGGTTTGAGTATGTACTGATCACTCCATAAAGCATCACTACAAAAAAACCTGCAAGACTACATTCAACTGACAGTGTAGTTAACCTGTGAATTTTAAAAATTGGATAAAAAAAATCTCACTTCCTATGATAAGAATGCAAATTCATAAGTTTTTTTATAATTCACTTCCCATTATCAAAGTGAACTTAATACTTACACATATTGGTGTATTGCATAAAGTAATACTGGAAGCTAGGAAAAAAGACCAAAAAAAAAGGATGATCTGCTGTATACAAGTCCACTGTAGTCTGCTGACCTTCAATAAAATGAATAACATTTTTCTGTAGAAAACATTGATTGCTTGTGCCATGAAAAATACAGTGATGACATAAGTCATCAATTATTGACATAAAGCAGTGACATTGTGTTAGCTTTTATGTATATACATGAGAACAACTTAAAATATTGATTTTATTAAGTAGCATGTCAGAAACTGAAAATAAAAATAACATAATCAGTTTGGTAAGTAGTATTCATCATTAAGAGCTACTACCCTTGAGATGACTAATTTCAAAGGATAATTTGCCAACTACTGCACACACACATCAAAAGCAATGGGGATCAAAATCTGTGCAATTCACTAATGGTTTTCTTTCTTGTTTTCCATCATTTGTATTTCCGTCTGTTGCTAAAAGTTCAGCTGTACGAGACGCCACACATACTGATGCTATATTTAAGCAACATGCAGCACGTTGAATTCTCTGTACTCACTGAACCTATCTCTTTATAATGGCATTGTCCTAACTGGTGCCATTGCTCTGGCTTCCATGATGTTTTTTTCCTTCAAAGAAGTAAAGTTCCAGATGCATATTTGTGCTTTTCACTGGAAGTAGGAGTGTAGAAAAAAACATTGTTGAGAAAAAGACATTGTAACAATGGTGATCTAGTTAATTGGATAAGGTATATTTGTAAAGGAAGACAATACTGATAAAATGCAACACTGACAAGATAGGTCTCAATACCAAGATGAATACCAAATGTGGATCCAATATTCAGCGGCCACTAATTTCACTAAATGATGATACCAGAAGCTAATAATCAAATTTGCAAACATCATACCAATACAGAGCTGCTTATAAAAGTTTTACTTAAATCCAACAAAAATAATTAGGGACATTACTGCATGAACAGAAGTATGGGTGGATCCAACAGCCAAGGGCAACAACTCTGATAAATGATGATGCATATGAAATGCTAAATTAAAGTGACTGGCTCTGAAAACCAGGGGTTATAGCACTCCTAAACAATGACACAGAGAGCTGATATATGAAACCAGCTAAGGTCTCATCAATATCAAGCTGTACACCAAATACTGAGGCAAAAGGTGTAGAAGACCAATAAAAATAATCAAGGGATTTTCGGTGCCAAAAAGAAAGTGGGTCAGTCCAATAATCAGAGGCTATAACTGTGCCAAATGATGATGTAGAAGACTGACAAAAACTCTGCCAAAGTTATCGCAAATACCAAGCTACACAACAATCTGGATCAAAACCAGAAGCAAAAGTAGGTGGATTTGAAAACCAGGGGCTATAACTCTGGTAAAAGATTATGCTAACATAGAACTCAACCTAGATATCATCACAATCAAGATGAATACCAAGCTTGGTTGAATTCTAATATTAATTAATGCAATTATTGTCTGGATACAAAAGTGTGTGATGGACAGATGAAAAAAAAATTAAAGTTTGAATGGATAGAACCAATTTAATGTCCCCAATTTTGTATAAAGAGTGGGGGAAACAATTAAATTGATAATCTTTGATAAGTCTCTTTGTTAGACTGACTCTGAGATGGCTGTGATCATATAACATGTAAGAAAATAATTTTAATGCATCCAGTCTATTTATCCTACAGACTACTGTTACTTCATCAAATGTATTTCATTGTTTTACTTATACAAGAAAGATTTGCTGGAAATTTGATTTGGTTTCTCAGTGTCTACAATAAATCTAGTATTTTTGTTATAGGGACAGTATCAAGCATGAATCAGCATTCAATAAATGTTGACCAGATAATTTATTATCTACAAGGTAATGCATATCAACATATCAATGAACCAGTGTACAACATGAATTTGAATGAACACTATAAACAAAGGTCAATAGTTCACATACAGTACCTGTAACAGAAATAAATATAAATATAATATACATAAAAATGGAAAATGGGTCACAGCAAAAAAAAATCAAAATCAGCAGGCAAATTATTTAAAATGACAATGTTTTGCTGGCAACCTATTTTTAATTTTATTTGATTTCTTCAAAAAATGGAGAGATTAATTTTCCTACCACTGATACAATCAGATTTATTTACTTTCTAAATGAACATATTAAATTAAGTTTTGGCACTATAAAAGAAAGTCATAATTATGAACAGTACTGAGGCCTAGTTTAAGGTGTCATCAATAAAAATTTTTGATTCTCTAAACTGTTATAATATCCTGAGAAAGTAATTAACCTAACCAAAATAAAGTCTACTTTAAGTTTTGACATTCAGTTATTCCTTTCTATATTAAAATCATATCAGGATACTTGTCACTTACCAATTCAAAGGCAACTGAACACTTGGGAATAATTAATTAAGTTTCTAAAAATAAGTATTTACTATGCTAAATTAGTTCCTACACTAAAGATCACCTATTAATTTAAATTATTTAAGTAATCATAGAGCAAGGCAAGACCTGTTTTTCCTTTTATGTCCAAACTTCAAAATGTACTTCAATGAACCAAAAGGAATTTATTTAATAAGATGATAAAATCTACATCGTGGTCTACCATTCAATCTAATCATTGATCAATTAATAGACTGAATAATCAAACAATCAATCAATCAATCATTAAAAAAGGATTAAGAGTAAAGTGTAAAATTTACTGTATAATCAAAATGTTTTTTTTAGTATAAAATCTGCTATGTCAGAACTGGGCAAATATTAACACAATCCTTCACCAAAAAACAAAATTATTTTTGAAAAATTCTTATAAATAATTTTTTTATGTATGTTCACACAATTTGTGACTAAAAAAGATATGAAACTAAAAAAAATTACAATAAAACTCTGTGCTTAACATTTTTTAGGAAATAATATTTTTATGTGGTAAATATTCAATATTATATAATTTTTTAAAAAAATCTAACAAGTCTATCATTTATGCAATTTATGCTTTTAAAAGGACATGGCTACCTTACTTGTACACTACAAATTGACTGTTCATGCTTTTTTTCAAACTTCATAACATAAATTAGACAAGAGGTAAGTTTACCTGCAGTACAAGCTTCCAAATGATATGATAGCCCCTGTTGACCATGTGGTCAGGTGCTCACCTTTACAGATCACCAATATCTCACCCCCTATGAGCAAGGGTTCAGGTCTCATCTCAACCAGCATGGGTGTTAGAAAGCTTGCCAGTTGCCACTTTTGTGTCAGTGGAACTTCCTGGGGTTTTCCCAGGTTCTTCCTCCTCCAAATATACTAACCACCATTAACAGTCAGTCTATCATGAGCTAAAAAATGCCACCAAACCCATAAAACCCACACAAAACAAATGGGATGACACACATTTTGCTCAAGGCAGAGTATAATTAAAGGTAATTCTCTGTGTCACTCTTAACTTGTTTAAGTTTTTTTTTATTGTTAACATGTTGAATCACCATTAGATCCATGTAAAGACATCTATAAGGCAAATATTAGGACCATAGAAGTGACAAATTTACCCACCATGATGTCTGCAAGCCAAGTGTCAAAATCAGGGCAAGTACTAGACTGGCATACTTATAAAAGAGGACTAGGTCCAGAAAAATAGCAGAATATACTTAGTGACTTCAGCCAGACATGAACATTCAGTACCAAGGGTTACATCATCATTAAAAGATTCTTCTCCTCCTTCCAAAGGAAAAAGAAATTCATTGTTGTAACTGTTGACATTTAAACTCCTGAAAATATGATGTGGGTTAAAGGAATAAAGTTTTTCCAAGCCTGAATATTTATCAAAGTTTCAAGGCAAGAAAATGCTGAGTGTTTTTATGCCTACCATATCTGGGGTCAAAAGAGAATAGGATTTGATAAAAAAAATATAATAGTTTTTAACTGGTTGAAAAATCACCTTTTCAGTGAAAGATTAATGTTGAGAAAAAAATCATAGAAAACAATTCCTAAAAAAAAATTACCTAGCTAGAGACAATTTCCTCAACAGCTATCATTAACAAGTTTTAAAAATCTGTTAAACAGATTATTTTATTCTTTTCTGAAAAGACAAGGCAATAGTGTCAGTCAATCCTGGAGTTGCCATTTAAGATACATATCACAGAATACATGTACCCTGTACCCAACCATCAGCCAAGTTTGGGTGATGAGTCTACAAACCCTTACATGTAGTGTAAAATTACAACTGGCTAACTCCACTACCTTGGTGATGATAACACATCTCACAGGTATAATTTTAGATTAAATAAACCAGGGTTCACCTGATGTCCAGATAGTTATTTTTGGCCTAGGACTTAGTTTTCAACTTATTTCACACCAGAAAGAGTTCCTGGTCACCTGTAGTCACCTTTTCCTTGCACTGGCCTGTGAGTGACCTATTTAGCTAGAATCTATCAAACCATAAAACTATATGGGGCCATATAATACTAATAGAAGGACCAAATCTGGAATCTACAGTCACATTGCCTCTTTTAACAGTGATTGAATTAGAGGTAGGATACACCCACATACCCTGCCCCCAACATCACCACAGAAAAGATAAGGATGCTATATGTGGAACTAAGTGGGTTGAACTGATGCCCAGGTCTTGGGAACCATGAGTATGAATGTACTCAATAACATAGGTTAATCATTCAGGTGCAAAAAAGTGTTCAGTCTAATGCCCATTTTTCACACTTCAAAAGCATCAATAATGAAATCTAGCCACTATTAAAGATGCTATTAAACAAGAACCAGTCCCATCAGTAGCTACATATTAAAAAGTCGCCCATATCCCCAAGAAGAAAATTGCCTCCAATCTGTAGAAATCCAGGCACTATTTCCAAAAAAATACACACACATTTTCTATAAGTACAAGACATTATATCTGAATTATTTGACATACTGCTAATATTGTTTATTTATCTAGCCACATTTTACTTATATAAAAGAAAACAAAAATTTGAAAAATCAAAATGGAGAATGATTAAATACTGTGAAAAAAAGAATTGCAACAAATAAAGAGCTACTAACTACATTATAGGCAAAATAAGAATAATCCAGTAATGGTAAAATTGTATTCAATATTATCTTGTATATTTAGAGCTTCCAAGCAATTTACATTAATTTCAATGTATCCTACAGTTTTAATGATATAAATTAGCTATTATTTTAAAGTGCCTCTCTTTTTAAAGTAATTTTCATATCCTCTTAATTTTCAAAGATTATCTATCCCTACAAATTGCAATTCTAATTTTTTTTTATCAGTTTTTGATATAGCAAACATTTTACCTTTCTTGACATTTTACAAATGTTAGGTGCAAGCACCTTCAAAATTAAAAATTAAATTAATTTATATACAATTATCTGAGCACCTTAAAGAAAGGAATTAATTACAGCATAACAGCTTCTTTCTTCTGATTAAAAGCCTGTCTAGCTTACAGCAAAGACCAAAACCTCCATTAACTTATCCAGTTTTGCTCTGTGTTACTGCCTTTGAATCTGACAACAGTAAAAATATGCTGTGAGTAAAAGAGAGACAAACAATTAAGTATTCATTTGTGGGCAAGGCAACAACTGCACATCAAACAAGTTAACTGGCACCAAGAACATGGTACTCTGGTGGGGGGTGTATTAACACAGATGAAATTCATTTTTTGCTGAAAAGTATAAGATATCAATTGCCTCTCTAGCTCAGGAAATGAGAGCTTAAATTAAGCAGTTTGGTGATCTTTAGTTCTTTGCATCTTTTCATTAATATTGAAGTCCATTCCTCATACCCTGTACATATTAATCTCTTTATTTTAAAAGTGTAATCAATTTATTCATGGTGAAGTTGCCATATAGTTCTTTTCAATGCATATAATTTATTCAATGTAGGTATTACCATGTAGTTCTTTTCACTTCATTATAACAAAGGAATTTTTGAAGTTATTTTACATAGCATATTAACATCTACTGAATATTTTCACACAAAAAGAAATCAAAGCAGATTTGTGTGATATCTTTTAGTAAAGTAATACAATACTGCCACCCTTAATTCCTGTAAAAAAAAATCATAAAATTTTAGTGTAGCTATTTATACTTCATACAACAATGCTTTATACTGCAGTAATTTACAATTTAATTATTTTAACTGCAGTAAAATGAACATATTTTCAAATGGTAATTTTGTCAAGTTTAGTTATTAATCATGTTCTATATAATTTTGTCAAGTTTAGTTATTAATCATGTTCTATATAATGAATCAACTGTGGAACTTACTTTGTAAAGTAAAAGATAAGCATTCAAATCTCAACATTTGCATGTCTTCAATCATTATTTATCTCCCCACCCCACACCAAAAAAACCCCAACATATTTCCCGACTGCTTTCCATTATGACACCAATAGTAAAATACTGGTTATACAAATCCTCCCAAACAAAGCGGCTTTAATGATGGGTGGAGTTCAAAATAGCAATGGTATTAATTTCAATTTACACAAAGTAACAAGACACACCCCTTACCCTACAGCTGCTACAATATGGTTGTTAGGTAGACAAATATATACAAAATGCTACTAGCAACATTGCTGTTGTGTAAAGTTATTTAAGTATCCCACTTAGAGAATTTTATTCCAGAAAAAAAAATTTCAAGATCTCCTTCCCACTTCATCTGTGTGTTCAGGGGTATAGATGTAGGCTCTTTTGCATGTCATAACTGACAAAAAATGGAAATAATCATTTTAAGGTTTTTCTGTCTTAAGTGGAACTGGTATTATTGAAAGATCTGAATGTTTATTAGTAACAATCTCAAGGAAGATAACCCATATAATCAATCTTCTTTATTGTCCCATGGTTAAAGTCTCAGCTTTACCAACAAGTGTATGTGAGAAAGCTTGCCAGTAGCCTCCAGTGTGTCAGTCATTCTTCCTCTACTAATATACTGACCACCATGTATATAGCCTATCATGTGCTGAAAAGGTGCTAAAATCCAGAAAACCAACCATTATGGGGTTTTTTTTGTTTTAGTTTGAACATCTGACTTTCTGTACACAAATCTTATTACCATTACCACTGTCCATTTCATCTAAGACAAAAGTATAGTCTTCTTAACATTTGTGTTATAAAAAAATTTGGAATTTTTTAAAAATGTTGGATTTTAACACTTTACACAATGAAAATGTTAAAAACATTGTTTAAAAACTATTTGCCAGTTACAGACCAACTTAAATTCTTCATACATTTTTAAATTTGTACAAAATTAAAATTATCAGCCTGAATATATGTAATTTTGTTAAATAGCAATCCTTTCTAAAGACAATCATAAGACTATTATTATTAAACTAGCAATTCTATAGCATTTATCCTCTTGAAAGAACATATATGAACCACAATTTAAATACTGCACTTGCATAATCAAGAAATAATTTTCAAAAGATATGAAATAGCTATAAGACCATTTAAAAAATTAAGAAAATTGATAGCAGTTTGTTTTCCACTAAAATTCCCTATTGAACATGTCAGACTCATCAAAAGCAATATTTCAATAATTATTTGAGATAAAAAAAGAAGCTTAATGCCATTACCATTATGCATGATGGAATGATTCCCACAGGGCAACCAAGGCATACAATTGTATCCAGCAACTTATTTTTTTTATAGCTGTTGCACTCAGTATCCAAATCAAATATAGGAAATATTGATCCAGTCTATGGACTGTGCCAGTACAGATACTGTAACATCCAATTAGGAATAAAATCTAGTGATTATGGTTGTAGGACCAATCAATAAGAACAATTATAACACTTATTTTGGGTAGCAAATTTCTATATTTGGAACAAATAAATTTTTTAAAATAAAAGAAATTCTTAATAAAACAAATTAATTTTTCTTGAAATAAATTTATGTGAATTACAAATTAAATCATCCATAAAATCAACCAGTTTATTAAATACAAAACATTCTAAGTTTTTGAAATAATTATATGTAAGTCTCTTCAGGAAATACTGTAAATTTTATTGCAAAATATTTTTTGAAAATGTTCCAAAAATATTAACTTCACAAGCATAGCTTATCATGTTAACAAATAGTAACACAACCAGGAAAAGACTCAATCATTGTGATTCGCTTTCACAAATTTCAACTGTATCAAGAAGAAAAGTAAGAATAAATTCTCCGAAGTTACCTAAAGTACAGACTGAATTCTAATATCTGTACTTCTGAGTACAATCACATCTATTTACTTCCTGTCTGTCCTGATTTCCAAGAAAGACAGAAACTTACCTTAAGTTTTCTGGAAAGATAAAAATACAGTTTAAATATATTGTCCCTTTCAGTTTCAGTGGTTTTATTCGAACTCTGCATAAAAATGCATTAGAATTCAATATGAGGCAGCCAAATTTTCTATCAGGGTATGCATTAACATGAAATTGTATTCTAACCAATATAATTGATTCTAGAATTTACTATAGGTACTTGTTTCCTGGATACTGATCTTTGGAACTACAAAATTCCCTCATTATAACACCATCAATAACCGACAGAGTATAATGCTTTATTGTGAGACTACCTTATAATAAAGTATATAATACATATAATTTATTACCACTTAACTAAACAGAACTCATGACCAAGTTCACATTGTAGAATTGTAATGAAGGGTATTATTAGTGCAGGAATGCTGTATTTATGGTCATACAAGTCATCCATAAATGTGAAAATGAATTTCAAATACATACCCAGTATTTCATTCCTTATCCTTTTAACTTGCAATTTGTCCAATGAAACTGAAAGGCTTACAGAACACAGTGTTATTAACAATCTGACTAATGCTGATCCATGCTTGACATGATCAAGAAACAAGGTCACATGATATATATTCACAAACATTGTAAATATTAGCCTGTAAATTACCAATTGGGTCCAGAGCCCTAAGTGGCCAAGTAGTCTAAAGCACTTACCATTATGGATCACTGCCATCTCATTTGTCTGCATGGGTTTGAGTCTCGGGCTTGGCCAATGTGGGTATGTGAGAAAAACTTGCCAGAAGCTTCTCATGGTTCTTTCCTGGGTATTCCCGGGTTCTTCCTCCACCATTTATGCTGGCTGCAGTGTATAGCCTATCTTGTGCTAAAAAATGGTGTTAAACCCTACAACAACAACCAATCAGGTCAATGATGATACCTGGATTATTATGAAATTATTGAAAATTAAAATCATATAACATTTATTAAAGAAAGCTGTTCAAATACCAATGCCAAAATTTCAAATTAAAGGATTACAATGGTCCATAAAGTATGCAAATATTAAAGAATGAATTGGTCACTAATTGGAAATAACAAGGAGAATGAAGAATGAATAGGCCACTAATTGGAAATAATAAGGAGAATGAAGAATAAAAGTGCAGACCACTACAGGTCATGGTGTACCATCGCTGAATTCCTTGTCGTCAGATGTTGGTGCCAGCTCTACAGACATCTTTACCTGACAGTATTAGAAAATGTATGCACACATCTAATGCTGTTAAGTAAGATGCCTCTGGAACTTGCGTAAAACCATACCCGTACGAATTAATCCGAAGAAATGTCAGGTACACTTCCTCTGTAGAGGTGGTGGTGATGGAAACAGTCGTGCTATACTATAAGTGCTTGGCTTGGCTTTGATGCTGAAGAACTCTGATGCGCAGGCGTCTACAGGTAGCATGCAGCTGATCCAAGGCATTGATTGCAGGTAAAGTTATGCAAAACATGTCATGGCCATGCAGAATGCAACAGAATGCTTGCTTATGGCAATGGAACACTGGTGAACTTCAGCAAAAAACAGAAGCAGTGTAGTGGTAGCAGTGTGAGTAAGCAAATTAAATGACAGCTCACACTTTTAAATAAAAATTATTGGTAAAACTTGTGGAGCTCCTCCACTGTGCGGTGCAGCATTAGAAACAAGCAGGTGAATCACAACATGAAAAGAAAATGCTAAAAACAAATGTTATCTGTCTCATATTCAACACATGATGCATCTTCAAGAATCAAAAATGATTTTTTTAAAACAATCTAGCACTGTCCCAACATGAAACAATATTTTTTTGGTGTTTTTAAGGATTTATAGTATTAAATACAGGAGAGAAATCATATTTTTTAAATTCACAAAATCATTCCTGCTCAGTTTAACCTCTTTCCAAAGGTATCACAAATGCTCCAGTGTCAGTCAATTTTCATTAGAAAATTATTAAATCCACACAAAAAACATTTGGCATTACATTACCTCAATAAAAGAAATTTTTAAAAAAATAAAAAGCAGAGCATGAAAACAATGAATTTTTATCCTGGATAAATTCATTACGACATAAATAAATACATTGCTCAGTTTTTAATATTCCTTTTCAATAGTCACATGAGATGAACATTCCTTAGTGGACAGGTAAAACATTTTCAGAATAGCGAAGGTGTTGGGAGTAGATCAGTTGTCATCCAATTAAACTAAGGCCATGTTGTGGATAAAATAGCTATTCATGTCTTGTCTAGTTTTTTTTCTGCTTTCAACATGGGCTAAGTGTGACACATCCATATATAATCCAATCCCAAACTGGATTGCCAGCAACTTTGATTTGTAGAGACAAATTTCTGGTCATAAGCCACTGAACAAACCCACCCATGTGAATCAACAAGCAATTCAGGCCAAATCCAAAACTTCTCTCTTTGAAGATGAAAGCTTTGTTAGTTCAGCTAGATAATATCTGCCATAGAATGTTCTTACTAATGCATACAGCCTGTTGAAGTGGTTTTCTGACTCATCCAAATAAAGCTTGTTGAACAACTACACATATTCAACTTCTATATATTTAGCAAAAGCTTCTCCAGGCTCCAGGTGTGAGCTAGTATCCAGCAAGCTAAACCTAAAATCCCTTTACATTTCAGTGGATTTGATAGGCAATACATGTAGGTGCTAAGAAATCGTCAAATACTCTGTTCTGGGCACAAACTTTCATTTGCCAATCTACTAAGCTTCATTACAATAACCTGAATAACACACATCAACACCATGCAGTGTCTCTCTGTACCTGTGTGTCCACCTGTTAAGTACAGGTAACTTCCTCCAGCAGTGCAGGTATAGGTGTGAGAAATTTATCTACATTTTATCTAAAGTCCATGCTCCCTTTTCTTTGCCAAGTCACTAAAGACCCAGTGTGAACTTCAATTATCTGACATTCTGACACAAACCGACTCTCCCTGTCAATGATTAAGTAAAGTTATAGACACAGCAATCCCACACTATCTATCCACAAACTCTGTACAAAATGCATAGACCTTCCTACTACCTGAGCACTACCTGTGATTTTCCACCTACCTTGACTACACTGACCTACAATAGCCAATCAAATGCTTACAAATTAGCCTCTGACAAAGAGGCTCCTATAACAGGTATAATCAATCAAACAGCAGAAGGTAGCTACACACAGTGAGTATAAAAAGCCCACCAATATGTGGTAAGTAATAGATCCCATATCCTGATGTCCTTAAAAAATGGGTGGAGTCGAATGTCTGAAAGATACTCAACTACACACCACAACCAGTGAAGTGAAAAGCACAATGCCATTATAATATCTTCTCCATTATCTAATTTTAATAAACCTTACATCCTGTAAAACCAATCCTTAAAAGGGAGCTAGCTGCCTGGTCTAAATTATGAATGTGGGTGTTATAAATATCAATGAATTCAGACACTGATGTAAGCCTTGCTTTTTTTTGTGACTCACTAATGATCATGTGATATGGGAATGTAACAGCATAAAGTACAATTTTCATCCACCAAGTGGACCTTAAATTTAAGTAAAAAATAGTAATATATTTCTGAAAAAGTTTCCTTTTACCTACAAAATCTATAATGTCATTTAGAAAGCATACTGAAAAGGGACTATGATGCACAAATGGGTGAATAAATATTTACTGTGATTTAGGTAACTATCCCCTTTAGCTAAATGTAAATTTTACATCCTTATACTATATAGGTATTTTACGAAAAAGATATAGCAATTTAAATGGAATGTATGGAGATACAGTACTTCTGTTGGTGAAATAACATAAAAACTCACTTATAAGTTCAAGCTACACAGACCCATATCATACAGTCACATAATGAACTGGTAGATTTGGGTCTATGGAATTAGGAGTAATCAGCAGAATACAAACCCTGATCTTTGTGTATTATCCGATGGCAAACCACAGACACAATGTTATCTGCAGTTAAACTTAATTGTGAGCATATTGGGTACGTGTTCCCACAATACAAAAATTGCTACAATTACAATAAAATCAAATCAGGTCATCCACGTATGTATACCAAATTTTATTTGTGCACATCACATGATTCTTGCTAAACGTTTTGTAATGATGTCTGTTTAAACATGGCTAATTACATGCATCACAAAACATGATGAAGAATGTGATGTCAAAACACCTATTTCTCAGTTTTTTTTCTATATTTGCTTCTAAAAAGTCAGACATTAATAGTGGGGGGATTTTTTTCTTTCTTTCAAACATTAAAAACAAAATATTTTCCTAGATAAAATGTAGAATACAAAATAAAAATTTTTTTTTTACTACTTTCAAAACCTGATGAAAGTGGTACTCCTGTCTGGCCAAGTACACAAATTCCCATATATTCATAAATAACTAGTAATTACCTTTACAGAAAAAGGTTTACTTGATCAAATGCTTTTAGTTATTTCCCTAGGTGGTTGATTTGTAGAAAACTTCAACTACATTTACTCCTTGGTTGTCAATTTGTATGTATTCCACCTTGATCAACAATGTACAGGGATTTGAATACATACATCTTTTCATATGAACATTTTTTTCTCTAAAAGAAAGAAGAGACATATAAAAATAAAAAAGACTGATTCATACGTCTGATAGATGTCATGATAGGGTGTTAGTTTGTATGTACAAATATACCATATGTTTTGGCACACAAGTAGAGTCCGACTGCAAACAACACTGATCATGATTTGCCATTGCACAATTCGCTGGCAGATCAGGGTCTAAGAAGTGATTATTCCTAACAAACTGCACTGACTCAGATCTGCCAGAGCATTATGTGATGGCAGACCTGGGTCTGTGTGGTTTGGAGTTTGACTATATACCATACAGTAGTACTTCTACATTTATATGCTTGTCTTTCCCTATTCAAAGTCTTCAAGGTTTCAAGATTGTAGAGCTAAAAAAAAAAAAAAACAAACAAACAAAACAAGTATTCATGTACATTATCCATGAAACTAGGAATCATTGGACATGATATGATGATATAAAAACTTTCTTTGTTCTGTGACTAATTAAAATATCCAAAGAGTGCATCATAAAGGTTGCATAGTAATGTGCAAACAAATTAATTCCTTGCTTAGGACAGGTCATAGCTCTGTACCCATCAATCAATATTCATCATTTATTTTTATTATCTTGGGGTTCTGAAGCTCAAGTCTAGTGTCTCTCTCAAAAGCCTTATTCATATAGAGCAATAAAAGAAGGGACTTTTGGGGGAAATAGTGATGGCAGTTTTCAATTAACCATACATCTCAGATGAAATTTTTCTTTTCAAGAATTTTTAGAGATCAAAGATCATTTTCACTTTACCAATAATTGTTTAAAATATTTCTAATTTAAGGTCTTATAAGGTTTTTGTTAAGGCAAAGAACTGCAGATTAAGAACTAGTAAAATAAAGATAACTTTCTCCCCAAAATATATATTTATACAAACAACATTCAACCAATACAGAATCAATGTTCTTTTAACTCATAGAATAAATCCACAAATCATCAATGAAACCTGAAACTTAAAAGAAAGCAAAATAAAACAAGTTTTCTAAAAATTGTTATATGCATCATAATTTTATTCTGATTTGCAAAAGAAAATCCACAAAAATTACCTACTAATCCCTATTCCAAATGTTTAAAGGTCAGCCAGTCTGAGAGAACGCAATGATTGCATGCAAGTTTTACAGCACAATGACAAACAGAAAATGTTTGAAGGAATTCCAGTTTCAAACTTTAATCACTTACAAATTACTGCTTTGAGTTACACAGATTAGATGAACATAAATTGTGACAAATCTGCCTGACAAATACTGAAGCAATTCAAAGGGAAATCATTTCAAATATACCAGTAATATTGCCACCAACTCAGTTCTATGGTTTTGCAGTCAATTACTGGAAAGCCTGTAAGAACAATATTTCAGTTAGTCTGACACTTGAGATCTGGTAAAGCGAGTGACATCAAGAAGTCTTGAACATATGCTTCTAACTGTGTGAATTAATTTTTCATTTCTTTGAGAAATCAAAAGATGAATGCAACAAATACTTTTTTATTGCTGAATTCCATCTGCTTGATACTTGGCAGTGAAAAGGGAAATCCCACCGAAGGCTCTGCTTGTTTGCTCCTGATAAGGCACTGTGAGGGAATATGCAATTGATAACAAGGCTTTGTCCCTGATAACCGACAGAAATGGTGCAAACAACCATTAAATTTTTATATGTACTTGGTTGAAGTGGGGGGGGAGGAAAGGATCAACTTGAAGTCAAGTAAATTGCTGAGATAGTTTTGAAAAGCCAAATCAAACTTTTGCCATGGTTTAGTCCAATACTGAAACTGAACTTTACAAGGGAGCTAACCTTCAGTCCACACTGACTCTTGTCACATGTAGCTAAAACATGTCATATATTATCAGGATTGAACAGACTTTGGTTAAACCATATTAAAATTAAATTTTCAAACAACATTAGTATTAAAGATAAGCAATACATATATATAACCACATCAACACACTTTATTTGAAACTGCCTTGAATAATTGTACTCTTCATGCTGACAGAGTTACTGTTCCTAGCAAGCTGACTCAATTGACCAATCAGATAGTATGTTATATGTGATGGGTGTTCAATACAACAACTTCCAAGATGCCCACATGCATTGATTCAGAAGGCAATTTGTATGTGAATGTTTTCAATTGTGGAAACTACTAGATCTTGTTTCAGCAAGCTACATATGACCAAGGCCAATACTGGATGAAGTAGATTGATGACTCCTGGCTAGGATTGTGCTAATTCAGAAGGTTCTTTCTATTATCAACTCTACAGCATGTTTATTTTTAAACTATTATTAATTCTATATATAACTTTAAACTCTACTATTAATTAATTATTAATTTATTATCAACTCTACTGCATGTATAGTGATTTAATGAAAATTTCATAAATGCAAAAAAACACTCCAACACTAATGCTACTGTACATTGTACATTCTGAGGCTCATGTGTGTAAAAGAGAAAGATTACATGCAAAACAGTTATTATAGTGACAGTTAAAGTTTTTAAGGTACAAAAATTTAACAAAGTACACAAATGTTGAGCTTGCAAATATGATATAAAATATCATTCATCTGTTTCATTTTGCCATGACTGTTTAAGAAATCACCAATTCAGAATCACACATTCTGGAATAGACCCCAAAGAAGAGAGATCTTGGATCAATTACACATCTATGACACTGTGATGAGGTAGGTACTGGATCAATCTGGATCCTAGAATAGACCATGCAATAAGTACTGGATCAACTACAAATCCTGGAATAGACCCTATTACACATTCTGGAATAGACCCTGTGATGAAGTAGTGGATAAATCAAACACCCAATAGTAGACTTTAAGATGAGGTACTAGATTGCATGTATTCACATATCTTATAAAGACCCTGTGATGAAGTAGTGGATAAATCAAACACCCAATAGTAAACCTTAAGATGAGGTACTAGATTATTCACATAATTTAGGTAGACTGTGATGAAGTAGTGGATAAATCAAACACCCAATAGTAGACTTTAAGATGAGGTACTAGATTGCATGTATTCACATATCTTATGAAGACCCTGTGATGAAGTAGTGGATAAATCAAACACCCAATAGTAGACCCTAAGATGAGGTACTAGATTATTCACATAATTTAGGTAGACTCTGTGGTAAGGTAGTGGATAAATCAAACACCCAATAGTAGACTTTAAGATGAGGTACTAGATTGCATGTATTCACATATCTTATGAAGACCCTGTCATTATTAACAAAGAGAAAGCTGCCCTCTAACTATATGGTGTTCATTTTTATACAGATCTGAGGGTATTTTTTTCATTTATATTGGTACCAAATTCTGTCTAAGTATATTCACTTTATAGAAACAGCAAGAAGGCCCTCACAAATGGCAACACCAGCACTATAGGAGTTACAGCATTCAAGACAAACATTATGGATGGTTATCACCATAATGAAGGCATTCTAAATGATGAAACACCATCAATCACTGGTACAATAGGCAGGACACAACAATTTGATTAATTTATAAGGATTCTATACAAATTTAACACTCCTATAGATTGCTATATTATGTTTAACACCAAAGAACATGTTTTGGGAAACAAGAATAAATTATTTGATAATATATACATATACAGTTATGTTGGGGGAGGGGGGCGAACAAATTCTTCCCATTACAGTATCATTTATCATTGACAATAGGGAGCAAGTTTGTTAGAAATAAATCAAGTGCAAATCACCTGAAAAAAGAATGCTATATTAATAATATTCAGAGTCCCTGGAAGCGGCGTTTGCTTTAATGACAATACAAATTTCATGGAATTCAAGGTAAGACCACACCATTTATGAAACTGCCAGTCTTATATTTTTAGGAAATAAAATGATTTCAAAATCAGCTGCTGTGGCAGTCATATTAATTGGCAGCAAGATGGATGTCACTTTCATTTTGAAAAATTCGTGTCAAACCAACAAGACTTTCAATATGGCTGCTGTGGTTACGCCATAAAAGATATCAAATCAACACCATATTCATTTAAGAGCAGCTAAACATCAATGGCCAAAAAATTATGTCAACAAAACGATCCATCTGATAAGAATACCAATAACAAGCTTTTCAAAATAGCCAACAGTGCAGCCATATTGGATTTAAGATTGTCACCAATTTCATTTAGAACCAACTAGATGTAAGGAGTCTTCTCTATGTTAATACTACTATTACTGAAAAGTAGCAAAGCAATATTTTCAATATGGTTGCCATACAGATTGGCATCATATTTATTTAGGAGCTGGTAGACTTATAATCCACCCATAAGGAATAGTGATAACAAGATTTTCAAGATGGTTGCCATGGTAGGTATAATGGATGATAGATCATCACCATTCTCATTCAGAACCAACTAGATTTTATAAAAAAAAATCCTTCAATGAAAATCTAATACTGACATATAACAATTCTTTTAATGAAAATACCATATTAATATGACCATCTACTGTATTAAGGGACTCACAATAAAAAGAAAGATGGCTGCTGTGGCAGCCATGTTGAATGTCAGACTGGCACCTTTTTTTTTAATTTCAAGTCTTTAAATGAAACCCTATATAGTAGATATGACCATCCACTCTGGAGGAATAATGATAAAGAAGATATTCCAAATGATCACTTTGTGGTGCTTTATGTATGTAACAAATACATTAGTTCCAAAAAACTGTGTCATCCTATATAAACAAAGATTGTTAAAGAAGTACAGTAACAGCCACAAAAATACAGTAAGGCAATACTCATAACTGTATGAAATTATTACATAAATTAAACTTAGATTCCCACCCACACATGAATAATATTAACTCCCTTCTCAACTATCTTCTTATCTAGTAAGGATTACCCTTGAGCTACTTATCTGAAAAAAGCTCTCTTTTAAAACAGCTTCAATCAAAGGCTAATATTAGGGCATTCTTTTTGGATCCTGTTTGAAACCCAACACGAAGAAACTTCAAGTAGGTAATAAGATAAAGTTTTTAAGTTCCATGTCTGTAATGGTATTTGCTCCATTTATCACCTGACTAAAAATCAAATTGACATAACTAAGTCCAGTTTTAATATCCTAAGAAGCAAACTTTGTACTCTCACTTGCCAAGAAAATGTCGCTACACTTCCAAAGGAATGTGACACTGTGCATAAACTCCCTGTAAAGGAAAAATAACAATGAAGCCTTTATTTAGATTAGTTATACTGAAATTAGTGATTTTATCCCCACAAAATAGAGTAACTTAACTCAAAGTAGTAAGAATTTTATATATTTTTTTAAATCTTGATAAATTAAACATTTACAATTTATAAAAAATCATATTTTACCATCAAACTGATACATTTTCATAAGAAGTATTCCACAGAATAATAATAATAATAATAATAATAATAATAATAATAATAATAATAATAATAATAATAATAATCTATGATGAACTTCAAATTCCATCACTTATATAATAGTATCTGAGAAACTAAGCTAAATTAAAAAATTGATATGGATGCTGACACCCACAGAAAAGCGATCCCAATTGTCTCACAGTTGAGACAAAAATTGATTAATGAAACAAAATACCTTCATTAATGGTCAAACACAAAAGGTTTCTGTATGCACTTAAATTTTGTCCTCAAAACTTTCAAAACCCTATATCAATTGTTCCTATGGAATTGTATTGCAAAATTCACCAATTATTTCATGTAAGCTCACTAAAGTCTGAGCTAACATCCATCCCCACCCCACCCCAACCCCCACAGTTCAAAAAGTGACAGCTGTGGAATAAACTACAGGTAAGTCACTTAACACAAAAAAAATGGTTTGTGACCATATTTTTGTCTTAATACTTCATTTAAATTGCCAAAACTTTTTGCCCACCACACACAGGCTGGTTCCATAGCTGATAACATTGGTAGTTGCCTTTAACCATTTGACTTTTAAAAACAGGGGTACTACACAGAAATGTATTTTAAGATTTTTATGAAGCAATAAGCAATAGTGTTTGGCTAGTATTCATTCCTGAAAGCAATTTAAAAAATAATATCTCTTGTTACAAAAATTACTACAAAGCCTCCATTGTTTTGAACACATTCCAGCAACAACAGACACGTTCTAACAACTACTAAAACAATTACTCATTATATTTGAAACCTTTTACCTTTGTTATCTTCCAACAAAATGCACTTACATGTACATGTACTGATTCCATTCCAATAAACAAGAACACTTAGAAAATGTTAAACCAAGGTGTTGAAGAATAATTTTGTCATGTTTTAAATTTTTTTTAGAACCACACTGTCTGCATCAGGCCATTTCAAGTCCCCTCTAACTATGAACAATAAGCTCACACCCTGTTATGAGAGGCATTGCCACCTTTCAAAGGCCCATCCATCCTTAGGTTTTATAAAGTACTTGTGTTTGGAGAAGTACTTATCTCAGCCTGGTGTCCCTATACCACAGTTTTCATATATCTCTTGTTCAAACAATCCCTGTCTTCTAAGAATGAAATGAACACTAGTGCAGTCAATGACAGTCCATCATACCTTTGTTCCACTGACAACAGTCAGTTACTGTTAGAGTACTTGAACAAGAATAAAACCATGGCAATACCAATGAAAACTTGTAAACTTCATAGTGTTTACCCCACAGTGTTACCTAGTAACTAAGATAAACTCACATTATATGCATTAGACTGCTGATCCATATTTTTTGTTGCTAAGGCAACAAAATCTCCAAGAGCTTCCACACCATTATGAACTCAATTTGAAGTATGGCCCTCATTAGCTAATCTCTCACAATGTGTGATTTAGCTTTAATAAGCTTGCACTAATGCCATCAAAAGGTTGCAGAAAATTTCCATAATTCAAGCTCACTGATGATAGATAAGAACTATAAAGAGAATCTGTAATTAAAAGCAGTCTCATATTTTTTTTACCTAAGCTTTGTATCTAATGAACAGAACATTTAAATTTAGGTATATTATGAGTCATTGCATCAAAAGACAGATAATTTTGAAATATCAGCAGTTAGACCACATGCATGCAAAGGAATAGAAAACATTCTGCACTTTTAAAACTGCCATCAAAATGATTACAGTCAGATATTTATTAACTATAGTAATGCATGTTTATGACAAACACATACATTTTGCCCATTCATGGATGTAAAATACTAGAACTTCAAATTTATCCCTGCAGGCTCTAAGATGTGGGAATGGCCTGTTGTACCGTCGTAAATGGTCAACATTTTGAAAAGAAATTTAAATGACTTATACATTGCTCTGCAAGCTGAAATTGGTGGAAATTCATCATTCAAAATATTTGACCAAAAACACATCTTTTTCTAGAATGGCTCATGGCAACAGAACCTCTGTCCTAAATTTTAAAACTTATAGCCACCGTTAACTGGATTTCAGTGACTTTAGACTTATCCCTTTTCTTTAGATTTCTTTCAGCCAGAATGAAAATACTCATGTTTTATAAAATCAAAACTTGTTACCTTAAATAAATACATCAATATAAATGTGCAAAAAGATATTGCACTTTTAATATATACATAACAGATTTTACCAAGGAGGTAAAGTGAGAATGAATTAGGTTTGGTAAACTTGTAATGAATTTAGCACTGAAACTACTATGTAATATAGCATTTACACAATGTCTGGCATTTGAAATGACCTTCACAAAATAACTGGCATGTGGAAATAACCATCATACAATAACTGGTATGGGAAATGACCTTCAATTATTTCAACTTGATTTTCATATCTTTACACCTGATCTATATGTGCAACTTGCTAACTATAGAAATTGGCAATAAAAATACCTTACAAAGACATTACAGTATAGAAATTGGCACTCAAAATCCATATATCAACAGCACTGACATCACAGTATAGAAATTGGCAATCAAAATACCTAGCAACAGCACTAACATTATAGGATAGAAATTGGCAATAAAAATACCTTACAAAGACATTACATTATAGAAATTGGCATTCAAAATCCATAGCAACAGCACTGACATCACAGTATAGAAATTGGCAATCAAAATACCTAGCAACAGCATTGACATTACAGTATAGAAATTGACAACCAAAATACCTAGCAACAGCACTGACATTATAGTATAAAAATTGGCAACCAAAATACCTAGCAACAGAACTAACATTATAGTATAGAAATTGGCAATCAAAATACCTAGCAACAGCACAGACATTATATTATAGAAATTGGCAATCAAAATACCTAGCAACAGCACTAACATTATAGTATAGAAATTGGCAATCAAAATACCTAGCAACAGCACTAACATTATAGTATAGAAATTGGCAATCAAAATACCTAGCAACAGCACTAACATTATAGTATAGAAATTGGCAATCAAAATACCTAGCAACAGCACTAACATTATAGTATAGAAATTGGCAATCAAAATACCTAGCAACAGCACTAACATTACAGTCAAGAAAACTATACTGAATCTTTAATACACCAGATGAGGCTGTTTAAGGATCTGTCAGCATGTAAACAAACTGCTTGACAAAGTAACTAATTTTATTAAATGTAGAATGTTACTTTAAATTTAGTATTTACCAAAGTTTTGCTTTTAGCACTTTTGTGAGGAACAATTTCATGAATTTTTTCTCCTCAATTAATAACTTTCCCAACGTAAAGGATTTTGCCATATTTTAAGGTTCTTTGCCTGCAAAAGCTATCCATACATGTGGCACTGCAAAGCATATTCCAGTTATTTGACAATTTAGCCTATTCCAGTTCTTTGACACTGTTCAACCTATTCCATTTATGTGACACTGCTTAGACTATTCCAGTTATGTGACAAGGTGACTGTCAATTGAAAGTGACTAAAAGTTTTGCTAGTTGTTAAAAAGTTTGGATTCAATTCTGGATATACTTTGATTTCATATGATAAGGTATACAGAGTAACATTATTTCAGAGTATCATAAGAAAATTTTAAGTAAATATAAATTGTTTACAGTTATCTTACAATAATGAAAAGCTGTGAATTCTCAGAGTAGACTGCAGAATTTAGAAGGGCCTATAAATGGGTTTCTCATGTATCTCCATACAATCAAATCATCTTCATTAATCACTATGTAGTTTAACATCACCACTGATTTAAATCATTTCTAAAATGAAATCAACAGGCTAACATATTACCAATAGACTGGTTGCAACTTAAATGTGTCCCTATATCCAGCATGGTAACTTCTATAGCCCAGACAAATCAATCGACTAATGTATCACCATTTAAAACTGGCTGCAATTGTCACAACTATATATCAGGCATGGTAACTTTCAAACAATCAATATAATATCTTTACAACTGTTGTGTGGATTTGAAAAATATATTTTTTGAACACATACTATATGTATATTAATTCAAGGTACATATTAAAGTTCATTTTCCTTTAACAAGTGAGAATCAAAATGGAAAAATTTTTATATTAATTTGCAATTAATGATTCCACTCTTCATCTCCAACAACATGAAAAGTATGGAATCCTCTTAAGTCATTTTTTTCTAACTTATTTTGTATTTTCACCCATATACATTTAACTTGCACGAACTCTTTTTGCCATTCATATTCCTTCCAATTAGGAAATGTAAAAGATGCACATTATACAAAAATTGAACTAGAAAACTATAAAGTTCTAGAAAAAGTGACATTACTTTGTAACATATTAGCTCAGGATCTATAAGCCTTCTACATATGTCATCAGTAAAATTTATCATACTGAGCAATATCTAAGGTAATCCAAGATTAACTGAACTATCAACTTTATAATCCTGACTGACTTCAATTAATTTAATTTTTTTTTTCTCATCAACTAACATGAGACACAAAATGTAAAAATAACTAAATACTTTAGCTTAATTAAGTTTTTGATTGCATTTTCTTTCTCTCCTGTCCTCCAAAAATAAAGAAAATTCACATGGGGGGTTTTATTCACAAAATTACATCCAGCTTTCTATGCTATTTATGAAATAGGAAGTATACTATCTTTACAATGTCTCAATTGTATGTAAATCTGTCAATGACTGGTCAATTCCATGTTACCTACATGTACCACTGAAAATATTTCAAAACTTCTAATTACCTGGACTAAACAGGGTCTGTTTATTCATCAGTCCTCCACAAGATTCTGATGACCTGTACACTCAATACTGGACCTGTCATCTGCATACCTGTCTTCAATACTGAACTAATTTAAGAGGTATCTCTCCTATCCTACAAAAGGTCTCAAGGTAAACCTGACAATAGTAGAGGCTACCCAAAGGGAAACTAAAATATAACAAAGACACAACCTTGTTTAAGATGGCTGGTGTTGGTTGGTTGGTTTTAAACATCAATTTCAAAGGAGATTTGAAAATGAGAGACATAATTTCTGAGAAGAAAGAGATAGGAATATCAACCAAAAATATCAGTGAATAGGTGGAAGACAGAACAGCAATTGCTGAAACAGTATTTTCTGCTAGAAACAAAAGTCATGAAAATTGTATACAGGTAAGGGGAAAAATAATAATAATATTCATATTTTACTGGGAATTCAAATAGAAACAAGTCAGAACCCAGCTCTTTCTGCCAAGAAGCTGTGATGAACACCAACCCCCTGCTAATCCAAATACTTTGATTTCCATCCCTATCAGATGGATTAACAATTACTGTGAATTTACTATTTTTCATGAGACACTAATATATTTTGAAGACCTTCTTTTTTGTTTGTCCAATTAATGAAATTAAATGGATGTACTGCTGGACATCTAATTCTTCTCAAAGCCACAAAATTAGTTCATGGTAATCTGGAGAAAGATTCGCTTAAAAAAATTATACACATAATCTGCTCCAAGAAATTAATGTCAAAACCGAACCTCAGTGCAAAAATTATTTACCAGAAGAAATTAACCTGCAAACAATGGTTTGTCTGTGTCAACAATCAATACCTAATGCAATCATAACATCAAAAAAAAAAAATGGCTGGCAACAAACAGTCTATTGCTCAACTTGTACATACCATTTAACCAATAATCATTTAAAGTATATCATCTGAACATATATGTTGCCTGCCTGTGTTCTGATATTATAAACCAATCAGACATTATGTTTGATGTTGGCTATGGAAATAGGATGCATGTCAATAAAATTTACATTTGCAGTACCATATTACATCTTTAATGTAGCCATATACAAGAGATATCATCAATGCTACAGAACTGTATATGCTTAGTGGGACAGTTTAAAGCTTTAAAAAAAATAATTTCAGCAATGTAGCTGGTTTTTGCATGCAACAATAAAAAAATATTTAATTTTTCTAAAGAAAAATGAGCTAGTATATCTAAATATTTCTCGACCAGTGCGACCTCCATTAGCGGTCAAATCCACAAACATCCTCTCTTCTCCAGCCAGATCTATTTACCCATCTCCTAAGTTTACCTAGCTCTGGTGGTAGAGCACTGGACTCTAATGCAAGGACCAAAGGTTCAATAACCATAATGACCAGCCCATCAGATGTGACTCAATGTGTCTTATGGAAGGCATTTACTAAGTGGCATGGCAACTGTTCACGAAACACCTACAGCTACAGTGGTGGGGTAGGGGAACCATGAAATAACTTCTTTTACTGGATACAGGAAAGGAGTCCCCAAAAATTATTTCTTGGGTGGGGATGCAATATCTTGCTATGCCAATTTAACACCCATTTAATCTGCATATTAAAATCAATGATGAACTAAAAGTGCAACAACCTACCCATTGAAACAGATTAAAAATTAACCATAAATTTCACCCACTTGACATGCTTAGATCCAAAACTAAAGTGTACCACATAAGAAAGTATGACTAAGCATAAAACTGCATCGACTGGTAATAGTGAAATTGGAAACTTTCAAAAGGGTCGCACATAACAAATAATTGTCCCAAAACCATGAATAATTATACCAATTGCTGTAATCACTGTAGACAAGAAAGCTATTCTCTCATTTCTGTTCCACTAAAATATTCCCCTGAACAGGAACTTGTAATTTTATATAATGGTAATCTAACAACATTTGCAAACTGGTTAAACAAATTACTCCCTGTATCTTTAAGTACATGAGGGACACTTTAAGTAACTTGCTCAAAACACTGTACTAGTAACCGGCAACAACTGTATCTTCACAATCTGATCTTTGCCGACAAATCAGCATACCATTTCCTATAAACCATGGTCTTTCTTCTTTTAAAAAAATTAAAAATTGAAAATTGCATGAAAACTGGCTGAAGGTTTATGAAGTTAATAAGATTTGTTACTATATTTTGTAATGTATTAAAAGCTTCAATGGTGGCTAACTGTGATAAGGTGATGATCTCAAATAGAAGGATTCAAACTATGATTAGATAAAGATTCAAAACTAACTGGGTAATTAGATGTCTGTTCTCCAGCAGTTCTAACTGAAAATGCTTTCATATTGCTGCTCATCAAAACCAACTGTTTGACAAACTAATAATATCTTCACATGATTTGAATGAAAATAAATATTTACTCAACACAAAATCATATTTTCATTTGTGCTTTCTTCCATCTCAATTTCAACTGTCTTAATTTTTTTTTCTCTCAATAAATTATTTAATATACAAATTATTTAGACAGATGGTAGAGGAATTCCTTTCATACTCTTGGAATACAATGTGCTGAAAACGAATCCCAACACAAATATATTTTTCTACATTAAATTCATCATTCATATATACAGCACATGTTTAACCTTAACTTACCTTGCAGGTATAAAAGCTGACAGGCCTTAAGGCAGCTTTTCTTATTAACTATATACAAGTCACTGACCTGATTATAGCCATCAAAATCTATTCACCTAGTGAGGCTTTCAAATTTTAGAGGCATGGCTGCCTGATGCTAAAATTTTGTTATGGTACATTTTTCCACCCTTTTTTTCTTGCTGGGCAGACACAATGCTTAGCCAAGTCACAACTTCTCAATAAAGAATCATAATTATATAAAATATATATCTCAAGACCAAAGTTTGAATATATGTGTGCATCATTCATTTAGCACATGTCCTGTTTATAAAGCATAAAATGCTTCTTGGATTACAAAAAAAGATCTGTGGAATCCATTACAGTTGAATTTCATTTATGCTTTGCATCTAAAACATCTAAATATATCATCAAAGGAGGACAAACTGAAAATTGTTTGGGCAAGTATTTGTGAAAGAATTATAGGTTGCCAATTAATAAGAAATGCTTCGTGTTTTTTGTCCTTCATTACACTTTCTTCACCAAGTTCTTCTACCCTGTGAGAATCTGCAATATCATGCAGGCATAAAGCTTGAAATTTAGTTTTATTGTTACTGCAAGTTGATGTAAACCATGACTTTGTCTGTCATAAAATTGCATCCCTTAAAAATAAAAATGTAGCAAAGAATAAATAAGTAATATAAAATAAAAATTCTGTCACCATACTCCAAGAACAAACTTAAGACATTCATATGTTACAAATGACGATTTTTGCATACAATACATATGAACTATGTATACCCTATCTTGATCCAAAACTGATTACATGATACATAATGATACAACAATGAACTATGTATACATATATCTTGATCCAAAACTGATTACATGATACATAATGATACAACATGCAAAATGGCCATTCAAGAGTAACCTGAACTTGGATAAGATTGATTTACATCTATTCTCAACTTTTTGTATCTAAGTGTATATCCAAATATCTAAATTACTGATATACTTATATTATAAGTGAATCATTTCACTCCCAATGATACTAGAAATGTTATAAGTTGTTCCTTTTCTGCCTTACAACCCATGATTGCAAGAATCAGACTCTAGTGTAACATTGCATTTTGCGTGAACAAAATTATCTAAAGTTGGCATCAGAAGAAATAATTTCTCAAAAACAAAAGTATATCTATATGCAACACAGAAAAACAATTTATGACTCTTAACATGTGAGTGTGACTTCCTCTAACAAACTCAACTTTCAAACTTTCTACATGTTGTGACTATTTTTTGAAATATGGTCTATGATGAAATTCAGTTCTTTTAAATATTGTGAAAAGGATTCAAAATACGCTTGATTAGGAGTATGTTGAGTGATCCTTATCAAGGGAAAGTATTAAAGAACATGTAGGTGTTAGGCAAAAAACACTGGTTTTACAATTAATATAAGTGGCTTCAGTGTTTCAAAATATTATGTACGGATCTATTTACCTTGAAGCATAATGCTCAATTTGCCATGCATTCACTGCCTTACCAATGTGAGATCTAAAGCACCACCACCACCATTAGCAATAGTTTAATTTAACTTTTATCACTAAAACTTCTTGCTTTTCATAACTAAGTTCAAATCTTGAAAATGAGATTAGAAACATAGGACTTATGAATTTAAATTACACAAAACGACACACAATATACAAATCAACTTAAGAAATTAATGATTGCCTCCAAATGTGAAAAGGTATTAACTGGGGTCATGCTTCCAGGCGAAATGGGCGAAAAAGTCAGCTGAGAACTGTAAACTTCGCCTTTATCTGTTATGAAAGTGAAAATGACTTCATCATGGATTTTTCAGACGTAAAATGGCTGTAGATTATGTCTTTTGAGATGCCCCCTCGGTGAAATGCATCCATAAATAGTAATTTGCTTTTTAAAAAATGTGATCCGCAATAAGTGTTTTCTAATGTATTTCTTGTTTTTATAAATGGAGATTTTAACAGCCGTATTTGCATATTTTCTTGATAATATGCAAATCACAAAGACAAAGCACACACACACACACACACACACACACACACACACACACACACACACACACACACACACACATACATACATACATACATACATATATATATATATATATATATATATATATATATATATATATATATATATATATATATATATATATATATATATATAGAGCTGCATTATCATGTATTATATCTTATATATATTTCACATTTCTTGCTTCCGTTTCACTTCTCCTTGTTTTGACTAAAAGGAAAAGTTACTTCTCCCTACAATTTAAGTCTAAATGTGATTTGTTTGAGCTTTAAAAAAGAAAACATGGAGTAACAGTTCTAGAAAAGCAGCATATTTTATGTACAAAGCAAGAATTTTTCAAATAATACAATATACTGTAGTTTCATTTTAAGGATTTTGTATAAAGCTGTTTATTACTCCTGCCATAAGCACAGTGATATAGATTCCCTATGTTATTTTTTAAACTTACTACATATTTAGAAATAGACATTTTATACTTCAAATTACTGTTCCATTTATACTGAAAATTTCTTCTATCTTATCCTTGGAATTGCTGACATCAAAAAATATTTTTGTGTATTGTTTGTGTGCTGTCTTTCTCACTTTATTAATCAATATACAATGTAAATGCAATTCATGCTGTCAGAATGCATTTCAGATGCCATTCTCTGTGCCATGTCGTTTTTAAAATCTGTAGGTAACAATAATATTCACTAATCAATTTTTCACTACTCCATTTCACATCCTCATAAAGAAGATAACAAACAACTGTCCTTGGCACCACAAAAATCTATGTCCAGGCATAACAAATATATTTTGAATTTCATAACTTATTCAAGTTATATCACCAGCTCCTATCAATGAATCCTACCATATGAGCTTTTGTGATTGATATCTCAGTGCTGCGACTGGAATGGCAAGAAATACAGAAACTGTGAATAATGGCTTAAACTCAGCAATTAAAAAAATATGCAAATTTTCATCTTTTATGGTTTAATCAAATTATAATGCTCCTATTGTACTTCAGTCGAATAAAGAATCTAAAAATCATATTGCTTAATATGTAACTTTAAGCAATTATAACTGATGTCTACACTAAATCTATGTAATTCGGCGTGAAAAGCAGGGCTCGATGATTTAGCTTCTACTTGACCGTTCTATTTCAACAGTTAATTTAATAATTAACACATGTCCTACCTGTCTTGCCTTTCTATATCGCAAAAATGCCTCCTGTAAATTCGTTTTTTTGCTGTCATTTAAGGTTGCTCCGCATACAAATGTTGTGTGTTTTATTTTCGGTTTGTCTATCGTATCGTTTACAGTAGGCTGGCAGTCGGCCATCTTGTTTACATTCGCGATCACTCAAGTGATTATAACATTCCTTGCCGCATCATTTGGTTAGAGTGTTACGTATAGTCCAAGCTATTTTCTATATTTAATCAAGTCCCGCGCTGTGTAAGTTACGCGTTGCTGTATTTCGATACCGGCTGAACATTAGTTACCTTTGTTGTTTGCAGTGTTTTGAAGCTAGCGCCTTGGATATATCCAAACATACCGTCTTTTGTTATGATAGTTTGGATTGGTCAGAATCAACTGCATCAACCAATCAATAAATCCGACTTTCCAAATTAAAAACGTTGTAAACATTATTAAACATTTTCCGAGTTCGTGGCTTGACCCGGTTTTACTAAAAGTCTAAAAATTTCTCCGATAATCCAGATTTAACTCCTTTTTTATTTGCTTATGATCATTCAGATTATAAGAATCTTTTAGTCAAAAGCAGATGAAAAAAATATGCTTTTAGTTTAAAACTAGACACATGGGAAACATTTTATTCTTGTGCAAGTAATTAATGGATCTCGGATATGCGAGAAAATATTTAAAGTGTACACAGAGCCAACGAATCCTATATGGAATATTCAAGGTTTTATGACTGTCTTTTAATTCCTGATAATTCCTGTGAGAACGTAACTGTTACCAACCAAGAACAAACGTGTTACAAAATCTCAGTGTGAGGATGACATTTGTGGATGTTAACTGAAACTAGGTTAAGATCTATAGAAAGGTCGTAGCTTTAGGTCAAAGAAGGAAACGGGTACCCTTTCCAAATCAAGAAAAACTATAATAATAATAATAATAATAATAATAATAATAATAATAATAATAATAATAATAATAATAATAAGAAGAAGAAGAAGAAGAAGAAGAAGAAAAAGAAGAAGAAGAAGAATTGTTGTTGTCATTATTATTATTATTATTATTATTATTATTATTATTATTATTATTATTATTATTATTATTGTCGTCGTCGTCGTCATCATCATCATCATCATCATCATCATCATCATCATCATCATCATCATCATCATCATCATCATCTCGAAGACAAAACATCTAAAAATTAAAAAATTAAAAACTAAAAAAGAGGGGTGATTAATAAATCAGCCTGAATTGCAATTCAGAAGAAAAAAGTTTCTTTAAATCAGATATGCAAGGTTCTTTTTTCAACTTCATAACTGAACATTGAATTCAGCTGCTTCACCAAATTGGAATGTTTAGTGTGGAAAATCAACCTATTTCTGAACGAAGCGATCTGTGATGTCAAATATATCCCTTCCCTCAGTAACATTTTTCTTCAAACAAATTATTTGAAGATTCGAAATTGAGTTGGTGTATTTCTGTACAGGTAATATACTGGACATTAAGTTCATGTGAATTCAGAGTTCCTTGGCATCAAAATCAACGTAACTGCTGATGTTGTTGTTGTTAAACTTAACGCCATTTTTCAGCACACGATAGGCTATTCATGGCGGCCAGTATTAATGGTGGAGGAAGACACCGGGAAATCACCGGAAAAAACCACCGACCCACGAGAAGCTACTGGCAAGCTTTCTCACATATCAACATTCGCCGAATCCTAGACTCGAACCTATGCAGACAGAGATGAGATTGCAGTGATCCGTAAAGGACAGCGCTTTAGACAACTCGGCCACTTGGCGACCCGTAACTGCTGAAGAATTCTTAGAAACTATAGAATAAAAGTAGATTTTAGCTTTTCTTATTTAAGTATAGCACTTAAAAGTTTGATTTAAATTGTGCTACGATATGTTAAAAAAGAACACAATTAAATTAAATAAGTACATTTATAGATATCGTTACAATATTAGAGTTTAAAATTGTTGTTTATTAAAACTTCATTTATTGTACAACAGAAATTATTGCTGCATTTAGCTAAAAGAAATTAGATAAATAATTTCACACTCAAAGTTTAATATACTGTAGACAAGTTTGGCTCTTGGACGGTTTCAGTATGCCAGTAAACCAGTCGACGATAACTTAACTTCAAGGCATAGACGCATTGCTCAGAGATTTATTTATAATTTTATTTAATTTTATAAGCGGGTGAGAGATAACTTACAGGTAATACAAATTATTATTGTTGATTTATTTATAATATGACAAGTTTGACATACGATTATTAGAATGAAAGTAAATATTTCCATAAATTAGGAAACTTTCAATCGGAATTGTACGAAGAAATATTACCATCTATAAATGGGAAATTCTAGTTTTCAGATAATTTAACATAAACTCCAACACCTAAGAGAGAGAGAGAGAGAGAGAGAGAGAGAGAGAGAGAGAGAGAGAGAGAGAGAGAGAGAGAGAGAGAGAGAGAGAGAGAGAGAGAGAGATGCGTACCACAGCATGTCACATTTATAATAGCTAGAAAAATATTATGCTTATAATTATAGTAAACCAAGACCATATTATATACATTATATTATTCATACAAAATAATTATCTTGAGATACAGGTATCTCAACTCAAAAGAAAATAGTAGCCCCCAATCCTCTTAATATTAAATGATTAGCACCTTACAGCAGATGAATTTGGTTCGTATATGTTAGTTATTGCGTAAGTTGAAATCTAAAATTTTAGCTAAAGTGAGATGATTCAACTTTTACAATATAGCAGACACTTTGTTAAACACTCTGCTGACATTAGAGAATTTGTACAAAACGAAGGCATTGCCTCTGACGACTACAATTTACTGACTAGTAATAGACAGGGAAACTTTAAGTGGGATGTCGGTATCCGGGCATGATATTTATCAGACAGGGCCAGTCAACAGAAAACAAACTTACACAACAAATTAGAAAATAGGTGGTGAACTAGATAAACTAAGTCAAGTTCAAACAGAAAACAATAAGATAATGCCGATTCGCTGTCTTAAAAAAAGGAAAAAATATGCTCAATACATAAGGACACGCTAGTAAATAACTATACAAACTATGTGCTTTAATGTGTGTATTCGTAAAATTCTGGATTTGGCACAGCATCCCATTGGTCCAGTGCACGCTGGAATACGTGAGGGGTGATAAACATGTGGTTAAATGGTCCTAAATATATTT